>JADLZK010005793.1:0-28314 GCA_015847255.1 Hyparrhenia diplandra
TTAGAATTTTACTTTTCGATATGTTAAATTACATCTGTTGGGCTTCCAACATGTCACTTTTCGTGGCACTGGATCTATCTTAGTCAAAAATCTGCCAATCTCCATAAATGTTGACGGATATGCGCGACGACGGAGGGCGGAATGACCTCTTTTGAAAAGATCAATTTTGCGAGCCTTCGCGATGCCTATCGAACATGGACTTATGGATTTCAAAAATAGCTTTCTACTAGATTTGCACGAGTCGGAATCACTACAAATGGAGTTACGAAACTTCGAAAAATGTCACCGCTAGGAATCGTGACAGAAATTTCACTGAATGGAGGCCAAAATGGCATCTTTGGGCTCCTTAGCTGCCCCATGTGATAACTGTAAGAATTATACTTTTCGATCCTCTAAATTAGGTCATGTTGGGCTTCCAGCGAGGTCACTTTTCATGGTATTCGGATCTATCTTGGTCAAAAATCCACCAATCTCGAAATGTTGTGAAATTGCTTTCGAACAGGAGGCCAAAATGGCATCTTTTGTCTCTTCATTTGCCCACGTGATTTCTGTAAGAATTTTACTTATTGATACATTGAATTACATCCTATTGGGCTTCCAACGGGTCACTTTTCGTGGTATTTGGATCTATCTTGGTCAAAATCCACCAATCGCCGAAATGTTGATGTAAATCTGCATGAATGGAGGCCAAAATGGCATCTTTTGTCTCTTGTTGCCCGTGATACCTGTAAGAATTTTACTTTTTGATACGTTAAATTACATCTGTTGGGCTTCCAACGAGGTCACTTTTATGGCATTGGATCTATCTTGGTCAAAAATCTGCCAATCTCCATAAATGTTGATAGAAATGCGCGACCTTCGGAGGCGAGAATGACCTCTTTTGAAAACCGTCAATTTTTGCGAGCCTTCGCGATGCCTATCGGACATGGACTTATGGATTTCAAAAATAGCTTTCTACTAACCGCACGGAGTCGAGAATCACTATGAATGGAGTTACGAAACTCAAAAATGTCACCGCTAGGAATCGTGGAGAAATTTCCTTGAATGGAGGCCAAAATGGCATCTTTGGGCTCCTTAGCTGCCCCATGTGATAAGCTGTAAGAATTATACTTTTCGATCCTCTAAATTAGGTCATGTTGGGCTTCCAACAGGTCGGTTTTCATGGCGCATTGGATCTATTTTGGTCAAAAATCCGCCAATCTCGTAAATGTTGTGAAATCGCCGAGCGGAGGCCAAAATGGCATCTTTTTGTCTCTTGACTGCCCCGTGATACCGTAAGAATTTTACTTATTGATACGTTGAATTACATCCTCTTGGGCTTCCAAAGGTCACTTTTTTTGTGGCATGAATCTATTTTGGTCAAAAATCCACCAATCGCCCAGAAATGTTGGCCAAAATCGCACTTGCGAATAGAGGCCAAAATGGTATCTTTTGTCTCTTGTTTGCCCATGTGATACACTGTAAGAATTTTTACTTTTCGAGGCGTTAAATTACATCCTGGTGGGCTTCAACAGGTCACTTTCGTGGGCGGACTGGATCTATCTTGGTCAAAATCTGCCAATCTCCACAAATGTTGATAGAAATCTACCGAGCGGAGGCCGAATGACCTCTTTTGAAAACCATCAATTTTATGAGCCCGCGCGATGCCTATCGAACATGGACTTATGGATTTCAAAAATAGCTTTCTACTAGCCACGGAGTCCGAATCACTACGAATGGAGTTACGAACTCAAAAATGTCACCGCTAGGAATCATGTGAAATATCATCGAATGGAGGCCAAAATGGCATCTTTGGGCTCCTTAGCGCCCCCATGTGATAACGTAAGAATTATACTTTTCGATCCTCTAAATTAGGTCATGTTGGGCTTCCAACGGTCACTTTTCATGGCGACATTGGATCTATCTTGGTCAAAAATCCACCAATCTCGAAATGTTGAAATAAATATGCTCGAACGGAGGCCAAAATGGCATCTTTTGTCTCTTCAAAGACCCACGTGATACCTTTAAGAATTTTACTTATTGATATGTTGAATTACATCCTATTGGTCTTCCAACAGGTCACTTTTTCGTGGCGATTTGGATCTATCTTGGTCAAAAATCCACCAATCGCCGAAATGTTGTGAAATCTGCCGCGAATGGAGGCCAAAATGGCATCTTTTGTCTCTTGACTACCCGCGTGATACACGTAATAATTTTACTTTTCGATACGTTAAATTACATCTGTTGGGCTTCCAACAGGTCACTTTTGTGGCTTCTGGATCTATCTTGGTCAAAAATCTGCCAATCTCCATAAATGTTGATAGAAATCGCGAACGGAGGCGGGAATGACCTCTTTTGAAAACCGTCAATTTTGCGAGCCTCAAGCGATGCACGTAAGACATGGACTTATGGATTTCAAAAATAGCTTTCTACTAACCGCGACGGAGTCGAGAATCACTAAGAATGGAGTTACGGAACTCAAAAAATATCACCGCTAGGAATCGTGGCCAGAAATTTTTCGAATGGAGGCCAAAATGGCATCTTTGGGCTCCTTAGGCGCCCCATGTGATAAGCGTAAAATTATACTTTTCGATCCTCTAAATTAGGTCATGTTGGGCTTCCAACAGGTCACTTTTCATGGCATTTGGATCTATATTGGTAAAAATCCGCCAATCTCGAAATGTTGTGAAATCTTTCGAGCGGAGGCCAAAATGGCATCTTTTGTCTCTTGTTTGCCACGTGATACTGTAAGAATTTTTACTTATTGATACGTTGAATTACATCCTATTGGGCTTCCAACGAGGTCACTTTTGTGGTACGAATCTATTTTGGTCAAAAATCCGCCAATCGCCCGAGAAATATTGGGAAATAAACGCACGAATGGAGGCCAAAATGGCATCTTTTGTCTCTTATTTGCCCCATGATGATACACGTAAGAATTTTACTTTTTCGATACGTTAAATTACATCTGTTGGGCTTCCAACGGTCACTTTTCATGGTATTTGGATCTATCTTGGTCAAAAATCTGCCAATCTCCACTAATGTTGATAGAAATCTACCCGAACGGAGGCGAGAATGACCTCTTTTTGAAAAACCGTCAATTTTATGAGCCTACGCGATGCCTATCGAACATGGACTTATGGATTTCAAAAATAGCTTTCTACTAGCCGCACGAGTCGAATCACTACAAATGGAGTTACGGAACTCAAAAATGTCACCGCTAGGAATCGTGAGAAATTTTTCCTGAATGGAGGCCAAAATGGCATCTTTGGGCTCCTTAGCTGCCACGTGATAACCGTAAGAATTATACTTTTCGATCCTCTAAATTAGGTCATGTTGGGCTTCCAACAGGTCACTTTTCATATGACGGATCTATCTTGGTCAAAAATCTGCCAATCTCCACAAATGTTGATAGAAATCGCGAACGGAGGCGGAATGACCTCTTTTGAAAACCATCAATTTTGCGAGCCTTCGCGATGCCTATCGGACATGGACTTATGGATTTCAAAAATAGCTTTCTACTAGCTTCATACGCGGAGTCGAATCACTACTGAATGGAGTTCGGAACTCAAAAATGTCACCGCTAGGAATCGTAAATAAATTTCACTGAATGGAGGCCAAAATGGCATCTTTGGGCTCTTAGCTGCCCCACGTGATAACTGTAAGAATTATACTTTTCGATCCTCTAAATTAGGTCATGTTGGGCTTCCAACGGTCACTTTTCATGGCGGTTGGATCTATCTTGGTCAAAAATCCGCCAATCTCGAAATGTTGGAAATCTGCTCCAAGCGGAGGCCAAAATGGCATCTTTTGTCTCTTCAGCCTACCCACGTGATACCTGTAAGAATTTTACTTTTGATACGTTGAATTACATCTGTTGGGCTTCCAACGAGGTCACTTTTCATGGCGGCGGGATCTATCTTGGGCAAAAATCTGCCAATCGAAATATTGATGTAAATCGGCACGAGCGGAGGCCAAAATGGCATCTTTTGTCTCTTCATTTTGCCCACGTGATACCTATAAGAATTTTACTTTTGATACGTTGAATTACATCTGTTGGGCTTCCAACAGGTTACTATTTATGGCGACGGGATCTATCTTGGTCAAAATCTGTCAATCCCCGAAATGTTGACGTAAATCAGAAGACGAACGGAGGCCAAAATGGCATCTTTTGTCTGTTCAGCCGCCCGCGTGATACCTGTAAGAATTTTACTTTTCAATATGTTGAATTACATCTGTTGGGCTTCCAACGGGTCACTTTTTCGTGGCTTCGGATCTATCTTGGTCAAAAATCACCCAATCGCCCGAAATGTTGATAGAAATCGCACGCGAACGAGAGGCCAAAATGACATCTTTTGTCGCCCCATTTGCCCACGTGATACCGTAAGAATTTTACTTTTCGATCCTCTAAATTAGGTCCTGTTGGGCTTCCAACGAGGTCACTTTTCGTGGCAAATGGATCTATCTTGGTCAAAAATCTGCCAATCCCGTAAATATTGATGAAAAATGCACGAATGGAGGCCAAAATGGCATCTTTTGTCTCTTCATTTGCCCACGTGATACTGTAAGAATTTTACTTTTCGATACGTTAAATTACATCCTGTTGGGCTTCCAACGAGGTCACTTTTTCGTGGCGATTTTGGATCTATCTTGGTCAAAAATCTGCCAATCTCCACAAATATTGATAGAAATCTACCCGAACGGAGGCCGAATGACCTCTTTTTGAAAACCGTCAATTTTACGAGCCTTCGCGATGCCTATCGGACATGGACTCATGGATTTCAAAAATAGCTTTCTACTAGCTTCGCACGGAGTCGAGAATCACTACGAATGGAGTTCTGAGAACTCAAAAATGTCACCGCTAGGAATCGTATGCGAAATTTCCCTGAATGGAGGCCAAAATGGCATCTTTGGGCTCCTTAGGCTGCCCCACGTGACAACTGTAAGAGTTATACTTTTTCGATCCTCTAAATTAGGTCATGTTGGGCTTCCAACATGTCGGTTTTTCATGGCGATTGGATCTATCTTGGTCAAAAATCCGCCAATCTCCGAAATGTTGAAGAATCTGCCGAGCGGAGGCCAAAATGGCATCTTTTGTCTCTTCAGCTACCCACGTGATACCTGTAAAAATTTTACTTTTGATACGTTGAATTACATCCTGTTGGGCTTCCAACGGGTCACTTTTCATGGCGGCGGGATCTATCTTGGGCAAAAATACGCCAATCGAAATATTGACGTAAATCGGCCGCGAGCGGAGGCCAAAATGGCATCTTTTGTCTCTTCAGCTGCCCGTGATACCTATAAGAATTTTACTTTTTGATACGTTGAATTACATCTGTTGGGCTTCCAACAGGTTACTATTATTTATGGGCGGGATCTATCTTGGTCAAAAATCTGTCAATCCCCGAAATGTTGGCGTAAATCGGCCGCTTCAACGGAGGCCAAAATGGCATCTTTTGTCATTATTTTGCCCACGTGATACACGTAAGAATTTTACTTTTCAATATGTTGAATTACATCCTGTTGGGCTTCCAACGGGTCACTTTTCGTGGCTTACGGATCTATCTTGGTCAAAAATCTGCCAATGTCCGTAAATGTTGATAGAAATCGCACGCGAACGAGAGGCCAAAATGACATCTTTTTGCAAACTTCTTGCCCGCGTGATAATTGTAAGAATTTTACTTTTCGATCCTCTAAATTAGGTCCTGTTGGGCTTCCAACAGGTCACTTTTTCGTGGCAAATGGATCTATCTTGGTCAAAAATCTGCCAATCGAAATATTGACGTAAATCTGCACGAATGGAGGCCAAAATGGCATCTTTTGTCTCTTATTTTGCCCACGTGATACCCGTAAGAATTTTACTTTTCGTCACGTTAAATTACATCCTGTTGGGCTTCCAACAGGTCACTTTTAAATGGCGATTGGATCTATCTTGGTCAAAAATCCGCCAATCTCCACAAATATTGATAGAAATCTACCCGAGCGGAGGCGAGAATGACCTCTTTTGAAAACCGTCAATTTTACGAGCCTTAGCGATGCCTATCGGACATGGACTCATGGATTTCAAAAATAGCTTTCTACTAGCTTTCGTTATGGACGCGGAGTCGTAATCACTACGAATGGAGTTGAGAACTCAAAAAATGTCACCGCTAGGAATCGTAAATGAAATTTCCTGAATGGAGGCCAAAATGGCATCTTTGGGCTCCTTAGCTGCCCCACGTGACAAGCTGTAAGAGTTATACTTTTCGATCCTCTAAATTAGGTCATGTTGGGCTTCCAACATGTCAGTTTTTCATGGCGATTGGATCTATCTTGGTCAAAAATCCGCCAATCTCAAAAATGTTGATGAAATCTGCTTTCGAACGGAGGCCAAAATGGCATCTTTTGTCTCTTGACTACCCACGTGATACGTAAGAATTTTACTTTTTTGATACGTTGAATTACATCCTGTTGGGCTTCCAACAGGTCACTTTTCGTGGTATTTGGATCTATCTTGGGCAAAAATCTGCCAATCCCGAAATATTGACCGAAATCACGCATCTAACGGAGGCCAAAATGGCATCTTTTGTCTCTTGACTGCCCACGTGATACCTATAAGAATTTTACTTTTTTGATACATTGAATTACATCCTATTGGTCTTCCAACAGGTTACTATTCATGGTGATTTGGATCTATCTTGGTCAAAAATCTATCAATCCCCGAAATGTTGGTGAAATCACGCACGAACGGAGGCCAAAATGGCATCTTTTTGTGCGCTTCGGTTGCCCATTGATACCTGTAAGAATTTTACTTTTCAATATGTTGAATTACATCTGTTGGGCTTCCAACGGGTCACTTTTCGTGGCTTACGGATCTATCTTGGTCAAAAATCTGCCAATCGCCGAAATGTTGATGGGTTAAATCTGCAGGAATCGAACAGAGGCCAAAGCGGCATCTTTTGTCTCTTCGCTGCCCACGTGATACCTGTAAGAATTTTACTTTTCGATCCTCTAAATTAGGTCCTGTTGGGCTTCCAACAGGTCACTTTTGGTGGCAAATGGATCTATCTTGGTCAAAAATCTGCCAATCCCTAGAAATGTTGACAGAAATCGCACGAGCGGAGGCCAAAATGGTATCTTTTTGTCTCTTGTTGCCCACGTGATACCCGTAAGAATTTTACTTTTCGATCCTCTAAATTAGGTCTGTTGGGCTTCCAACAGGTCACTTTTCGTGGCAAATGGATCTATCTTGGTCAAAAAATCTGCCAATCCCGTAAATGTTGACAAAATCTGCTGCGAACGGAGGCCAAAATGCATCTTTTTGTCTCTTAAATTTGCCCACGTGATACTGTTAGAATTTTACTTTTCGATATGTTAAATTACATCTGTTGGGCTTCCAATGGGTCACTTTTCATGGCGACTGGATCTATCTTGGTCAAAAAATCTGCCAATCTCCATAAATGTTGTAAATCGCCCAAGCGGAGGCCGGAATGACCTCTTTTGAAAACCGTCAATTTTGCGAGCCTTCGCGATGCCTATCGGACATGGCCTTATGGATTTCAAAATAGCTTTCTACTAGCTTCGCACGGAGTCCGGAATCACTACGAATGGAGTTACGGAACTCAAAAAATGTCACCGCTAGGAATCGTGTGAGAAATTTCATGAATGGAGGCCAAAATGGCATCTTTGGGCTCCTTAGGCTGCCCCATGTGATAAGCGTAAGAATTATACTTTTCGATCCTCTAAATTAGGTCATGTTGGGCTTCCAACAGGTCACTTTTCATGGCATTTGGATCTATCTTGGTTAAAAATCCACCAATCTCGAAATGTTCCTGAAAAATGCATCTACGAGCGGAGGCCAAAATGGCATCTTTTGTCTCTTTGTTGCCCACGTGATTCTGTAAGAATTTTACTTATTGATACGTTGAATTACATCCTATTGGGCTTCCAAGGGTAACTTTTCATGGCCATTTGGATCTATCTTGGTCAAAAATCCACCAATCGCCAGAAATGTTGACAGAAATCTGCACGAATGGAGGCCAAAATGGCATCTTTTGTCTCTTCAGCTGCCCACGTGATACCTGTAAGAATTTTACTTTTCGATACGTTAAATTACATCCTGTTGGGCTTCCAACAGGTCACTTTTCATGGCGACTGGATCTATCTTGGTCAAAAATCTGCCAATCTCCATAAATGTTGATAGAAATCTGCCCGAACGGAGGCCAGAATGACCTTTTTTGAAAACCGTCAATTTTGCGAGCCTTCGCGATGCCTATCAGACATGGACTTATGGATTTCAAAAATAGCTTTCTACTAGCTTCGCACGGAGTCCAGAATCACTACAAATGGAGTTACGGAACTCAATAAATGTCACCGCTAGGAATCGTAACAGAAATTTCCCTGAATGGAGGCCAAAATGGCATCTTTGGGCTCCTTAGCTGCCCCACGTGATAACTGTAAGAATTATACTTTTCAATCCTCTAAATTAGGTCATGTTGGGCTTCCAACAGGTCACTTTTCATGGCGACTGGATCTATCTTGGTCAAAAATCCGCCAATCTCGAAATGTTGATGTAAATCGCTTTCGAACGGAGGCCAAAATGGCATCTTTTGTCTCTTCAGCTGCCCACGTGATAGCCTGTAAGAATTTTACTTTTTGATACGTTGAATTACATCCTGTTGGGCTTCCAACAGGTCACTTTTCGTGGCGACTGGATCTATCTTGGGCAAAAATCTGCCAATCCCCAGAAATGTTGGTAAATCACGCACGAACGGAGGCCAAAATGGCATCTTTTGTCTCTTCAGCTGCCCACGTGATTCCTGTAAGAATTTTACTTATTGATACGTTGAATTACATCCTATTGGGCTTCCAACAGGTAACTTTTCATGGCGACTGGATCTATCTTGGTCAAAAATCCACCAATCGCCAGAAATGTTGACAGAAATCTGCACGAATGGAGGCCAAAATGGCATCTTTTGTCTCTTCAGCTGCCCACGTGATACCTGTAAGAATTTTACTTTTCGATACGTTAAATTACATCCTGTTGGGCTTCCAACAGGTCACTTTTCATGGCGACTGGATCTATCTTGGTCAAAAATCTGCCAATCTCCATAAATGTTGTGTAAAATCTGCCCGAACGGAGGCCGAATGACCTTTTTGAAAACCGTCAATTTTGCGAGCCATCGCGATGCCTATCAGACATGGACTTATGGATTTCAAAAATAGCTTTCTACTAGCTTCGCACGGAGTCCAGAATCACTACAAATGGAGTTACGGAACTCAATAAATGTCACCGCTAGGAATCGTAACATAAATTTCCCTGAATGGAGGCCAAAATGGCATCTTTGGGCTCCTTAGCTGCCCCACGTGATAACTGTAAGAATTATACTTTTCAATCCTCTAAATTAGGTCATGTTGGGCTTCCAACAGGTCACTTTTCATGGCGACTGGATCTATCTTGGTCAAAAATCCGCCAATCTCCAGAAATGTTGACAGAAATCTGCACGAACGGAGGCCAAAATGGCATCTTTTGTCTCTTCAGCCGCCCCGCATTGATACCGTAAGAATTTACTTTTGATACGTTGAATTACATCCTGTTGGGCTTCCAACAGGTCACTTTTCGTGGCGACTGGATCTATCTTGGGCAAAATCTGCCAATCCCCGTAAATGTTGACAGAAATCTGCACGAACGGAGGCCAAAATGGCATCTTTTGTCTCTTCAGCTGCCCACGTGATACCTGTAAGAATTTTACTTTTTGATATGTTGAATTACATCCTGTTGGGCTTCCAACAGGTCACTATTCATGGTGACTGGATCTATCTTGGTCAAAAATCTGCCAATCCCCGTAAATGTTGATGTAAATCCGCGACGAACGGAGGCCAAAATGGCATCTTTTGTCTGTTCAGCTGCCCACGTGATACCTGTAAGAATTTTACTTTTTGATATGTTGAATTACATCTTGTTGGGCTTCCAACGGGTCACTTTTCGTGGCTTCTGGATCTATCTTGGTCAAAAATCTACCAATCACCAGAAATGTTGACGTAAATCGCATCGACGAATAGAGGCCAAAATGGCATCTTTTGTCTCTTCATTTGCCCACGTGATACACCGTAAGAATTTTACTTTTCGATCCTCTAAATTAGGTCTGTTGGGCTTCCAACAGGTCACTTTTGGTGTCAAATGGATCTATCTTGGTCAAGAATCTGCCAATCCCTAGAAATGTTGACGTAAATCGCACGAACGGGAGGCCAAAATGGTATCTTTTGTCTCTTGTTTGCCCACGTGATACCTGTTAGAATTTTACTTTTTGATACATTAAATTACATCCTGTTGGGCTTCCAACAGGTCACTTTTCATGGCGACCGGATCTATCTTGGTCAAAAATCTACTAATCTCCATAAATGTTGACGTAAATCGCCCGAACGGAGGCGTAATGACCTCTTTTGAAAAACCGTCAATTTTGTGAGCCTTCGCGATGACTATCGACATGGACTTATGGATTTCAAAAATAGCTTTCTACTAGCTTCGCACGGAGTCCGTAATCACTACGAATGGAGTTTACGGAACTAAAAAAAAATGTCACCGCTAGGAATCGACGTAAATTTCACCGAATGGAGGCCAAAATGGCATCTTTGGGCTCCTTAGCTCGCCCCATGTGATAACCGTAAGAATTATACTTTTCGATCCTCTAAATTAGGTCATGTTGGGCTTCCAACAGGTCACTTTTCATGGCGATTTGGATCTATCTTGGTCAAAAATCCACCAATCTCCGTAAATGTTGTGTAAATCTGCTCGAACGGAGGCCAAAATGGCATCTTTTGTCTCTTCACCGCCCACGTGATTCTGTAAGAATTTTACTTATTGATACGTTGAATTACATCCTATTGGGCTTCCAACAGGTAACTTTTCGTGGCGATCGGATCTATCTTGGTCAAAAATCCACCAATCGCCGAAATGTTGATGTAAATCTGCGCACGAATGGAGGCCAAAATGGCATCTTTTGTCTCTCTTTTGCCCACGTGATACTGTAAGAATTTTACTTTTTCGATACGTTAAATTACATCCTGTTGGGCTTCCAATGGGTCACTTTTGTGGCGACTGGATCTATCTTGGTCAAAAATCTGCCAATCTCCATAAATGTTGATAGAAATCGCCTCGAACGGAGGCGTAATGACCTCTTTTGAAAACCATCAATTTTGCGAGCCTTCGCGATGCCTATCGACATGGACTTATAGATTTCAAAAATAGCTTTCTACTAGCTTCGCACGCGGAGTCCGTAATCACTACAAATGGAGTTACGGAACTCAATAAATGTCACCGCAAGGAATCGTAATGTAAATTTCCCGAATGGAGGCCAAAATAGCATCTTTGGGCTCCTTAGCTGCCCCACGTGATAATCGTAAGAATTATACTTTTCAATCCTCTAAATTAGGTCATGTTGGGCTTCCAACAGGTCACTTTTCATGGCGACCGGATCTATCTTGGTCAAAAATCCGCCAATCTCCGTAAATGTTGACGTAAATCGCTCGAACGAAGGCCAAAATGGCATCTTTTGTCTCTTCACTGCCCACGTGATACCGTAAGAATTTTACTTTTTGATACGTTGAATTACATCCTGTTGGGCTTCCAACAGTCACTTTTCGTGGCGACTCGGATCTATCTTGGGCAAAAATCTGCCAATCCCCGTAAATGTTGACGTAAATCGCACGAACGGAGGCCAAAATGGCATCTTTTGTCTCTTCACCGCCCACGTGATACCGTAAGAATTTTACTTTTGATACGTTGAATTACATCCTGTTGGGCTTCCAACAGTCACTATTCATGGCTATTTGGATCTATCTTGGTCAAAAATCTGCCAATCCCCGTAAAATGTTGTGTAAATCGCACACGAACGGAGGCCAAAATGGCATCTTTTGTTTCTTCAATTTGCCCACGTGATACCTATAAGAATTTTACTTTTAAATACGTTGAATTACATCTGTTGGGCTTCCAACAGGTTACTATTCATGGCGATCGGATCTATCTTGGTCAAAAATCTGCCAATCCCCGTAAATGTTGACAAAATCGCACGAACGAGGCCAAAATGGCATCTTTTTGTCTGCTCAGCCGCCCACGTGATACCCGTAAGAATTTTACTTTTCAATATGTTGAATTACATCCTGTTGGGCTTCCAACGGGTCACTTTTCGTGGCTTCGGATCTATCTTGGTCAAAAATCTGCCAATCGCCGTAAATGTTGATGTAAATCTGCGACGAACAGAGGCCAAAATGGCATCTTTTGTCTCTTCATTTTGCCCACATGATACCTGTAAGAATTTTACTTTTTCGATCCTCTAAATTAGGTCCTGTTGGGCTTCCAACAGGTCACTTTTCGTGGCAAATGGATCTATCTTGGTCAAAAATCGCCAATCCCCCGTAAATGTTGATGTAAATCTGCACGAACGGAGGCCAAAATGGCATCTTTTTGTCTCTTCATTTAGCAAGACGTGATACCTGTTAGAATTTTACTTTTCGATATGTTAAATTACATCCTGTTGGGCTTCCAACATGTCACTTTTCGTGGCGACTGGATCTATCTTAGTCAAAAATCCGCCAATCTCCATAAATGTTGACGGATATCCGCCTCGAACGGAGGCGAATGACCTCTTTTTGAAAACCGTCAATTTTGCGAGCCTTCGCGATGCCTATCGACATGGACTTATGGATTTCAAAAATAGCTTTCTACTAGATTTGCACGGAGTCCAGAATCACTACAAATGGAGTTACGAAAACTCGAAAAATGTCACCGCTAGGAATCGTGACGTAAATTTCACCGAATGGAGGCCAAAATGGCATCTTTGGGCTCCTTAGTCGCCCCATGTGATAATCGTAAGAATTATACTTTTCGATCCTCTAAATTAGGTCATGTTGGGCTTCCAACGGTCACTTTTCATGGCGACCGGATCTATCTTGGTCAAAAATCCACCAATCTCCAGAAATGTTGACGTAAATCTGCTCGAACGGAGGCCAAAATGGCATCTTTTGTCTCTTCATTTGCCCACGTGATTCTGTAAGAATTTTACTTATTGATACATTGAATTACATCCTATTGGGCTTCCAACGGGTCACTTTTCGTGGCGATCGGATCTATCTTGGTCAAAAATCCACCAATCGCCGTAAATGTTGACGTAAATCGCACGAATGGAGGCCAAAATGGCATCTTTTTGTCTCTTCACCGCCCACGTGATACGTGTAAGAATTTTACTTTTTGATACGTTAAATTACATCCTGTTGGGCTTCCAACAGTCACTTTTTGTGGCGGTTGGATCTATCTTGGTCAAAAATCCGCCAATCTCCATAAATGTTGATAGAAATGCGCCCGAACGGAGGCGAGAATGACCTCTTTTGAAAACCGTCAATTTTGCGAGCCTTCGCGATGCCTATCGACATGGACTTATGGATTTCAAAAATAGCTTTCTACTAGCCGCACGGAGTCCGTAATCACTATGAATGGAGTTCTGAAACTCAAAAAAAATGTCACCGCTAGGAATCGTGATGTAAATTTCTTCGAATGGAGGCCAAAATGGCATCTTTGGGCTCCTTAGCTGCCCCATGTGATAACCGTGAAGAATTATACTTTTCGATCCTCTAAATTAGGTCATGTTGGGCTTCCAACGGTCAGTTTTCATGGCGAATGGATCTATTTTGGTCAAAAATCCGCCAATCTCGAAATGTTGATGTAAATCGCTCGAGCGGAGGCCAAAATGGCATCTTTTGTCTCTTCACTGCCCACGTGATACCTGTAAGAATTTTACTTATTGATACGTTGAATTACATCCTCTTGGGCTTCCAACAGTCACTTTTTGTGGCGACTGAATCTATTTTGGTCAAAAATCCACCAATCGCGAAATGTTGTGTAAATCGCACGAATAGAGGCCAAAATGGTATCTTTTGTCTCTTCAGCTGCCCATGTGATACCGTAAGAATTTTACTTTTCGAGACGTTAAATTACATCCTGTTGGGCTTCCAACAGGTCACTTTTCGTGGCGACCGGATCTATCTTGGTCAAAAATCTGCCAATCTCCACAAATGTTGATAGAAATCTACCCGAGCGGAGGCGGAATGACCTCTTTTTGAAAACCATCAATTTTATGAGCCTTCGCGATGCCTATCGCACATGGACTTATGGATTTCAAAAATAGCTTTTACTAGCTTCAGACGGAGTCCGGAATCACTACGAATGGAGTTACTGAACTCAAAAATGTCACCGCTAGGAATCATGACGTAAATATATCGAATGGAGGCCAAAATGGCATCTTTGGGCTCCTTAGCCGCCCCATGTGATAACTGTAAGAATTATACTTTTCGATCCTCTAAATTAGGTCATGTTGGGCTTCCAACGGGTCACTTTTCATGGCGCGATGGATCTATCTTGGTCAAAAATCCACCAATCTCCGTAAATGTTGTGTAAATATGCTCGAACGGAGGCCAAAATGGCATCTTTTGTCTCTTCGCCAGCCCCACGTGATACCTTTAAGAATTTTACTTATTGATATGTTGAATTACATCCTATTGGTCTTCCAACGGTCACTTTTCGTGGCGATCGGATCTATCTTGGTCAAAAATCCACCAATCGCCCGTAAATGTTTGTAAATCTGCACGAATGGAGGCCAAAATGGCATCTTTTGTCTCTTTGACTACCCACGTGATACCCGTAATAATTTTACTTTTTCGTCACGTTAAATTACATCCTGTTGGGCTTCCAACAGGTCACTTTTGTGGCGAACCGGATCTATCTTGGTCAAAAATCTGCCAATCTCCATAAATGTTGATAGAAATGCTGCCGAACGGAGGCGGAATGACCTCTTTTGAAAACCGTCAATTTTGCGAGCCTTCGCGATGCACGTAAGACATGGACTTATGGATTTCAAAAATAGCTTTCTACTAGCTTCGCACGGAGTCCGTAATCACTAAGAATGGAGTTACGGAACTCAAAAAAAATATCACCGCTAGGAATCGTGATGAAATTTTCGAATGGAGGCCAAAATGGCATCTTTGGGCTCCTTAGCTGCCCCATGTGATAAGCGTAAGAATTATACTTTTCGATCCTCTAAATTAGGTCATGTTGGGCTTCCAACAGGTCACTTTTCATGGCGATTGGATCTATATTGGTAAAAATCCGCCAATCTCCGAAATGTTGATGAAATCTGCTCGAACGGAGGCCAAAATGGCATCTTTTGTCTCTTCACTGCCCACGTGATACCTGTAAGAATTTTACTTATTGATACGTTGAATTACATCCTATTGGGCTTCCAACAGTCACTTTTTGTGGTGATGAATCTATTTTGGTCAAAAATCCGCCAATCGCGAGAAATATTGATGTAAATCGCGCACGAATGGAGGCCAAAATGGCATCTTTTGTCTCTTCATTTGCCCACGTGATACCTGTAAGAATTTTACTTTTCGACACGTTAAATTACATCTGTTGGGCTTCCAACGGTCACTTTTCATGGCGAATGGATCTATCTTGGTCAAAAAATCTGCCAATCTCCACTAATGTTGATAGAAATCTACCCGAACGGAGGCGGAATGACCTCTTTTGAAAAACCGTCAATTTTATGAGCCTACGCGATGCCTATCGACATGGACTTATGGATTTCAAAAATAGCTTTCTACTAGCTTTCGCACGGAGTCCGTAATCACTACAAATGGAGTTACGGAACTCAAAAAATGTCACCGCTAGGAATCAATGTGTAATTTTTTGAATGGAGGCCAAAATGGCATCTTTGGGCTCCTTAGCTGCCCCACGTGATAAGCGTAAGAATTATACTTTTCGATCCTCTAAATTAGGTCATGTTGGGCTTCCAATGGTCACTTTTCATGGCGATCGGATCTATCTTGGTCAAAAAATCTGCCAATCTCCACAAATGTTGATAGAAATACGCCGAACGGAGGCCGGAATGACCTCTTTTGAAAACCATCAATTTTGCGAGCCTTCGCGATGCCTATCGACATGGACTTATGGATTTCAAAAATAGCTTTCTACTAGCTTCGCACGGAGTCGAGAATCACTACGAATGGAGTTACGGAACTCAAAAAATGTCACCGCTAGGAATCGTGAATAAATTTCCCCTCGAATGGAGGCCAAAATGGCATCTTTGGGCTCCTTAGCTGCCCCACGTGATAAGCGTAAGAATTATACTTTTCGATCCTCTAAATTAGGTCATGTTGGGCTTCCAACAGGTCACTTTTCATGGCGATCGGATCTATCTTGGTCAAAAATCCGCCAATCTCGAGAAATGTTGACGTAAATCTGCTCGAACGGAGGCCAAAATGGCATCTTTTGTCTCTTCGCCTACCCACGTGATACCTGTAAGAATTTTTACTTTTGATACGTTGAATTACATCCTGTTGGGCTTCCAACAGGTCACTTTTCATGGCGACGGGATCTATCTTGGGCAAAAATCTGCCAATCCCGTAAATATTGACGTAAATCAAAGCCACGAACGGAGGCCAAAATGGCATCTTTTGTCTCTTCAGCTGCCCACGTGATACCTATAAGAATTTTACTTTTGATACGTTGAATTACATCCTGTTGGGCTTCCAACGGGTTACTATTTATGGCGGACGGGATCTATCTTGGTCAAAAATCTGTCAATCCCCGAGAAATGTTGGTAAATCAAGACGAAACGGAGGCCAAAATGGCATCTTTTGTCTGCTCACCGCCCACGTGATACCTGTAAGAATTTTACTTTTCAATATGTTGAATTACATCCTGTTGGGCTTCCAACGGGTCACTTTTTCGCGGGCTTTCGGATCTATCTTGGTCAAAAATCTGCCAATCGCCGTAAATGTTGATAGAAATCGCACGAACAGAGGCCAAAATGACATCTTTTGTCTCTTCACCGCCCACGTGATACCCGTAAGAATTTTACTTTTCGATCCTCTAAATTAGGTCTGTTGGGCTTCCAACAGGTCACTTTTCGTGGCAAATGGATCTATCTTGGTCAAAAATCTGCCAATCCCCGTAAATATTGACGTAAATCGCACGAATGGAGGCCAAAATGGCATCTTTTGTCTCTTCACCGCCCACGTGATACCCAGTAAGAATTTTACTTTTCGATACGTTAAATTACATCCTGTTGGGCTTCCAACAGGTCACTTTTCGTGGCGACCGGATCTATCTTGGTCAAAAATCCGCCAATCTCCACAAATATTGATAGAAATCTACCCGAGCGGAGGCGAGAATGACCTCTTTTGAAAACCGTCAATTTTACGAGCCTTCGCGATGCCTATCGACATGGACTCATGGATTTCAAAAATAGCTTTCTACTAGCTTCGCACGGAGTCCGTAATCACTACGAATGGAGTTACGTAACTCAAAAAATGTCACCGCTAGGAATCGTAATGTAAATTTCCTCGAATGGAGGCCAAAATGGCATCTTTGGGCTCCTTAGTCGCCCCACGTGACAACCGTAAGAGTTATACTTTTCGATCCTCTAAATTAGGTCATGTTGGGCTTCCAACATGTCGGGGCCATGGCGACCGGATCTATCTTGGTCAAAAATCCGCCAATCTCCGTAAATGTTGACAGAAATCTGCTCGAACGGAGGCCAAAATGGCATCTTTTGTCTCTTCGGCTACCCACGTGATACCGTAAGAATTTTACTTTTTGATACGTTGAATTACATCCTCGTTGGGCTTCCAATGTGTCACTTTTCGTGGTATTTGGATCTATCTTGGGCAAAAATCTGCCAATCCCGAAATATTGACCGAAATCGCACGAGCGGAGGCCAAAATGGCATCTTTTGTCTCTTCAAACTGCCCACGTGATACCTATAAGAATTTTACTTTTTGATACATTGAATTACATCCTATTGGTCTTCCAACAAGGTTACTATTCATGGTGACCGGATCTATCTTGGTCAAAAATCTATCAATCCCCGTAAATGTTGACGGAAATCCGCACGAACGGAGGCCAAAATGGCATCTTTTGTGCGTTCAATTTTGCCCACGTGATACCTGTAAGAATTTTACTTTTCAATATGTTGAATTACATCCTGTTGGGCTTCCAACGGGTCACTTTTCGTGGCTTACGGATCTATCTTGGTCAAAAATCCGCCAATCGCGGAAATGTTGAGAAAATCTGCACGAACGAGAGGCCAAACGGCATCTTTTGTCTCTTCACCGCCCACGTGATACCTGTGAAGAATTTTACTTTTCGATCCTCTAAATTAGGTCTGTTGGGCTTCCAACAGGTCACTTTTTGGTGGCAAATGGATCTATCTTGGTCAAAAATCTGCCAATCCCTAGAAATGTTGGCGTAAATGCGCACGGTAACGGAGGCCAAAATGGTATCTTTTGTCTCTTCATTTGCCCACGTGATACCTGTAAGAATTTTACTTTTCGATCCTCTAAATTAGGTCCTGTTGGGCTTCAACAGGTCACTTTTCGTGGCAAATGGATCTATCTTGGTCAAAAATCTGCCAATCCCGAGAAATGTTGTGAGAAATCACGCACGAACGGAGGCCAAAAATGCATCTTTTGTCTCTTCACCTGCCCACGTGATACTGTTAGAATTTTACTTTTCGATATGTTAAATTACATCCTGTTGGGCTTCCAACAGGTCACTTTTCATGGCGACTGGATCTATCTTGGTCAAAAATCTGCCAATCTCCATAAATGTTGTGAGTAAATCCGCCCAAGCGGAGGCGAATGACCTCTTTTGAAAACCGTCAATTTTGCGAGCCTTCGCGATGCCTATCGGACATGGCCTTATGGATTTCAAAAATAGCTTTCTACTAGCTTCGCACGGAGTCCGTAATCACTACGAATGGAGTTACGGAACTCAAAAAATGTCACCGCTAGGAATCGTGACGAAATTTCCACCGAATGGAGGCCAAAATGGCATCTTTGGGCTCCTTAGCCGCCCATGTGATAACTGTAAGAATTATACTTTTTCATCCTCTAAATTAGGTCATGTTGGGCTTCCAACGAGGTCACTTTTCATGGCGACCGGATCTATCTTGGTCAAAAAATCCACCAATCTCGTAAATGTTGATGAAATCCCTTTCGAGCGGAGGCCAAAATGGCATCTTTTGTCTCTTCAACTGCCACGTGATACCTGTAAGAATTTTACTTATTGATACGTTGAATTACATCCTATTGGGCTTCCAACAGGTCACTTTTCGTGGCGATTCGGATCTATCTTGGTCAAAATCCACCAATCGCCGTAAATGTTGACGAAAATCGCACGAATGGAGGCCAAAATAGCATCTTTTGTCTCTTGCCGCCCACGTGATACCCTGTAAGAATTTTACTTTTCGATAGGTTAAATTACATCCTGTTGGGCTTCCAACAGGTCACTTTTTGTGGCGATCGGATCTATCTTGGTCAAAAATCTGCCAATCTCCATAAATGATGATAGAAATGCCCGCGCGGAGGCGGAATGACCTCTTTTGAAAACCGTCAATTTTGCGAGCCTTCGCGATGCCTATAAAGACATGGACTTATGGATTTCAAAATAGCTTTCTACTAGCTTCGCACGGAGTCCGTAATCACTACGAATGGAGTTACGGAACTCAAAAAAATGTCATCGCTAGGAATCGTAGCGTAAATTTCCTCGAATGGAGGCCAAAATGGCATCTTTGGGCTCTTAGCCGCCCACGTGACAACTGTAAGAGTTATACTTTTCGATCCTCTAAATTAGGTCATGTTGGGCTTCCAACAGTCACTTTTCATGGCATTTGGATCTATATTGGTAAAAATCCGCCAATCTCGTAAAATGTTGTGAAATCTGCTTCGAACGGAGGCCAAAATGGCATCTTTTGTCTCTTTAGCTACCCACGTGATACCTGTAAGAATTTTACTTTTTGATACGTTGAATTACATCCTGTTGGGCTTCCAACAGTCACTTTTCGTGGTGACTGGATCTATCTTGGGGAAAAATCCGCCAATCCATAAATATTGACGAAAATCGCACGAGCGGAGGCCAAAATGGCATCTTTTGTCTCTTCAATTTTGCCCACGTGATACCTATAAGAATTTTAGTTTTTGATACGTTGAATTACATCCTGTTGGGCTTCCAACAAGTTACTATTCATGGCGATTTGGATCTATCTTGGTCAAAAAATCCGCCAATCCCTAGAAATGTTGACGTAAATCACCGCACGAGCGGAGGCCAAAATGGCATCTTTTGTCCTGCTCACTGCCCACGTGATACTGTAAGAATTTTACTTTTCAATATGTTGAATTACATCTGTTGGGCTTCCAACGGGTCACTTTTCGTGGCTACGGATCTATCTTGGTCAAAAATCTGCCAATCGCGTAAATGTTGGCGTAAATCTGCGCGAGGAGGCGAGCGGCATCTTTTTGTCTCTTCACCGCCCACGTGATACCTGTAAGAATTTTACTTTTCGATCCCTCTAAATTAGGTCTGTTGGGCTTCCAACAGGTCACTTTTCATGGCGACTGGATCTACCTTGGTCAAAAATCCACCAATCTCTAGAAATGTTGTGAAATGCGCCGAGCGAAGGCCAAAATGGCATCTTTTGTCTCTTCGCCTACCCACGTGATACCTGTAAGAATTTTACTTTTTGATACGTTGAATTACATCTGTTGGGCTTCCAACAGGTCACTTTTCGTGGCGATTGGATCTATCTTGGGCAAAAATCGCCAATCCCGCAAATATTGTGAAAATCGCACGAACGGAGGCCAAAATGGCATCTTTTGTCTCTTGTTTGCCCGTGATACCTATAAGAATTTTTTTTTTTGATACGTTGAATTACATCCTGTTGGGCTTCCAACAGGTTACTATTCATGGTATTTGGATCTATCTTGGTCAAAATCCGCCAATCCCCGAAATGTTGATAGAAATCGCACGAGCGGAGGCCAAAATGGCATCTTTTGTGCGCTTCAGCTGCCCACGTGATACCCTGTAAGAATTTTACTTTTCAATATGTTGAATTACATCCTGTTGGGCTTCCAACGGGTCACTTTTTCGTGGCGACGGATCTATCTTGGTCAAAAATCTGCCAATCGTCGAAATGTTGTAAATCTGCGCGAGCGAGCAGAGGCCAAAATGGCATCTTTTTGTCTCTTGTTTGCCCATGTGATACCTGTAAGAATTTTACTTTTCGATCCTCTAAATTAGGTCTGTTGGGCTTCCAACAGGTCACTTTTTGTGGCAAATGGATCTATCTTGGTCAAAAATCCGCCAATCCCCCGAAATGTTGTGAAATGCATGCGAACGGAGGCCAAAATGGCATCTTTTGTCTCTTCAATTTGCCCACGTGATACCCTGTTAGAATTTTACTTTTCGATATGTTAAATTACATCTGTTGGGCTTCCAACGGGTCACTTTTCATGGCGATCGGATCTATCTTGGTCAAAAAATCCGCCAATCTTCATAAATGTTGTGAAATCGCCCCAAACGGAGGCGAATGACCTCTTTTGAAAACCGTCAATTTTGCGAGCCCGCGATGCCTATCATCGGACATGGACTTATGGATTTCAAAAATAGCTTTCTACCAGCCGCCGACGGAGTCAGAATCAATACGAATGGAGTTACGGAACTCAAAAATGCCAACGCTAGGAATCGTGATAGAAATTTCGAATGGAGGCCAAAATGGCATCTTTGGGCTCCTTAGCTGCCCCATGATAATCTGTATGGAATTATACTTTTCGATCCTCTAGATTAGGTCATGTTGGGCTTCCAATGGTCACTTTTCATGGCGGCTGGATCTATCTTGGTCAAAATCCACCAATCTCGTAAATGTTGATAGAAATCGCTCGAACGGAGGCCAAAATGGCATCTTTTGTCTCTTAGCCGCCCACGTGATACCTGTAAGAATTTTACTTATTGATACGTTGAACTACATCCTATTGGGCTTCAACAGGTCACTTTTCATGGTATTTGGATCTATCTTGGTCAAAAATCCACCAATCACGAGAAATGTTGGCGGAAATGCATGCGAATGGAGGCCAAAATGGCATCTTTTGTCTCTTCTCTGCCCACGTGATACACGTAAGAATTTTACTTTTCGATAGGTTAAATTACATCTGTTGGGCTTCCAACAGTCACTTTTTAATGGCGACCGGATCTATCTTGGTCAAAAAATCTGCCAATCTCCATAAATGTTGATAGAAATGCGCTCGAACGGAGGCGGAATGACCTCTTTGAAAAACCGTCAATTTTGCGAGCCCGCGCGAATGCCTATCAGACATGGACTTATGGATTTCAAAAAATAGCTTTCTACTAGCTTCAACAGTCCGAATCACTACGAATGGAGTTACGGAACTCAAAAATGTCACCGCTAGGAATCGTAACAATTTCACTGAATGGAGGCCAAAATGGCATCTTTGGGCTCCTTAGCCGCCCCGTGACAACCGGTAAGAGTTATACTTTTCGATCCTCTAAATTAGGTCATGTTGGGCTTCCAGCGGGTCACTTTTCATGGCGGATCGGATCTATATTGGTCAAAAAATCCGCCAATCTCGAAATGTTGGAAATCGCACGAATCGGAGGCCAAAATGGCATCTTTGTCTCTTCGGCTACCCACGTGATACTGTAAGAATTTTACTTTTTGATACGTTGAATTACATCTGTTAGGCTTCCAACAGGTCACTTTTCGTCAAAATGGATCTATCTTGGGCAAAAATCTGCCAATCCCGAAATATTGATTAAATCTGCGCGACGGAGGCCAAAATGGCATCTTTGTCTCTTCATTTGCCCACGTGATACCTATAAGAATTTTAGTTTTTGATACGTTGAATTACATCCTGTTGGGCTTCCAACAAGTTACTATTCATGGCGACTGGATCTATCTTGGTCAAAATCTGCCAATCCCATAAATGTTGGAAATGCGCACGAGCGAGGAGGCCAAAATGGCATCTTTTTCTGTTCATTTTGTGCCCACGTGATACACTAAAGAATTTTACTTTTCAATATGTTGAATTACATCTGTTGGGCTTCCAACGGGTCACTTTTCACTAATACGGATCTATCTTGGTCAAAAATCTGCCAATCGCCGGAAATGTTGGACTGTAAATTTGCTTTGCAACGAGAGGCCAAAGCGGCATCTTTTGTCTCTTCATTTTGCCCCGTGATATACCTGTAAGAATTTTACTTTTTCGATCCTCTAAATTAGGTCATGTTGGGCTTCCAACAGGTCACTTTTCATGGCGATTTGGATCTATCTTGGTCAAAATCCGCCAATCTCGAAATGTTGATAGAAATCGCCGAATCCGAGCGGAGGCCAAAATGGCATCTTTTGTCTCTTCGACTACCCACGTGATACTGTGAAGAATTTTACTTTTAGATACGTTGAATTACATCCTGTTGGGCTTCCAACGGTCACTTTTCGTGGCGACTGGATCTATCTTGGGCAAAAATCTGCCAATCGAAATATTAAAATGCGCGAGCCGGAGGCCAAAATGGCATCTTTTGTCTCTTGTTTGCCCACGTGATACCTATAAGAATTTTAGTTTTTGATACGTTGAATTACATCCTGTTGGGCTTCCAACAAGTTACTATTCATGGTATTTGGATCTATCTTGGTCAAAAATCTGCCAATCCCTAGAAATGTTGACGAGAAATGCACGCACGAGCGGAGGCCAAAATGGCATCTTTTGTGCATTCAATTTGCCCACGTGATACCTGTAAGAATTTTACTTTTCAATATGTTGAATTACATCTGTTGGGCTTCCAACGGGTCACTTTTTCGTGGGCTACGGATCTATCTTGGTCAAAAAATCTGCCAATCGCCGAGAAATGTTGAAAGAAATCGCGCGAAGCGAGAGGCTAAGCGGCATCTTTTGTCTCTTCATTTTGCCCACGTGATTTTGTAAGAATTTTTACTTTTTGATCCTCTAAATTAGGTCTGTTGGGCTTCCAACGGTCACTTTTCATGGCGACTGGATCTACCTTGGTCAAAAATCCGCCAATCTCGAAATGTTGACAAAATCGCTCGAGCGGAGGCCAAAATGGCATCTTTTTGTCTCTTGACTACCCACGTGATACACAAGAATTTTACTTTTAGATACGTTGAATTACATCCTGTTGGGCTTCCAACAGGTCACTTTTAGTGAATTTGGATCTATCTTGGGCAAAATCTGCCAATCCTAGAAATATTGACATAAATCTGCGACGAACGGAGGCCAAAATGGCATCTTTTGTCTCTTTTGCCCACGTGATACCTATAAGAATTTTAGTTTTTGATACGTTGAATTACATCTGTTGGGCTTCCAACAAGTTACTATTCATGGCGATTTGGATCTATCTTGGTCAAAAAATCTGCCAATCCCGAAATGTTGACGTGAAATCCGCACGAGCGGAGGCCAAATGGCATCTTTTGTTGCTTGACTACCCACGTGATATTTTGTAAGAATTTTACTTTTCAATATGTTGAATTACATCTGTTGGGCTTCCAACGGGTCACTTTTCGTGGCTACCGGATCTATCTTGGTCAAAAATCTGCCAATCGCCGGAAATGTTGTAAATCTGCACGAACGAGAGGCCAAAACGGCATCTTTGTCTCTTCATTTGCCCACGTGATACTGTAAGAATTTTACTTTTGATCCTCTAAATTAGGTCTGTTGGGCTTCCAACAGGTCACTTTTCATGGCGCCCCGGATCTACCTTGGTCAAAAATCCACCAATCTCTAGAAATGTTGACACAAATCTGCTTTCGAATGGAGGCCAAAATGGCATCTTTTGTCTCTTCGGCTACCCACGTGATACTGTAAGAATTTTACTTTTTGATACGTTGAATTACATCTGTTGGGCTTCCAACGGGTCACTTCGGGCATTTGGATCTATCTTGGTCAAAAATCCACCAATCGCGCCAGAAATGTTGACGTAAATCTGTACGAATGGAGGCCAAAATGGCATCTTTTGTCTCTTCACTGCCCACGTGATACCTGTAAAATTTTACTTTTCGATAGGTTAAATTACATCTGTTGGGCTTCAACAGGTCACTTTTGTGGCGATGGATCTATCTTGGTCAAAAATCTGCCAATCTCCATAAATGTTGATAGAAATTCGCCGAACGGAGGCGAGAATGACCTCTTTTGAAAAACCGTCAATTTTGCGAGCCTTCGCGATGCCTATCGGACATGGACTTATGGATTTCAAAAATAGCGTTCTACTAACCGCACGAGTCGAGAATCACTACGAATGGAGTTACGGAACTCAAAAATGTCACCGCTAGGAATCGTAACGAAATTTCCCTGAATGGAGGCCAAAATGGCATCTTTGGGCTCCTTAGCTGCCCCCACGTGACAACTGTAGAGTTATACTTTTCGATCCTCTAAATTAGGTCATGTTGGGCTTCCAACAGTCACTTTTCATGGTATTTGGATCTATATTGGTCAAAATCCGCCAATCTCGAAATGTTGTGCAAATCTGCTTTCGAGCGGAGGCCAAAATGGCATCTTTTGTCTCTTCAGCTACCCCGTGATACCTGTAAGAATTTTACTTTTTGATACGTTGAATTACATCCTGTTAGGCTTCCAACAGGTCACTCTTTTCGTGGCGTCGGATCTATCTTGGGCAAAATCGCCAATCCGAAATATATTGAGAAATGCGCACGAGCGGAGGCCAAAATGGCATCTTTTGTCTCTTCACTGCCCACGTGATACCTATAAGAATTTTAGTTTTTTGATACGTTGAATTATATCCTGTTGGGCTTCCAATAAGTTACTATTCATGGCGATTTGGATCTATCTTGGTCAAAAATCGCCAATCGAAATGTTGATGAAATGCACGCGCGAGCGGAGGCCAAAATGGCATCTTTTTGAACGTTATTTTGCCTTCGCGTGATACCTGTAAGAATTTTACTTTTCAATATGTTGAATTACATCCTATTGGGCTTCAACGGGTCACTTTTCGTGGCTACGGATCTATCTTGGTCAAAAATCGCCGCTCGCGAAAATGTTGGCAATTTCTTTGCGAGCGAGGCCAAAGCGGCATCTTTGTCTCTTCAGCTGCCCCGTGATACCTGTAAGAATTTTACTTTTCGATCCTCTAAATTAGGTCATGTTGGGCTTCAAAAGGTCACTTTTCATGGCGCATGGATCTATCTTGGTCAAAAATCCGCCAATCTCGAGAAATGTTGATAGAAATCTGCTTTCGAGCGGAGGCCAAAATGGCATCTTTTTGTCTCTTCAGCTACCCACGTGATACACTGTAAGAATTTTACTTTTTAGATACGTTGAATTACATCTGTTGGGCTTCCAACAGGTCACTTTCGTGGCGGCGGATCTATCTTGGGCAAAAAATCTGCCAATCGAAATATTGACGTAAATCACGCACGAGCGGAGGCCAAAATGGCATCTTTGTCTCTTATTTGCCCACGTGATACCTATAAGAATTTTAGTTTTTGAGACGTTGAATTACATCCTGTTGGGCTTCCAACAAGTTACTATTCATGGTGACTGGATCTATCTTGGTCAAAAATCTGCCAATCCCCTAGAAATGTTGGAGAAATGCACTTGCGAGCGGAGGCCAAAATGGCATCTTTTTGAAAACCATCAATTTTATGACGTGATACTATAAGAATTTTACTTTTCAATATGTTGAATTACATCTGTTGGGCTTCCACCCGGGTCACTTCCAGGGCTACGGATCTATCTTGGTCAAAAATGCCAATCGCGAAATGTTGGCCAATCTGCCGAACGAGAGGTAAAGCGGCATCTTTTTCTCTTCGAGCCCCACGTGATACTGTAAGAATTTTACTTTTGATCCTCTAAATTAGGTCTGTTGGGCTTCCAACAGGTCACTTTTTCATGGCGACTGGATCTACCTTGGTCAAAAATCCGCCAATCTCCGAAATGTTTGAAATAAACGCTTTCGAGCGGAGGCCAAAATGGCATCTTTTTGTCTCTTCGGCTACCCGTGATACCTGTAAGAATTTTACTTTTAGATACGTTGAATTACATCCTGTTGGGCTTCAACAGGTCACTTTCGTGGCGACTGGATCTATCTTGGGCAAAAATCCGCCAATCCCGAAATATTGACAGAAATCTGCACGAACGGAGGCCAAAATGGCATCTTTTGTCTCTTCATTTGCCCACGTGATACCTATAAATTTTACTTTTTGATACGTTGAATTACATCCTGTTGGGCTTCCAACGGGTTACTATTCATGGCAACTGGATCTATCTTGGTCAAAAATCTGCCAATCCCATAAATGTTGAGAAATCACGCACCGAACGGAGGCCAAAATGGCATCTTTTGTCCTGCCTTCAGCTGCCCACGTGATACCTGTAAGAATTTTACTTTTCAATATGTTGAATTACATCTGTTGGGCTTCCAACGGGTCACTTTTCGTGATAACTACGGATCTATCTTGGTCAAAATTCTGCCAATCGCCCGGAAATGTTGACACAAACCGCACGAACGAGCGGAGGCCAAAATGGCATCTTTTGTCTCTTCATTTATACGTGATACTGTAAGAATTTTACTTTTGATCCTCTAAATTAGGTCTGTTGGGCTTCCAACGAGGTCACTTTCGTGGCAAATGGATCTATCTTGGTCAAAATCTGCCAATCGAAATGTTATGTGAAATCTGCGAGCGGAGGCCAAAATGCATCTTTTGTCTCTTCAGCTGCCCACGTGATACCTGTTAGAATTTTACTTTTCGATATGTTAAATTACATCTGTTGGGCTTCCAACGGGTCACTTTTCATGGCGGACTGGATCTATCTTGGTCAAAATCTGCCAATCTCCATAAATGTTGATAGAAATGCGCTAAGCGGAGGCGGAATGACCTCTTTTTGAAAACCGTCAATTTTGCGAGCCTTCGCGATGCCTATCAGACATGGACTTATGGATTTCAAAAATAGCTTTCTACTAACCGCGCAGTCGAGAATCACTATGAATGGAGTTACGGAACTCAAAAAATGTCACCGCTAGGAATCGTGTGAAATTTTCGAATGGAGGCCAAAGTGGCATCTTTGGGCTCCTTGCACCCCCATGTGATAAGCGTAAGAATTATACTTTTCGATCCTCTAAATTAGGTCATGTTGGGCTTCCAACGGGTCACTTTTCATGGCGACTGGATCTATCTTGGTCAAAAATCCACCAATCTCGAAATGTTGGTGAAATCTCGCTCGAGCGGGGAGGCCAAAATGGCATCTTTGTCTCTTGTTTGCCCGCGTGATACACAGTAAGAATTTTACTTATTGTCGTTGAATTACATCCTATTGGGCTTCCAACAGGTCACTTTTAAGGTGGCGACTGGATCTATCTTGGTCAAAAATCCACCAATCGCCAGAAATGCAATCAATATGCACGAATGGAGGCCAAAATGGCATCTTTTGTCTCTTGTGCCCGCCGTGATACTGTAAGAATTTTACTTTTGATAGGTTAAATTACAT
>JADLZK010005794.1:0-10349 GCA_015847255.1 Hyparrhenia diplandra
GCCGAACGCCGGCGCGCCCGTTCCCTCGTTGTTGTCATCATTTATCGCCGCCGCTGCGTTGGCTGCGGCGCAGTATTGGTCGAGCCGCATTGTAGCCGCGGTAAAAGTTGCTCTCGGTACGCTCAGACGTTGCCGACGCCCTCGCTTCGCCGCGCAAACGCAGTAATCCGGTGAAGTGGCCGCGGCTACCGACGGCGGCCGCCATCGCGCCAACCAAGTCAGAGGATAAATACGCGCTTCGTAGCCGCTGAAAGCTGGCTAACGCCGTAATGGCTGGCCAAGAATGGCCGCCGCCCGCGTTACTTCGCCAAGGCCTGGGCCAGGCGTGAGCTGCGCTGCTGAGTTGCCGCTGCCGTATCCTTCATTCCCCGCCGGGGACATCGCTTACCGGGTTCGTATGGGGCCCGTATGTCATTGATCGCTTGGTAGATGCGCTGCTCGCAACGCGATTCCGCTCTTTTGGGCGGGATAAAAATCGGTCGCCCGCCGCTTCGACTGCGCCGCTCTTCCGCCGGGCTGCCGCCGCGTGAGCCTCTTCCCTTCCCGCCGCCTTTCCCCTATCTTTCGCTACTCGCCGCTCGTCTTCACCGAGATCGACCTCACGGCTTCCTCGGACAGCCGGGCCCGCCCGCTCCCGCCCGGCAGCCAGCCGTGCCGCCGCTTTGTGCGGTGTTCCCCGCGGAGATCCGTGATCCCCTATCACCGCAAATGAGCGCAGCGCGTCGCTGCCTGCGTGAGGAGGGATTCAAGCTGGTGCGCCGCCGGGCGCTGGCCGTGTGAAGCCGGGCTCGGGCGTCCCGCTCCTGGTATGTGTGTGCTCTATCCGGCCCTCCTCCTCGCCCGGATTAGTTCTTCAGGCGCCACTGTCATTTTTGAAGATGCAATATCTTACTTGCGTGTACCTTGTGTGCCGGGTTCCTTGCTTTTCCCCTGGTTGTTCTTTAGATTTCACCGCGTCGGGTCTCACGCATACACGCGGGTTCCATGTTCGCTAGCGCCCCATTTGCCGCCGCCGCAGGCCGCGGTGACCTCGGCAGGTGTCTTACCCTATGCGCGCCCATTGTCTCTCGAAAGCTCACCGGGATGGAACGCCGTAGTGGTGTTGAAATTGACGCGCTCATACGCCGTCCCCGGTCCGCACGCCGCCAGTAGTTTTTCTCGGGCACCCACGGAAGAATCTCGCAGCGCGGGCACAGAGTGAGCGCAGCCGCCTGCAGCCATATCTTTTTGCGCGGGCTTTATGGTTTCGGGCTGCTGTAGATTACAATTTTGAAGGGTTAGTGTTGTATACTGGGATTAGCCCGTGGCCGCATTGTTCTGGTCGTGCAAGCGCCACCGGTGTCCCGGGTAGATTAGCAATGTGAACATCATGATGTTGCCGTCCCCGTGCGAATGCCTCATGAAAGAGGTGTCCATGCTAAGTTTTGCTCTTTAAGCTGCCCCCTGTGATGGTCTCATTTTCTTTGAGTGATCGACGCTGATCCTATTTAATAAATGGGTGGTCCTCTCGACACACCTGCAGAGCCCTCGATTAGACAGTAAAAGCCGCGAGCATCGTACCGTGGATCTCAGAGTTCCTGGGGTCGCCATGTATGTGCCTGCTTCCTCGCGATGGTGCCTTAATTTAGGTTGCTCTTCCTTCCGCCTCGTTAGCTTCTTCGTTAATGTCCGCCCGCAAATGGGCCTTCCAGCCCATCCAAAAAGAAAACGTATGTGCTACTTTCTTGCCGCTCTCGGTGGCCCATTAGCTTTTACAACTCTATTGTTCTTTTTGTTACTTTGTTTCGCGGGCGCTTTCCTATAGCTGAGGGTGCCCATTATATGCCCAAAGACCCTATCAGCCTCGAAGTCTCCTAAGGTAGTTTACGAAGTACCTTAAACCGTAAGAAGATTGCTAAGTCGTGCTAGCCTTGTTAGAATCGTACTCATAGTAGTTACTTTAACCATGCCAACGCCGATGCGCGCGGTGTTCTCGCGGACGCCTTTTTCTGCTCCATTAGGACCGTAAATGATGCGTACCGCCGGCCGCGGGCCATTTCAACAAGAATACATCAGCGGTAATCAAAGGTTGGGCCCCGATTTTGTCCTAGATTTAGTGTAATATTTCGTTCCCATCCGCTCCTCGCTGTATCGACATATATTTTTTTCCATGTCCTACGTTCGGGCCGCCCGCCAATGATCTGGCCCTTGTGGCTAGAATCTTATGTTGATCGCTCATACTACGTGGGCCGATTACACTGTAGACATTGTGGTGCTATATTCGCCGTGAGTGTGTGCCGGGGTCACCAGCCGTGAAGATAGGGTAGGATAACTTACAATACATGCCGTAGGGGTGGTAAAGTGGACATACCTCTTCAAAGCCCCCCCCGGCGCCCCTTAGGTCATTGGCTAGATACGGTGGCAAATAATCCGTATATCCTAAAGAATATACGCCAATACTAAATCGCTTCATTTCTTTACATCTACGGGGAACATCGATATCCTTAAACAATGGCCGGCCCCTCCTGGCTTTCAAAGTGTCCCACAGTCCACCATCGTGATAGGACCCCTCTTGCCGCATGCTGGTGAGTCATCGGGTTCTTGCGTTCTATGTGTATGATACGAAATAACGCAGTCGTAGTAAAAATAGATTTAGAGTCGCGGCATCCGCGATGAACGCCCTCCGAAACTCTTGATCCTCGCGGATTGCCGAGCCGCCTCAGAAGATGCCGGATCGATCACAACCCACCGGGTTAAACAGCTTTAGATCAGGGCTAGAGATATGCCGCTTAATAACAACGATGATGATTTTGTGTTAGGGCTTTGTTGGTGCAAGGAGGGCGATCCAGCCCAATACAACCTCGCTTCTACAGCTTGAGCAAAAATTTTAGTGATGGTAGTTGTTGGAGATTTCACGCTAGATACTTTTCGAACAAGCGATATCGTAGTGCAGCCTTAGTAACGCGCCGCTTAGAGCACATCTCTTCTTTACATCCTCGTGACGCGGCCTTGCAATAACCCTCTCCCCGCTTCCACATGGTGGACCGCGGTTTCCTTAAATCTATTGCCTTACCGCGGGCGTAGGAAATACATCGTAAAGCCGTAAATGCTTTAACGAAAATAACAATGCAAGATTACCAACATCGCCATTGTTTCCATTACGTAAAAAGACGCCAAAACCCATTCACATGCCACGCACGGCCCACTAAGCCAAGATCGGCGCGCCGCGGCATGTGTTGACGAAAAGCGTACTCGTAATGCGTTGAAAACCGTACAAACCTACGTAGAGTCCCTACGGCATGTCGAGCGCCGCTGGAAAAAGGGCCGTGGTAGATGGAAGTGAGATTGGGGAAAAAAACCGCCTTACCTCGCTTCCCCTCATGGCGGGTATAAGATACATGATTCAAAATTGGCCACTATGATGCAATAGCCATCCAGAGGGTGCACTCTGCCTCCCATTTTTTGTCACATTTTACTCCGTAGAACCCAAAGTGGCTGAGATTATGCCGGGCTGCATTTTGCCTTCTAACCCGCCTGGCCAACCGATAGAGCCGGATATGGTAGTCGTGGTCTATAACATGAAAACTAGAGGAGCTTTTGGATCGATATCCGGGTGGTACTACACCTTTGGGGGCCTCAGTTTTCGGGCCGGTGAGTTTTTTCCCCTTACCCGCTTTTTTCCCATGCCCTTGACTTCTTTTATTAACTCCCCCATTCCTCGCTTTTGGTTAGCCGCATACCGTGGAGTTCCGTAAAACCCAGGCCTCCCTCATGCACACATAATTGTTTTGGCTCAAACAAGATACATTGCATCCATCACCGGGCCATAGATAGATTCATAAGTGCCGAGGTTCCCACTCCATGTGCGTATCTCCGCACGCGGCCGCGGGTCAACACATGGCTCATGGTCCATGGTCCCACTCATCCCAACCGGCCCATGTATGAAAAAGAAAATGTTCCAAACCCATTTCCCAAACAAGCATTCTCAAACCGACAAATGAAAGATGATGAGAATGGCTTTGTTGCATACAAGAGGTCCGGATAACAAGAGATATGTTGAGAAGGGCGGTCAAAGATTAGATAGCGTATATATTGTTCCGCTACAATATGTTAACACATCGCTTAAAAATACCAGCTCATATCAATGTTGAGTGGTGCAACAAAGGTTTTTGTTGGGAATACCTATTTAAGTATGTTACAGTGGGTCCTCGATCGTGGCAAGGCGTTTACATACAAAGAATAAAAAATGGAGAATCAGCACCCTATAATGAATGCACTTAAAACTACTGGACGGTGTTCAGAATACTCTAGATCAGAGGTACATATGTGAGCAAGATGCTTGTTGGCTTAATAATATTTGGCTTTGATATACACGCATAACTATCCTATCAGAAAGGTTAGCCGCCCATCTTCCAAATGAAAATCCCATTTGCCTATGACGAAGTCGCTCTGATATAAATGTGGCGTAGATTAGGAATTCCTACGCTGTAACAACACTAACTCGCGGTTTGTTATGCTAACCAATACAAATACGCCGCTGGTAGGGATCTCACATATTGTGAATTCCCCAGCAAAGGGAAATGGGATACCAAGTCTAGGTCCCGGGAACGAGGGCGCAGGCACGTAAAATAGGTAGGTTATATTATGTGCACCCTTCGCCGTGAGCGCATACTACCTCGTGATGCTAACAAGTAGTTGTGAAAGGTGCCGTAAATTTTGAAGAGCTTAGACCTACAATGGTACTACCTACCCCACATTCAGATTAGCGCGCAATGCTCGTGGCCTCATCGGGTGATGATCGTGAATGGTACAAAGTTGATGAGGCCGCCGCTGGGCAAAATGTACCGCGACGTTTTAGGAAACTCTTTTGTCACCATGCTTTTGTTTTGTAAGGTAAAGGATGAGACAAAGATTTTTGAAAAAGTATGGCGCTTAATGGTCGATGATATACAATACAGTTCAATCAACATGAGTAATGCCGAAAGTACAATGTCTCTGATGAGGACCTTAGAAACTTTTTGCTAGATGGATATTCATGATCTCTTTTAGGATACACGTGCTATAAAATGCGGACCATAGTTTGCCCCGCCAAAACAAAAAAATTCTGCCGTGCATATCCCATGCAATGTTTATCGAGGAGGCACTATCTTATGATGTTGGTCGCTACCCGGGACGCAGGTTGGTAGGTAAGCTAAACGCTAGAAAGCAAATGCATTCAATTTGATCACCAAAGTCGCGCTTTAGCTAACCGTACCGTGATTCTTCTTTGTACCGGGGTATGGGGAAAACCAGAAGACATTCCTCGCGGGCGCTCATAAGTTGCCGGATGCGCTCGCGCATGAAAGATTGTGCTTTCCTCGTAGCTTCATCCGGAGTTGTTTTACCTTTTTGTTGCCCTCGCAGTGACCGCCTACTCAAGGTTCAAGCCGCCATGTGATTTACAAGAAAATTCCCTCTCGCGGACATAAAGCGTGGTTCAAAACTTAGTGAACTAACCGCATCTACATCTCTTATCATCTCGATGAGGCTCTAATGACACATAGAAATGTATTTGAAGCTCTAGGATAGAACACTTAAAGATATTATGGTGCCGCATAAATCGTAAAAATGCTAGAACCTTGCTTTTTGGTGGTAAGATCAGAGAGTGTGGGTGGTGACCGGGCTACGATCCTACCAAGTATTCCGTGTGGTGGTAGGGTTGAGATTGTGAATGCCTAATAGTGAATCCCCTACTCGCGGAGACATGTTACGCCTTGACACCCAATACAAACATGAGGCTTCTAGCGCACGCATCTTGACCCCCGTGCACAAAAAGAGATTGCCGATGCAGCGCATGGGTGCTAGATATCTGCGAGGTAGAGTCGCACGCCTGTGCACCGATAGCGCAGACACGGAAGCCAATTAAGATACCCCTCGAAGCCGCTCATGTCAGCAGAAGCATGCGTTATGCTCATGGTTAGCAAGGCAATCGCCTACCCACACCGCCTTCAAGGCAACTAAGGCCGGCTTAATTCATACCTTCGCACTCTGAAGCCATTTTAACGCCAACCAATGAGGTCACGATGCTATCAACTCATATGTCGCCTCACCGATAATTGAGACAAAGGGAATACCTAAGCTGTGGCACAAGATTGTCGAATCGAAGGACAACCATGAATCCTAGTGATACATTGTACCCTATAGAATTCCTAAATGAAACTGAATGGAAATAATTTTCCGCGACTCACCGCCTATGTCTTAAAAAGGGGGTCCCAATAATGATGCTTAGAAACCTTGACTGCTAAAAGCGCCCTATGTAATGGAACAAGGCCGATAGTTACAGAGTTAGGAGAGACAAGAATAAAAGCAATCTAATAATTACAGTGCACACATATTGGTGAGATAGTAGGCATACCTAGGATTTGCTTGACCCTAAAAACTAAAATCGGCTACCATTTGAGTTAGAAAGACGCCAATTCCCTGCTAAAGTTTGTTATGCTATGACCATTAACAAGAGCCGTGGTCAAACACTCTAACATGTTGGTGTGTACCTAAAAGCCCCTCGCTCATGGGCATACCTATATGTTGCCGCCTCACGGTAACTTCAAAGAAGGGTCTTAAGATGCTCATAGAGGATGCGATGGTAACCGCATGTATGAAACTCAAAAATATTGTTTACTCAGAGATATTGTTCGGCGCTGTACCAACAAGCAGATGGATGTTAGCCTTATTACTTCTTCTCAGAGGCACTGCTTCACTACGGCTGCCACAGACTATTTTGCGCGCTTAGTTTCACTCGCTTTGCATATTCTACATTCCCGCGGCAAACTAACCTCACACACAAGATTTATGGTTATGACCCGCCCAAATAGTCATGTTGATGATCATTGCTTTTGTGGTCGCTTCTCCTCTTGTGCGGCGTTTTTCCGCTTCTCCCTTTATACCTGGATCTTCACGCATCTCTAATCAATAATAACACCATCATATAAGGTTTTTCGTGATCTTGCGAAATCTTTTCTTTACATCGATTAGGCTTACCCGGTTATCAGCAAAGGTAGCATGACGTCTTACATGCGGTGCTAGGAGATGGCTTTTCAACGCCGCCTCGCCAGCCCGTGACCGGCGTGTTTGCCGCTTTGTGCGCGGTATCCCGCAAGTGGGAATACCGTGGGAGGGAGCGATCGACGCGCCAATTGCAAAGATGTTGACCTTTGTCCTTGTTGATGAACATGTGTGCCTTCATTCCTCGCTGATCTACTTCAGTCATACGCTCATCGATGATTTCTGAACTTGAGTTCCCGCTGCTGAACACTCCATGGACCTTTGCCGCTCACCTGATTGGGCTAATGCTTTTTCATTTGTTTGCTGAAAATTTCTGCGCCGAGATACTCGACTCGAGGTTGAAGCCAAAAGCCCGCAGATACAAGAAGATGGTATCTACGCTCCTGCGTGCTCCTCAGAGTCTCCAACGCGAAAGTCATTCCTTACTGGTCAAGTGATGCTCCATACATGATCGAAGTTCACCCCGCACACCACTATCTCGGCCGCAAGGACCGCATCTTCCCGATTTCCCAAAATATGCATACAAGATCACTCCTATAGATGCACTTCCCCGGCCCATGCCGGTGACACTACAAATTTCCTAGGTGAGTCAGCATAAAGGCTAAAGGAAATTACTTCAATTGTTCCTTGGTTCCTCAGCTGCTCTAATTTGAATTCTATTGGTGCGTATACTATTGAACGCCGGTTGAAGTGTCCGACGCCCGTACTGCGCACATTCCTAACAAGCCGCATCAGGTCTCCAGTACATAGTTCTCGTGGACCCGAGGTAGTGCGCTACTTACGACATGCCTACTTTTCTAACTCGGGTCTGCTTTGTATGATCCTCATCATCTAACTTGGAACATTATGATCACAACCCCGCCTACTCAAACATGAAGATCACATCAGGGGGACAGAGAGCCACCGCTTCAACACAGCTAAGGTGTCTACAACAGGATCGCTAATCCGATTGTCGCCTTGTTTGTTGGGGGCCTCATGAAATCCTACCGTAGGTAGGTGCTCTCCCTGCCGCTCGCTAGTGGTCAATCAGCCCTATAGTTGTAACTACATACTCACCATAGAATCTAACAAAGTTCATTTTATCATGTTTATTTGTTCCGTGCACTTTACTACCTCACGCAAGAACGCTAAAGATGCCGCTGGTATTTCAATCCATCCAAACATTCCGTAGCTCTACTCTACCATATGATAGGTACAATGTTAATCCGCATCACCGTAAACTATAATATTCCCTTTTACCTCCGCCATTTGGCTCTCATTAGCGTAATGTACCTTTACCTTTACGCTAGTGAATCACAAACCGTGAGGCTTCGTGATACTCGGCCGGCTAGCATCTCCGGTCCACAAATTCGCCGATCCAAAAATCGCGGCATCAGCCAAATTTCACGAGGAAAAGCAGCCTTTTCGAAATGAACAACAAGATCAACTTTATGATTTTCTCTGTAAGAATCTCTTTCATTATAGTGCACAATACTCTATCAGCAAATTGAAGATCCTTATCATGCTGTGGACTCCATGTTTCTCATGTCATATCTTTATACCTCAACAACAATGCAGAGGATGGCTACCACGCGACCGGCCACTATTGACGCCTTCCATCGCGTGCATCATGGTGGCTCCCCATCATGCAACAAATGCAAAGAAGTCTTGTGTCCCGATGCAGCCGCCAGCAACATGCGCTCCATGCGCTGCAGCGACTTTCGCTCATGTCCGCTAAGCCTTTCCATTGCTTAATCTCTCCCCTCATTCTATAATAAAACATGGCTCAACCGTGAACACAAATTTGTCATGTACAAGGTGTGCTTCACAAAAGCTCTAGACATGGCACCCGGATGTAGGCCTGAAAATGGTGTAAGCCTCTGCAAGTGATCATCGCCGACTCAGCGATCATCGAAAAGCCTCAGGCAGCAGCATTCTCAGACATCACTGCTCTACCGCCAGATCCACCCTCGACATAACAGAAGCCGGTTTCTGCTCGAGGTTCACCTTTCTGCAGCTACTCATGACGCCGCCAAAGCTTCTACAAGGCTTAAGAAGACCCATGGGCCGTCACACGCCTCAGTGACGCTGACACGGACATCCTCCCCGCCGTTCGTGGGTAATGCGGCCATGATGCGGAGATCTTAAACGATGGACACCTTTGCCGCAGCCTCAGCGCCCGATGGTTCTCCTCTCGCTAACAGTGGCGCACTCGTGATACATTTCGCCAGCCAACTCCCCATTACACCAAATTAGCAAACCTGCTTTTCTTCACCAGCCTTCTTTCTCGATGTCTGCTTTCATGCCACCTCCACGTGAGTAGCATCTCACTCTTCCATTCTTACATTTGTAACCCTCACAACCCCTATTTGCTGCGTGACTCCACCACCAAACGTTCGCATTCTGAAACACCCTCGTGATCAACTAAGCCGCGAAAAAGAGGGCACCATGTATAGCATTATGTGTCCACCCTCTTTCTTTAACGTTTCCAGCGCTTTTTATCTGAACTAACTCCTGCTTATGTGCAAAGCTGGTCGCCCTGTGGGTGGCAAGACCCGCGTCGCCGCGGTAGCTTTGCTTCGCGGCGTAATGATGACTGAAGCCGCAGATAGTATGCGCGCGCCTCGTGCCCGTGCATGCTTTACACTCATCACTCATGCTTTTAAGCCTCTTCCGCGTCGATCTTTATGTACATAAAGTTAAAGCACGCAAGAACATATATTAGCTATCGCGTCACACCGACTTTGGTGATCTTTGCCGCCTCTTCGCGTGACTTCCTACAAAGACTCGCACATGCCGAAGATGAAAAGCTCCTCGACAGGGAACGCCGCTTCCACAAAGATTCTCGCCGGGCCGCTACGCGATGCCTAGATAAAGTGGAGTACTAACTCCATGCTTCTTGTTTATCCGCTGTCTCAAGATCTAAACTTGATCCGCTGCGCTGCATGCACTACTGATGTTTTCCCTTAACTCTTCACTACTTTTAACACTGCACCTCAGCTTGGAGACCACTACACCACTACACAGCCATGTTTAACAGACTACAAGATAAAAGTATAACCCTCCATTTCTATCGCGCCCACTCGACTAGGTTCCCGCTGGAAAATCCAAAAACTAAGCATACTCGGATCAAATGGCTCAATCATTAAAATGACACATGTTCGCGTTAAATAAACCCGTATGCCAATACTAATTTCTTTCTCTATTGTCTACACATAATCGCAAATGTACTAATTCATACAACCCGCGATACCTCCGGCCGACATTGCTAAACCGGTGATATCCATGTACAGTGACGCAGCATGGACGCCTAGACTTTGATGGACCGCTCCCTAACATCCGCCGGCCCG
>JADLZK010005795.1:0-47381 GCA_015847255.1 Hyparrhenia diplandra
GATAAATCTCATGTCTTTCTCTTTCTTATGGGTTTTCAGCACACCACACGGAGTCGGAGGGCATGCGACATTTTTCACTAGTCGGTTGCCTAACGAGCCCCGGTTTTCAAAATCATGCGGCGGTGAGCACGCCCGGTAGGGGCCCCGCTGCGTGTCAAACTCTTCTTCCCATCCGGACTTGGTGTCCGATTTCAAAATTTCAATCCTCCCAGACCAAGTATTGTCAAGCTTCGGAGCTGGGAACTTCGTGGAGCTAAAACTACAATGTTGCCTTCTTTTTTCCTTCTTGCCTCACTAGGCCGGATGGATGTCGAGCCATTCGACTCGAGCCCACATTTGCTACCAGTAGGAGCTCGGCCTCGGGGGCGAGGGCACGCGTCGAAGTTTCATTCTCCCTCGCACGCGGTGATGGGGGCGCCCGCGTGATCACGCGATGCCGCCCGACGGCCCGAGTCGGTGTCGAGATCAGCGGTCGCTGGCCAGAAGAGTGGCATGCATGCGGACCACGTCGAGATCGCGAGGTGTCGCGGCCGGTCCTGGCCGCTTGTGCGCCGAGACCAAGCCCGCTCGCTCAACACCATGCAAGGCCATTGCCGCGAGCTATCACGGTCGCATCTCCAAGCTCGGCATCGTCGTTGCTCACGAAGCACCGTGACATGCCTAGAGGCACCACGCATCACCCGGTCGCAAGGGCGATCTCATTCTGGGACCTCCCCACGCACGGCACCGATGGCGGAGGCGCTTTGTCAATCGAATGCCGAAGCGACGGCTGCTCGAAAGCAACGCATTCAAGGCCACGCTCGCCGGGAGGCGCTCACCGCGCTTCCGCGGTGGGCGACTACATGCCCTTTCTAAAGGATGTCGGCCATGACCCCGGCTGGTCGAGCTTCAAGTGTGTCGCCATCTTACGCTAGCCGAGCTACTGCCGCCTCGACATTGACTCACGGAAGCCGACCTGTGTCCACAAGCATAGCGCCTCAATGCGACAACCACCACCAGCGGCATCGACCTCGTGACAATCTTCAACCTACCCACCTTTTGGCGATTAAGACCCTTCCTTTTTCCTTCATTCTAAATCACGGTAGCGGTGGAAAGGACGCGGATAAGAGGGAGGACGAGCGAAGACGACACATGAGGGGAAATAAGGGCGAGAAAAAGTCGATACAAAAGCGGCAGAAAGGTGTGTTAAATCTGACCCTTACCAAGCTCGCTCGTTGCGTGAGTTCCGCCGACGCACGCCGCTGGTATTTCTTACGTAGCAGCAAAGTCCATAGCGCATGGAAAGTACTCATTATAGCACTTCACCCTAAGTATTCAGGGGTATCATATTTTCCTCGTGGAGCGTGGTGTAAAGTCTGCAAACTAGTTCTCCGAAGATGCAGATGAAGAGTATCAGGTAGTGAGGTTTTCAATGGTAAAGATCCCGCTGAGATATCCTTGTCACTATAGACTCACTTTGGGCACCGGATAACACCCGGGTTCGCTGCGCGTTCGGCCTACGAAGCTCTATGCCGAACACTAACGTGGGGGACAAAAGGACGGACAGGTCGTCACCACCGCCGCCACCACCTCAGCTGCAACCGTTCGAGGCAAACTAAGGTAGATGATAACCTAGACACCACGCCTATGATATCTTCTACTACTCTAGCGTGAGCTCAAGGGTGACCCAACTAGCGAGGCCCTTCTACTAGAGCACTCGTCACAAGGACGAACAACGATCCCGGGCAAGTAATATAATGAATAAAGATAACTTGCTCAAGAACTTAATACCGAAAGATAAACAATGATAGTTCTTACTCCAAATAGTAGAATGACCGTAGAGGTACAAGTGTAGAGGGAGCCGAGCAGTGCGGCACTCCGTCCACCCGATGTACGAGGCACGCCTTTGTACACACAGAGTAGAGGAAACCGACACTGAATTCCTTCTAACTCTTCCTCACTCACTCCCTAAACTAATCTTGCTCTTCTTCACATCTCTCTTGTGTATATATGGAAGTGTGAAAGTGATCAAGTGAATGTGTGCGTGAATGAATGTGTGTTGTGTGCGTGAGTTTATTGAATGATCAAGTGCGCGGATGATGTTTTACAAGAGAGGCAATGGCTCTTTATATAGAGAAGAGAGGGAGAGAATGGAGGGCCTCCTTGTGTCTCAGCCTAAAACCGACCTCCCGGGCACATGCAACCGCCTAGTAGGTGGGAGAATATTTCACTCCCGAATGTGTCAAAACCGGGCGTGGAACCGGTTAGGGAAGGTGGTGAACCGTATGTGAACCGATCGATCTTGTTGAATCTCGCATTTCGGGCGAAAACCATGGTTCAATCCGCCAAAACCGCCGAACCGCCGGGTCCAGACACGCGAACCGCGGGTAATCAGCCCCGCACCGTCGCCCCGCCACGCCACGTGTCCCGGGCCGGCCAAAACGCCCCGCGCGGATGAACCCGGTCGCTCGCTTCCATTGGCCGCGGGAGTTTGACCTCGGGAACCGCCGCACACGCGCCGCTACGTGTCTTTGCCGGGCGCCGACGCGGGTCCTCGCGACGGGTGAGCAGTTGCCACGTGTCGAGCTCCAATAGGCCATGCATGGCATTATTGTAGACGTCTAGGATCTCTTATTTCATGCGATTTTTCTTCATCTCATATCTTTTCACTCCGGGGTCCAAATATATCAAAATGATATGTCCATTTTGATGATCGCGGCAGCTTCTCGCAATGGTGTGCTTTCCGTTTTTTTATCATTTGAGATACTTTCATTTTGGTGATAAATTGAGAATTCCCCGCAAAACATCTTGAAAAACCAAAACTCGTAGAACTCATCGATAAATAATATTTCATTATGATATGCCATGGAATATTGCCTTTTATATTAATTTAGATGCATATTGACGGTCATAAACATAAAAACAGTTAAGGAGGGTCAACATACACACTACTACACATTTGATTTCTGGTTGCACTTCAAAACACAACCGATTGCGGTTATTTGAAAACCGCAACGGTAAATCGGCGCCCGATCAGCTCTCGTGAGGAGAATAACAACGGGTAAATCATCTTCAATCGTTCGCGATTTATTTAACAAAAACCACAACGGTTAATCCCCATTTACCGTTGCGGTTTTTGTTAACCGTCTGCCGGTTTTTTTTTTAAATAACCGTGGCGGTAGAGTCTGGTGCTATAAACAAGCCCGCAGACCCTTCTTCCCCTCGTGGGTCTCCTCCATTTTAGGTTTTGAGCTCCAAAACCCTAAAAACGCCTACTATTTTGGGGAGGTTTTGCCCTTGGATTTGTTTTGAAGTTTGGCACCGCAAAGAGGGTATGTTTACTCTCCCTCCCCAATTTTTTCTCCCAATTGAGTTTTGAGATCTAGATTCAAAATTAGAAGAGAGGAGCAACATTTAGGTGCTATTAGCTCTAATTTTGGTGATTCTTATTCTACTACCTTAATCTCTCCCTCTTGGCATGACTTAGGTGTTAATTTAGTAGAAATATACTCATATCTCTCTTTTTGGTGTTTTCACTTCTTAATTACACTCTCCTAGTCTTTCAATGGCCATGACTTAATTAATTAATAATTAAGGTGCTCATTTAGTTGAAATCTACTGTTTATACCCTTTTTGGTGATGACTTAATTTACTTTTTTCTCTCTTGTTCTGCGGTTTTAAATTGTCGGGCCCATCGCCATGGTGTGATTGGATACGCAGTCGAGGTTTACAATGTCTTTCTTTGATGATGTGAAAAAAGTTTATGCCCATTCTTGAAGCATCAATAAGTCGGTCGGGAAGAAATGGTCTCGCGTGCCATCACCGCAAGAACATGTTCTTACTTAAGGATGATGATGTGATGTCGCACTTGATACGGTATGGTTTCATCAGAGGAGCCGAGGTACACCTTGTGGAAGTATCATGGCGAAAGAGAACTCGAACCGGTTCGCCGTTCATCGACGGCCGTGGACGGACGCGACAACAACCCTCATCATCGACCCCGAGCAAAGAGCGCAGCGTTGGACGATGACATTGAGAATCGTGATTACATCATGGTAAATGATCTGCTTGAAAACTTGCCGGAAGATGATGGAGGTGAAGATGATGGTGAGCATACGGTAGTTGATGAGATGTCGCCCGAGGATGCCGAAGCTTTTCGAGGATATTGTTAACCTTTTAAAGATGAAGATGACCTTCGTTTGGCAATCCAAGGTGGTCGAGAATTCCAGAACGTATGAAGCAGCGTACTGATCCCCTACAACGATGACGGCAAATGAAACAAGCATTGCACGGTGCTACGTTTTAACCTAATGATGTTGATGTCAAGGCTCGCCACGGGTGGTCGAACACCAGCTGATGACTGTTCACAGTCCTTGGTGACACTATTTTACCGTAGGGGGGAATAAGGTGCCCGCCAATACCTTCGGCGAAGAAGATGATTCGTCCCTGTGGGCGATGAAGCTTACAAAGTTCCATGCATGCCCTAACCACCGTATTCTATACCGAGGTCAATATGTGGGACTTGCAAACCCGTCCGCTGCGTGGCGCGAGTCGTTAAAGAGGAATGCCGGTTGTCGCGACCGATGAGGAGGGTCCGTCAAGAGGGCCAAATTAGGAAGAAGCAAAAAGACGGAAAGAAGAAGCAGATGCCACCTCCTAAGGGCGAGGAAGAAGAGGGTTACATGCAAAGGAAGATCGCTCTAGCGGTGTGGTACCAACCCGTGCTCGACGTACCGCATGCAATTTTCGGGAACCCGAGGAGGATGCAAAGCTCATGTCCCGGCATGCATCGAATGCACGGCGGGCGGGCAAAAGGCTGCGACACCCCTCGAGATGGCAAAACGCGGAAGAGCGCTTTCAATGATATGTTCCTCGAGTTTGGGGAAGAGCCCAGAACGTTAGGTTAGCGCTGAGTAATAACAGGGATGAATCCGTTCGAGACCTCAAGAACTACCAGACAAAGACCTGGCCGGTCACCCTCACCATATACAACCTACCTCCCTATGAATGTGCAAGCGCAAATATCTTCTACTCAACATGCTTATTTCCGACCTAGCGGCAGTGAAATGATATAGATGCTTATTGAGCCGTAATGGAGGAAATGGCAAAACTATGGAAAGGGGTCAAGATTATCGATGCGTTCGAAGGAGAAGTTCACTCTAAAGGCCATCATAATTGTCACCATCGGCGATTACCCTCTCTTTTCATTGTCGTGGCGGATCAAACGGAAGACAAGTTGCCCGGTTTGCATTGAGGAATCTTGCTCCATTTACCTTAGTGGATCCCAAAAAAGACGGTGTACATGTGGCATCGACGATTCCTCTACAAAAACACAGTACCGGAAAGAAATGTTTAAAGAATACTTTTAATGGCGAGGTAGAGCCTCAAACGGAGGAGGTGGAAAGGATAAGCTATGGGCCGAAGGTGTTTGAAATGGTGAAGGACATAAACAATGAGTTTGGAAAGGGGAAGAAATTAGCCGGTGTGCCAAAGCCAAAGAAGAAGCCGGAAGCGTGACAAGACGATAGAGGAAGAAGATGAAGGAGAACCCGCCTGAGCGGCGCCCAAACCGACACCGCCCAAAGTTGTCGCCCCATTCAAGAAGCAATGATTTTCTTTAAGTACCGCCATACCGAAGGGTGCTCCATACACCCCATGCCATCGATGGCATGCATCTACGTAAAAATGTCTTTGAGAGCTTAATCAGGATTTTTCTAGACATCAAGAATAAGACGAAGGACGGTCTCAAGTCACGCCGATCTTAAAGACATGGGCATTAGGCCCGACTCACCGACACCGGCGGTGACTAGTGGAAAAAGTCGACCTTCCGGCCGCGAGCTACAACCTCCACGTTGGATGAGAAGAGGGCTTTTGCAAATGGTCAGGGTCGCCAAAGTGCCGATCGGTTTCGCTCCAACATCAAGAGCATTGTATCGATGAAAGACCTCACACTTTCAAACTTCAAGGCCCATGATCGCCATGTCGGCGCCGACGGTGTTCCTTCCAATTGTGATCAGGTGCATCGCCCGCAGTTCGTGAAGATGGGTACACGCTTGAGCTACTTCTTTAACCGCATCACATCACGAGAAGGTCATTGAAAATGAGCTTCCCCGCCTCGAAGAGTTCATTGCGTAGACTATTTCCCACCATTCGAGATGTGTTTGCCACCTTTCTTTTTTGATATTATGCCACATCTTATGATGCACATGGTCGATCGTGATACAAGAACTAGGGCCCTCTACCGCATGAGATGTGGACAAACGAGCGGTTCATGTCCTCCCCTTAACAGATCCGTCCTTAACCGTGCATACCCGCAGGGCTCTATGATCGAGGCATATACAACACAGAGGCCGCAACGTTGCACTAGATACATCCGATGGAAATGCAATCGCTTGTTCGACCACCCGCACGGAAGGCAGAACCGTGGGGGATGGGCTGGGCGGGGAGGAAAGTACACACCGATATAGAGCAAGAAACAAATCAAGAAGCCCATGACGCGCTTTCTTAACCGGTTAGTCTCAATGGAAACGTGGGTTGAGAAGCATCTGCCCACATTCACACCGACGGCCGCCGGACGCACGGAGGGGTGGGTACTCGAGACAACACAAGATCAATTTCAAGACGTGGATCCGAGAGCGGGGACATACCCCACATGCGGATATGAAGAATCGAGACTTGTATCCGCCCATCTAGCCAAATCACCACGTGGCAAGGTTATGACATCAATGGATACAAAGTTCCACACGCAAAGAAAAGGACAAGAAGAGCGTGATCACGTAACAACGGCGTTCGCTATGAGGGCATTGACGTGGCCACCGGAATCTCAAGACATATACCATGGGCAGATCCAAGAGATATGGGAACTTGACTATGGGAGGACCTACGGATACCGGATCTTCCGTGCCCATGCTGGTCAAGTCAAAGGCGGTTGGACGTGGACGACTATGGGCTAACCACCGCTGACCTCGCAAGTAATTCGAGATGATGAGTGGGTACTTTCGTCAAGCCCGGGCAATGGTAGCTTAATACCCGATGCCCAAAGAGCAAGGCAAAAAGCAGGTACAGTGGTCGGGTGGGAAACAAAGGATCGTGGGAGTCGATGGAGTCCGCAGTCCCTAACAAGACAACAACCACGCAGAGTTTACACTTTACCGATCATCCAAAGAAGATCAAGGCCATCGAGACCCACGTGTGGCGTAACATCAAGAGGGACGGAAGACTAAGCCCCTGTGCCGCATGGATGGCTGGAAGAAGACCAGGCCGACAAATAAAAAAAAAATGAGTCAACATTTATGTAATAGCACCAAATGTATGCCTTCACATTTATGTAATATGACCAAATATATATGACTTCACATTTATGTAATGGAACCAAACGTGTGTGCGTGCTCTCGCCTTTATAGTACATCTTTACCCTTAACCACAATTCGAAATCGAGGATGGTGTGTGGGCCACCAAAGCTCAAGTCTTTAGCCTTTCTTGTATCGACACCTCCGCTTCTCCCTAACTAAGTAGAACCTCCCTTATTTTTTACAAAGACACCGACAAGCACAAATTCAAAAATAGTTGGCAAATATAATTTTAAATCATTAGTAATTCAAAATTGTTTGGGAAATATCCTTAAACAAGTTTAAAATCAAATTTTTTGGAAATTATTAACCGGCGCGGTTATTTAAGGAAAACCGCAATGGTAAATAATTAACCGCTGTGGTTTTCCTTAAATAACCGCAACGGTAAATGGTCGGCTATATATACGCCGCCCAACCGACTCAAGCGGCTAAGTCTCGCTGCCGGCCTTGTGTGACCCTCGGGGGCTGCCCAATTTTTTTCCCCACCGTCCGCACACCGAGCGCCACCGCCGCCGGGCTCCTCCGCCACCGCCGAGCTCCTCCCCCGACCTCCTCCACGCCAAGTGCCTCCGCCGCTACCTCCTCCCTCTCCTCCTCCTCGCCACACCGCCCGCCGGCGCTTTCCAACGCCAAAACCCTAGCTAGCGCCGCCGCCGCCCGGGCCCTCCGGCCACCGCCGGGCTCCTCCCCCCGACCTCCTCCCCGCCTAAGTGCCTCCGCCGCCACCTCCTCCCTCTCCCTCTGCTCCCCTAAGCGCCTCCGCGCCACCACCTTCGGGTTTACGATTCCTCTCTCCCTCTCGTCTCGGGCGACTCCCGACGCGTCGCTGCCTCGCGTGGCCGCGTTGTGCTCCTTCCTTCGCCGCGGCCGTGGAATCGCCCTCAGATCGCCGCCGTGCTCTCGCGCTTGAGGACGACCCAGATTGAGCTCCTACCCCACGCTGAAGCCTCCGAGATCCCCCACGGCCGAGCTCGAGATCCGCCGCCGCCACCAAGCTCCTACCCGTGCGCGTACTGCCGGCTCCCTCTAGGCGCCGTGGAATCGGTCTCCTACCCCTTCGGCAAGGTCCCGTGTGCCCTGCCCTCGCCATCCTCTAGCTTCTCGTGTCTTCATCTTGCTAGTGATGCCAATTTGTTTTGGTGATGCTTCAGGATGCCATTTTTTCTCGCTTGTGCTGCCCTTTTTTTTATTGCTGCCTGTGATGCTTCCTGTCATAACCGAGCATGCCAAATGCCTATGATACTTGCTGCCTATGATGCTTGTCTTGAAATGGGATGAAAATTAGCTGAGCATATGCCACTACCAGAGATGAAGTTTGTTTTGTTGCTGTCTGGCTGAGATTTTGCTGCTCCATCTTCAATTTTGTTGATGCTTTCCTGTTATTAACTACTAGAAATTGGGAAGAATTGAGAAGAAATTAAGTTAATTAAGCATATGCTTATATATATATGTTGTTGGTCCTATACAGTTGTCCTATCTGCTGGTCCTATACGCTTGTCATCTACTCTGTTTACTAAATTGAGAAGAATAGAGAAGAATTGGGTTAATTAAGCATCTGGTCCTATACACTTGTCCTAGCTGCTGGTCCTATACACTTGTCCTATACATGCTGCTGCTACTCTCTATTGTTCTGAATTTTGAGATGGGATTATTGTCTTGATATGAATGGGGCTGGCTGCTGCTATTTACTACTGCCTACCCTTTACTACTCTTACTGCACACAGTCATCTCTTACTAATCTTACTTGCTCTACTACTCTTACTGCCTACCCTTTCTTGCTCTACCCTTACTACTCTTACTGCACATATGCCATGAATTTTTGAGCTGAATTTTGAGAATTTGTCATGAATTTGAGATTATTTTTTGGGAGAATTTTGACTAAATTGAGAACTTTGTGTTGAGGCAGTGGCATATGCGATGATGTGAATCTTTTTATGCTGAGGCAACAGCGATGATGAAGTGTCCCCATACTTGAGTGTGCGCCAAACTAGGACGGCTTGTATACCATATACAAGCAACCGCTTTAGTCGCGATGTGATGAGAGTTGGGTACTTTCGAGCCAAACACATTTTTTCTACTTTTCTTTCACAATCATGTACTTTTTTTCGGTTAATTTTTTGTACCTACTCTATGTAAAAGGGAAAAATATGTAATCATGTTTCAAGAGGAATACAAACAAATGATTATTTTTTATATGTTCCGAGATGGCCTCGCGGATGGCTCTACTATGACATACTACTATCGGTACTTCACTCTTTACTATTGTACATTACTATAATATACTACCCCCGCGGTTCCTCAGAGAATCCAATGGCAACCGATAAAGATTGTGAGGTTTTGAGGATCAAGATCGCTGAAAGGAATACGACGGGCGTACTTCATCATCGATGAGGAACCCGAATCACGAGAGCGAAAGAGATAACACCGAGGCGAGGAGAAAAACGCCGTAGGGAGGACGACGCTGATCCGTAATGGACACTAGATCTAGAGAAGCCTAGCACACGTGGTTCTCGCAGTTGTAGATCCCGGTGATGATACCGAAACCCAAAGGCGCGACGTAAGTATACAACTAGCACAACTTTGTTTGCCTCTTGTCACTACATGAGTAATAATTCGACTCCTCATTGTCACGACAACTACCGATGGTGCCTTTAAGGCCTTGAATTCCCGTAAGAGGGAGCTAGGTCGAGGCGGTCGAGGAGCAGCATCCGTCCCAACCCCAGCCAGTTCGGCCAAGAACAAGAAGTCGCTTGAAGAGAGGCCAAGACGGGAGGCACAAGATATGTGAAAAGGTGCATCAAATATTCAAGATAGGGCCGGATGGAGAGCCCATGGAGCCGACTTACATCGCCGGTACCTTTAGCAACCTGGGTCTCCCGTGTAGTCAAGGAAGAGGTGCCGATCACTTACCAAGACTTTAGGAATGTCCCAAAAGAAATCAAGAAAAAAAGGTGTGGGATGGCGTGAAGATCCGGTTCCATTATCCGAAGAAAACTATGATGAAGAAAAATGTAAGAAACATGCGATGGGCATTGCAAGCGTAGCGCCGCACCCTCCGGACCAACCTCTACAAAAACTATGTGCGTAATGGTCGGACACCATTTGTAGACTACGGCTTCATCAAGCACGATGGGGGGATCGGTTCGTCAGTTGTGACTAGCGAAGAGCATCAAGCCAAGTCTAGATGGGGGCAAAGAGCTCGCAATGAAGAACGATTTTCGCACAACCTCGGCATGACCGGATATGCCGGTCGTGATTCAAGAGTGGCGCGTAAAAGAAAGGGGGAGGAAGCGAGAAAGGGGTAGTAAACCGTTGAAACCCCTTGGTGAGAGGACACGCCACTTCTTCTATGCCCAACCAACCCGTAAAAACCAAAGGCGGCACCACGCCCAAGTACAATGACCCAAAGGCCGACGAGGTGGAGAAAAAAGGTGCTAGAGGTCAAAGAGGCCATGGAGTGTGGGGAGTTTAAACCTATGAGGGAGCACGACGAGTTGACCGAGGCAATCGAAGACCCGAGCACCGCGGGCCGAGTTCGGGGTCTTGGGCTCGAGGCATAGCTGGAAAACGCGTGGACTCCTGGACATCCGACGCGAACAACCACCACACAAGGCGGAGGTACAAGGAGGCCCTCGTGAAGCAAGGCTATCAGGATGCCATAAATGACATTGTTGAAAAGAAAATAGAAGAGGCATTAACGAGCAACGACCCCAAGCATCAAGATATGCGGGCCAATTTTCTTCGCCAAAGGTTGGTCTATCGGTACATCCGGGGGATCCACGACCGCCGGAGCTAGCAACAAATGCCCGATCGACGACCTCCTCGCGGATTGCGTAATGGGCTCTCCGGATACCCGTCGACGGGAGGGGAAAGAAGAAGGAGGTGGCCACCCGGACATGTGTATCCTATCTTAAAGGATGGCATGTTCAACAATCACCGATCCCGGCCGACTATGTCTTGGTGGACGTGATTTCCACAGACCCAAACTGTGGTGATGAGGAGATCGATATTCCTAGTGAAAACGGGGAAACAATGGTCAAACATCTTAAGAAGGGTTCGTGTATCCTATGGAACAAGGCGGACATTGTCCTTAGGCGTGCGAGATGCCTCCATCTCCCCCGGATGATGGCGACAATGATGGCGATGATAACAACGAGAATGATGGCCTAGGTGGCGAAGTCCTCGTCAGAAGCTGCCTCCCAACACGGGCAACCTAGAAGGAGATGAAGGCGGCAACGATACACCTTGTCACGGCACAGCCGAGAGAACTCCTCCTCGTGGTGACAAGGTGGCTCGTCGTCCTCCCACGCCGTATAAGCGACCACCGGATGTGGAGGTTTCAGAGAATTTGACTGGTATAGCACAAAAATGCATGGTTGAGTTGTACTCTAAGGGATTAGCTGCACTAACGGCTAAGCTCAATATAGGTTTTTCAACACCGACTCATAGCGGTCAAAAGGGCGATGACGTGCAATGTGCCCCCCCAGCGCCGAAGAAGCTATCAAAAGAAGATGAGGAAGTCCTCGCTTTGACCAACAAATGTTGTCGAGATTACGACATGGCGGAGATAGCGGAGAAAGAAAACGACTCCCGGCTGGCAAAGACTAACCCGGGGGCTGTGAGGACCCATAGGTACGTATATGTATGCTAATCTCAACCAAACTTAGCCCAACATATTATGTATTGGTACGTAGATGTGATGCTAATGTACATCTCCTTCTGTATAGATATTCACCACCGCCGCCAGGATCATGGTTCAACACGATCGCCCAAACTATTTCGATTATGGCACGTTCATGGTGCCCAAGGGCCAGCTCCTTGATGATGAGGAGTGGGAGACTTGGAGGTTCCACAGATTATATGAGGAATGTTGTAAGCGAGGGGTGAAGGGCTTCACTTTCAAGATGGCCAAAGAGCTCTTTCACTTGGACGATGATGATATACTACCCATAACCTTCGTGGAAATGTGGCGGTTGCTACGGCGCAAGGACCTTGACATCTCCGTTGTCACCCTCTATGCCCCGTGAGTTTATTTATGCATTACCCGCTCGCACACCACCAATTGTAGCACTCATATAATGACGTGACGATATGTGCTTTACAGGATGCAAGCACATGTATCTCGATTGAAGAAAGATAACATGGTGTACCTATGTCCAGCTGCTATAAGCAATAAGGAAATTCTTGGCTGTTGGATAAACAACAATCACGCCGACCTTGTGAATTTGGACGCCAGGGAAAAAATGCAATACAAGTTGGACAGAATCGAAGAGAACGTTAGAAGGATAGCAAACTACATCTGCAAGTGCATGAAGAAGGTCATCAAAAATGGGACTCTCCTTGCGGCCCATCAATTCAAGTAAGTCAAAGGGCTATTAGGTTAATTATTCAATACTTTCATTTTTCCAACACCTGAAATCTATGTCTAATCGAATATAATGGTGTAGCTTGGACGGTGTATTTACAACAACAATGTCGAGCCATCGGGTTACTTGGATAATCAAGCCTCGGGGATGGAGTTGCCGTAAGGATGGACTCCTTGGAAGAGACCCCTCCGGGACTCTATAGACATTTTGAAGCAGGGCTATGCAATTGTAAGTCACTTACACTTGTATTCTTTCATACACACAAGGTACATATTAAGTTTAACATACATAGTTGTTGACACTCTTGGATTTCATACAGAGCTTACAAGGATTACTTGGCCGATCCCGACTGCTACGATCGGAGAACCAATGAACGGAAAAGGGACCACCCGAATGAACTGAAGATCCGGCGAGAGTTCTCGGTATGTAGCATTACTCGTGTCTGTTTGTCCATATTGAATGCTCTCGAAATGGTCTAACGATTTTGTGGTACATATATCATGCATGCAGGCGCTAAGTAGGAAGCAAGAACGAGTTGTGTGGTTTCTATGCTTGTGTGGCCTCAAGGGTTGTGACGCTGCGATACCGTTGTGTACCGAATGAGTCAAGAAGAGAGTCTCAAATGAATGGTGGTGGAAAGACGCCGATTTGGGACCCAAAGTTCAAGAATTTTGTCGCCGAGATCCAGAGGGGCCGTTACGGATGACATTATGCTACCCGCGGGGAACTTCTTCGATGAGACGCGGCCCGTATGCTTTAGACGATGACTTATGGGAACTACGCCGATTTGGAGGAATAAGTTGAACATAACCGACTATGAGTGGGGTGGCCCTTTTAGATGTTGACCCTCTAGATATTTGTAACTTAAACTTTAGAATCGCGATCGAGGTGTGTTTGTAACTTATATTAAACTCATATGTGGTGTACCTTGAACTAATCGGTGTTCGATCGAAACATGTGATTTGAATGTCCAAATGTGATGCATGTCCAAGATTTGTCTAAATTCTCTTATTTTTATTATTGTATTCTATGGTGTTCCATCATTTATAATTTTATAATATTTTTTTGATTTATTTTTTATTATTCTGAAATTATTAACCGTTATGGTTATTTAAGGAAAAACCGTAATCGGTTAATAACATTAACCATTTTGGTAGAAAAAACCGCAATGGTTAATGGCATTAACCATTGTGGTTTTTGTTAAATAATCGCAACGGTTAATCCCCATTAACCGCTACGGTTATTTTAAGAAAACCGCAACGGTTAATCCTATTAACCGTTGCGGACAAAATAACCGCGAACGGTTAATCAACCGATTAACCGTAACCTTAGCTCGGTGGCGGTTACAATAACCGCAACGGTAAATCAAAAAAACCGCAACGGTAAATCATTTACGTAGTAGTGACGCCGCGCCCATGCAAAAGCGCTTTGCGAAACAAGGGTTCTTTTCACCTATGGAAATGGTAAGCCATATCTCCCTCGCCTTTTTGTTTCCGAGATATTCCTCGTTTAATGGTTGCAATCAACGAACGTCGGCGTGACCTCAAACCAGCGTGTGGCTCATTCGATTGGGCAACCCCCCGAGTCACACATAGGTTTGGAGTTCGTAGGCTGGCCTAATGAGGGGTTCGACAGCCGCTCTGGCCGCCCGAGCGAGGGACCAAACAGAAAGGGGGATCCACTAGCGGTCGGTTACCTAGATGCGCCGGCATCATGGGCCCCTTAGTTTCGTATTCGAGTCCAAGTGCCGATGTCTACATATCATAGGGTTTATCCAAAAAGGCTACAAAGCCCTCGGGGTGGTCGCCCACCATTCCTAAGAACTACCGATATGACCACCAGGATTTATGGAAATCAGACACTAGCGCTTCCGCCGGATCCCTAACGAATGGGCTGGGATTTCCACTCGAATTTACCAGCTAGTAACTCACTAGATGCCTTAGGGTTGTTGTTGGTAGTCAAAATCAGTCATCTTATACCGTCAACTTAGTCTAAAATATAAAGAGATAGCCTGTTTTGATCATATAAACCTTTGCTATTTACCTAGTCCCACTTGTATTTGTAGAAAGTATGTTTTGTAGGTGTAAAGATGGAAATGCGCCAAATACGTGTGAAAGCGACCGCAAAACTATGTTTTGGAACAAGGGGAATAAGCAGGCCAATACCGACATGAAGTGGACCAAAGCACCGTCGGGGACTCAAAGTATAGTGGGCCACAAGACAACACGCGAAGAACGGGCGCGAGACAGGCCAAACTGGGCCCCGCCGCCAGCGGTGGCCGCCACGAGCCCAGGCTCCGTTCCCGCGGCGCCTTGTCTCCAGACACGTCCCCGGAGGAGTAGTGGCGGTTGCATGGGGTGCTTTTCGGAGTTGGCGCAAAAACTCACGCCAAAAGCCCCGGGAAACCTCCTTCTTCAACCTATTTAAAGGGCCTCACACCCCCTTCTCAAATCATCCCATTCCATCCATTGCTAGAGAAGATGTAGGAGCACTAGTTCCACTAGAAGGGAGTGAGAGAGGAAAGAGTAGGAGAAAAGAGGAGTAGCGACCCCCTCTATCTCGTGTACGTCCGACTTGGCGTCAGACACTCAAAGGACGGAGTGCCGAATTTGTCGGCTCCCGTCTCCATACTTGTACCTCTGCGGATCATCATTATTACTTGGAGTAAGAGATCCGTGTTTTATCTTTAGCTATCATTCTTAAGTTCACGTTATCATTCTCTCTGTTGAGTTTACGGGTTCGTTGTTCACCTCTCGGTGAATACTCTAGTAGAGGGTCCCTGATGAAGACGGGATACCTGTACGACGCTAGAGTAGTGATGAATAGCGTAGACGTGGTGTCTAAGTTATGAATCACCCTCGTTTGCTGTGCAACCCACGGTAGTGAGGTAGGGGATAGGTGGTGACAGCCCTGTTCGCTCATTGTATTCCACCACGTCCGGTTGCGGAGTAGAGCTGTAGGCCGGCATCACTTGGCAGACCAGGTGCGATCCGGTGCCCGAAGTAACACTCACAGAGGTGAAGTTAACCTGACTTAGTCTAAATACTGAGGTAGAACATCACTACCCACGTTCACCTTCTTCATCTTTCTCTGGGTAACTAGTTAGATCAGACTTAACGACAATACGATACCCTGAATACTTTCGGGTGAAGTGCTACAACGGTACTTTCCGTGCACTTGCGGATTATCCTGCTTACGCTAAGAAATACCAACAAGCATTTAAAATGTTGTCGAGGAACGGTTGTCGTTATAGTCTTGAACCTAGTCTATCCGTGTGCCCTACCCCCGCCATTCTTTTTCTTTTTTATTTTTAATTATGGAGCAACCCATTTCCAAAAAGTTTTCGCGCTCCTAAGGGCGAGCTCTTAGAACCATGCCAATCTTCGAAGCCAATCACAACTTCAAGTTATGAGCTCCGCCCTGGCTTTATAGCCATGGTTCAGGTCCAAGCCTTTTCAGGCTTGGAATAGGAAAACCCATATCATCACCTAAGGGAGTTTGAGTAGCTCAGGCGTGCATGACAATTGCAGGCATGACACACGAAGCATTGAGGTGGAAATTATTCCCGTTCTCTCTCACAGAGAGAGCGAGACATTGTTTCACTCAAAACGTAGGGCTGGTAAATGGGAAGAACTGCAGAAGCCTCGCGTTCTATCCCTTATCGCTCCCTGCGACAAGAGATATTCAACTTCCAACAATTAGGAGATGAAACCATAGGTACAGCCTGGGACCGTTTTACCACTCTTACCAGATCTGACCTAGATATGTCTATACCAAACCATGTGCTTTTACAGCACTTTTGGCTAGGTCTTGATAGAGCGTCTATCCTACTGCTTGACATAACTACCGGAGGGTCATTTTCACATAAAACCCCAGCGGAAGGAGAAGCTTCCCTAAACCGTATTCTTGAGAATACTCCCCCGCTAGAACTCATCCGAGTAGAACCCAAGCAGACCCAAGGGGAAGTCTCTTCGGCTGTTGCCAAAACTAATACACCTATAGAGAGACCCTTGCTCGAACTAAAACCCAAGGAGACCTCATGGTCAGATCTCCTATTTTTCGAGGCTGACCTTATTGAAGAATTCGGTAACACCTCGAAATACGAACAATGGAAGAAACCACCAGTCCCAGTCGGCCCTGAAGCACCCCTGGATGAACTTTTTCTCTAGGAGTCTATTAAGGAGCTAACCGCTATCATGAGCACAGAATGGTTGCAAGAGAGAGGGCCTTCTTTCGAAGAAATTCAGATAAATCATCCCTCTACACCTCCGTTGCAAATTTTGAGGAGACATGGTGGAGGTCATGTATAACCCTGCTGTGGGCATAAATATTATATTCAAATCCTTTTGCACAAAAATGTGACAAGGAAGCCCCTAGAACCCACATAGCACAAGCTTTATGCATAACACCCCGAACCTCTCTAAATTGCCGAGAGATCATACATGACCAAATTCTTCTGCACAAGAATGTCAAAATTTCTCTGGATTTTCACATTTTTGATATCCAAGAATTTGACATTCTAATCGGGCATCCCTTGAAAAAAAAGAAATTCTTGATCTATCAACATCCAGGGGATTTAGATGTCAAACTGGGGAGAAAACATTTTCCATTCTAGTCACACGAGCCAAAAACTCAGTGACAGATTCACCCCATGAGTATGACACGCCCGAGAGGAGATCATGGGAGTCATGCTTTTATGAGAACCCTATTAACCTCCTACAAGATTTCAAGGAGACATGTTCATGCAGAGCATTCTTAACATGACACGAGAAATTCTCATATGGAACTTGTTTCCGCTCTCCCTCATAGGGAAAGCAAAACAATAGTACACTAACGTCATAGGAAGTTTGAACGGGGATTTAGAAGAACTCAAAGACAATTTTTGTCTACCATTCTTCTCCATCAACTCCCTACCAAGGACAATCCTTGATTTCGAATAGGATGAGAAAGATTCCTAGGTGCAGCCTCGGGCCAGGTTTACTATGTTGATATACACTGACCTAGACTTGTCATTACCCGATAGTGTGCTTTTGCATATCTCTTGTTCTCGGGTCTTGACATAGACGCTGCCCTATGCCTTGACATGACCGTCGGAGGGTTATTTGCATATAAACCTACAACAGAGCAGAGGAGAACCCCCGATAACATCCTAGAGAAGCTTGCTTCTCCCATTGTAGAACCTTTTCCCTCCGCAACAAGGGCATGTCAAGCTTTGAGGAGCCCTCATGGGTCGAACCATTCCCCTGTACCATCATTAGAACCGATCGTTGAGCCCTTCTCCGAACCACGAACACCGAAGGAATGAATGTTTCATCCTTCGGAGTTCCCGATTGAATTCAAGGTTGATGACAGAACCTCAAAAGCCAAGGTGTGCTTAGACTTCCATATCTATCTCATCCTTGATTTCAATCTTCCGATAGGCTACCCTCTCGAAAAAGCTTTTCCCACGAAAAAAACTATAGAGGGGAGCCATGATGAGAAGTTGGGAAAGATCGCTTTTACGCCTCTCACCTAGAAATCCCAAAGGAGAAGCATCTTCCCAACCAAAAGCTGTTCGAAGAGGCAAAGCTTATAACCCCATTCGTTTCACCCAAGCCTCTCTCACATCCTTGTGAAACAAAACACCCGTCGCCCTCGCTCGAACACACGGCATGTCCCTCTGGCCAACAAAACATTGTTCTTGACAATGGTCAAGATACAACATTTGTCTTTCATGACATACCTTTTAAGGATAAGAACTCATGTGCCATGGACATGCCCGAGGCACCAACTCTAGAGACCAAGATAGAAACCTCTATTGAGCATGAAAAATCTTCCCTTGAGATCCCTCATGTATCATGCTCACCTTTTGGATCTCTAGAGTTGTCTCACCCCGACCCATGTGCCCTCACGAGGACCCCAACCTTCTCTTAATCCTCGTTCACGAACTCTCTAAGAGGATGGTTGTGTGTGTCTTCATGTATCACAAGTTTTGTCGATCTCATAGTAGCACGATGGCACTAACCTTGCAGCTTGATCTTAAACTGTCAATGCTTAGTGGAGACGCTAGGAACTTCACCACCCTTGATAGTCGCAAGAAGAATTCTCACAGTCAAGCTTATGACCATAAACAAAAGCACTGCTTAGGGAGATACCCCGGATTATCAAAAAAATTATATATATATATATATATATATATATATATATATATATATCTTATTTATTTTCATAAAAAAAACCTTTCTCTTATTAATAAAAATAAACTTCAAAACTTTTGTGAGACGTAAGTGCTTGTTGTCAAGTTAGTATGCACCTTCGGGTATTCTTGTAGCTAACCATTCTAGGTGGAGATCGATTAAGAAGATCAAAAGAGACATGCGATGCTTGGGAACATGGGGGCCCCATCAACAAGAAACTTTGATGCTCATGGGTGATGGAACATGCTCAAAGGGAGACCCGGACCTTACACACTTGACTTTTACACAAAAGTTCAAGTGTGGGGGAAGATGGTGAGAATCTCAAGTTCCATCCACCAAGGGCCATACAAAAAAAATGATGATGTCAGCCCTGGCTTGCTAAAAAGAAAGAGAGGATATATAAAAAAAGAGAAAAGAATTGAAAAAAAGAAGAAGAAGAGAAAATATAGAAAAAAAATATAAAAGAGGAGAGGGCAGGTTGGCCCTACATGGTCAAGATAAAAAGTGCCACGACTCCACCCTTTATTGCTTCAATAAGCAAGAAGGGCTCACCGATCCTTTGTCGCTATCATCAAGATCCATGGTTTGTACACACAAACTCATGTGTGTGTGTGGCCTAACCTTGAGAAGTGCCCGGACATGGACATCATGCAAAACCGTAGCAACAACTTTGACGTTTCATCCATAAGTGTTGCCGGTAAACTTATCCGGTATGCAAAGGTAATGTTCACCAACTCTCATACTCATATTCTTGTCTCCATAAAACCACAGCTTTATGCTTCCCATGTCCTTGTCATATGCTTTGGGTTTGGGTGCATTTACAATTGAAATACATCCATAGGTCTTTTGAATTAAGCATGGTGCTTGGGTTAAAAATGCCTTCTTTAATCAAAACTTTGACATGGTGTCGAAGCTAGGTTAATGAACTTAGAGTTTTGTTGTCATGATCTTTGGAAGTATCTTATGTTGGAGATGAATCAAGGCTATGTTTACTCTGCTTCTTTATGTTAGCCTTGCTTGAGTCATGTTGAGGTGAATAAATAAAATAAAATAAAAAAAATCTCAATAAAGGCTCCACGGGTTTCAAGCCGATAGAGCCATATGTTTGTTTTTTTTTTGTTTTCTTTGAATAATAAAATAGGTACAAGAATAAGTGTGGGGAGATCTCTCAAACATACAAATCACAACCATCCGAGATCTCCACGACACAAATGCACAATCGTCGAGCAATTCATGATGGAGAAGGACGAGACGAGCGACTACTATTAACTCCTTCCTTTTCAAACGGCGGTGTGTGCAAAACTCTTGCTCTTACGTCTCACAAAAGTTTTGAAGTTTAAATTTGAACATTTCAAAAAAGACAAAACTTTACGGATGCTCCATCTCCATGCTATCCTTTGATAAAATTTGCATACTCTTTATTCCTCGCCAATATTCCTATGCCTTGTGAACTATTTATCATAGGGACCCCATGTTATCTAAGTGATTGGAATATGTGATATAGCCTGGATGATTTGAACCTTGCTTTTTTTTATATGAACTTGGGATTTGTTTTCAAAAATTCAAAATTCAAATAGCATGCTCCTCAATGATATGCAAATTCCTACCGAGCCATATCAAATTTGTCAAGTACAAAAACCTTACACATATCTTTGCTTATCTTTGCATTGAGCTTGTGTCATGTCTTGTTGACATTTGTTGAGATAGTTGTCATGCCCCCAAGATCAAGATCACTTACACGCCATATATATCAGCTATTCCTACTTTGGGAATATGCTAAAAAACATGCTTTTAGATCCACCATACCAAAAAGCTCTGCTCCTACACCAGGAGTAGACACAAAAAGATATCTTAGAAATAAATACTCCATGTTCTACCAAATAGTGATCTCTCTTTAATTTTATAGTTCAAAGAGACATGGCTATGAAAAAAATAGGGACACATGAAGGTCCCATGGAAAAAAAGTTGGACACATGAAGGTCCAAGACTTGCAAAAAAAAAAAAAATGATGAGCACGTGAAGGCTCATGCAAAAAGATAGCCATGATCTCAAGAATAAAGTTTTCGTAAGAGAGATCACACACACACATCAAGGAGTATAGTATAGGTTCCACTTTTTTTATATCCACACACATGCATTTCTTGATCTAGGGGTATGCCATCCTTCTCCTTGGATCCAAGCTTTGACCTAGCAATATATGCAGAGTAAGTATGCCTTCATATCTTTCCCCTACCCAAAGATCCATATAAGCTTTTTTAGAAGTAGGAAAGAAAGAAGGCAAAACTCGATATGCCTCGGTGAGGAACCAGGACACAAATATTTGAGTGATCCGAGTGAATCATTCAAGGAGCAAGGCTATATTTACATTTTCAAAATCATATGAAAACCCAAGTTCTTTGCACTTATTTGAAGCAAGGGGATATGAATCCATGTTGTTCCATAATTCAATTACCCAAGATTAATGTGGTAGACACATCAAAATTTCACAAGTGCAGGTGAAGCTTGGAATAACTTGTATGCAGGTTACATATCAAGGAGATGACCCATCTTAGTCCTTAAACCTTTACTCGAGGATGAGTAAAGACTAAGTGTGGGGGAGTTGTTGGCGGTCAAAATCAGTCATCTTATACCGCCAACTTAGTCTAAAATATAAAGAGATAGCCTGTTTTGATCATATAAACCTTTGCTATTTACCTAGTTCCACTTGTATTTGTAGAAAGTATGTTTTGTAGGTGTAAAGATGGAAACACGCCAAATACGGTGAAAGCGCTTTCGCAAAAGCGTGTTTTGGAACAAGGGGAACGCATAAGCGAGGCCAATTCCGACACGAAGTGGACCAAAGCACCATCGGGGGACTCAAAGTATAGTGGGCCACAAGACAACACGAAGAAGAACGGGCGCGAGGCAGGCTAAACCTGGGCCGACCGCCGCAGCGCGTCGGACGCCACAGGCCCAGCTCCGTTCCCGCCGTGCCTTGTCTCCAGACACGTCCCCGGAGGAGTAGCGGCGGTTGCATGGGGTACTTTTTGGAGTTGGCGCGAAAACTCCCGCCAAAAGCCCCGGGAAACCTCCTTCTTCAACCTATTTAAAGGGCCTCACACCCCCTTCTCAAATCATCCCATTCCATCCATTGCACACACACATAGAGAAGATGTAGGAGCACTAGTTCCACTAGAAGGGAGTGAGAGAGGAAAGAGTAGGAGAAACGAGGAGTAGCGACCCCCTCTACCTCGTGTACGTCCGACTTGGCGTTCGTACACTCGGTGGACGGAGTGCCGAATCTGTCGGCTCCCGTCTCCATACTTGTACCTCTGCGGATCATCATTATTACTTGGAGTAAGAGATCCGTGTTTTATCTTCAGCTATCATTCTCAAGTTCACGTTATCATTCTCTCTGTTGAGTTTACGGGTTCATTGTTCACCTCTCGGTGAATACTCTAGTAGAGGGTCCCTGATGAAGACGGGATACCCTGTATGACGCTAGAGTAGTGATGAATAGCGTAGACGTGGTGTCTAAGTTATGAATCACCCTCGTTTGCTGTTCAACCCATGGTAGTGAGGTAGGGGATAGGTAGTGACAGCCCTGTTCGCCCATTGTATTCCTCCACGTCCGGTTGTGGAGTAGAGCTGTAGGCCGGCATCACTTGGCAGACCAGGTGCAATTCGGTGCCCGAAGTAACACTCACGAGGTGAAGTTAGCGACTTAGTCTAAATGCGAGGTAGAACATCACTACCCACGTTCACCTTCTTCATCTTTCTACGGGTAACTAGTTAGATCGGACTTAACGCCCGTTCCACGTGGAAAATACGATACCACGAATACTTAGGGTGAAGTGCTACAACGGTACTTTTACGTGGCGCTTGCGGATTATCCCGCTTTACGCTAAGAAATAGCAATAGTTGTCCCGACGAGGGAGCCCACGAGCAACATCCAACCCTCCTCCTTGCGGAAAGGATGCGTGGGGGGCGAACCATAAAAAACACGTATACGACCCGAGCCCCCTCCTTACGGGAAGGATGAGCGGGGAATAGACCTAAATAATCCAGGTCAAATGGAAGCCACTAGCACTGAGACCCTCCTTGTTGAAGATTCAGATCATCACCTGAGACCGCTCATGCGTCCGCCCCTACTCGGGCAAGGAGAAAAGGGGATATCCCCTCGGGGCTTCTTTTCTCTCAGAAAGAATACGAATCATCAGGCCTGCCATGCTACAAGGGCTCTCACGCCGGTCTCTCAAGAAACTAACAGTCGCCATACGGCCCGGAGCCAGGAACGGCTAGAAGCACGGTAGAGACGTGGCCAATGCCGGAGCCACCAATTGCTCACAAAAGCCCCAAGCCGTAAAAGGTCAAGGGAAGCATGACGGAGACAATAGGGCCTCGGATCCAATTGGATGGATCCAGGGCCCAACAAGTGCCCTCACTTAATGAGGAGACAAAGCTCCAAGCCCTCCATCCTCGGGGGCTTGCGAGTTGCCTCTTCGGCAACACACGCCCGTGCCGACAGCGCCAAACTAGTAATGGTTAAGGGTTCGACACAAAGACGCCCTAAGGTCTAAGCCATCAAGGGCTCGGTGTGCCTTTAAATTTGAATGCCCACGAGAATTGTGGCGAACAACAGGGCCTCAAATCCAATTGGATGGATCCAGGGCCCAACAAGTCTCCTCACTTAATGAGGAGACAAAGCTCTAAGCCCTTCATCCTCGGGGGCTTGCGAGTTGCCTCTTCGGCAACACATGCCCGTGCCAAGGTACCAAACCAGAAATGGTTAAGGACCGGCACAAATATGGCCAAGGTCCGAACCGTCAAAGGTTCGGTGTGCCTTAAGCCGAAAAGCCCACGAACATCATGGCAAGCCTCAGATCTAATTAGACGGATCTAGGGCCCATCGAAGTCTCCTTGCTTAACAAGGAGACAGAGCTCTAAGCCCGCCATCCTGGGGGGCTTGTGAGTTGCCTCTTCGGCAACACACGCCCGTCCGAGGTACCGAACCGTAAAATGGTTAAGGACCCGCATAAATACGCCAAGGTCCGAGCGCCGAGGTTTAGTGTGCCTTAAGCCGAAAAGCCCACGAACATCATGGCAAGCCTCGGATCCGATTAGACAAATCCAGGGCCCATAGAGTCTCCTTGCTTAACAAGGAGATAGAGCTCCAAGCCCGTCACCCTCGGGGGCTTGCAAGTTGCCTCCTTGGCAATACATGATCGTGCCAAGGTACCGAACCGTAAATGTTAAGGACCTAGCACAAATACGGCCAAGGTCCGAACCGTCAAAGGTTCGGTGTGCCTTAGGCCGAAAAGCCCACGAACACCGTGGCAAGCCTCGGATACGATTAGACGGGTCCGGGGCCCATCGAGTCTCCTTGCTTAACAAGGTGTTAACACTAGATTTTGGTAAGCCTCGAGAATGACGTGGTGGAAAGTACAAGATGCTAATAAGAAGCGTTCGGCAAGGATAGGCACATGGAGCATTCGGCAAGCTGCTCGTGCGGTCGGGTAATTTGCGACCATTCGGCAAAATCAGGTGGACGGGGCGAGTTTTGTGCGGTCGGTTCTTTACAATGATTCGGCGATCGAGGCGGGCAAGCAAGCCACCCGAATGAGAAAGGATCCACGATGAATATGCTACATCGACTCAGAAGAGGCTTGGAGCCTAAGTTATCCTTTTTGTTAGGGTTTTCATTATAGTCATAATCTTTTAGGACTCTTATCACGTCCGTGGTATAAATATAAACCCTCGACCATTGTAATCGTTGTTCACAATCAATACAACCAAACCGGCCCCGTGCCAACTTCGACTCCTCTGTCGTGTCGTCGAGTTCTGCGAGAGGAGCCATCGATCCATCGACCTCCGTAAGTTCCGGCAACCTTGCTTACCGGTGAATGGCCGTGCGGCGGCGTTTGCTTAGTAGCAAGTAGTCTCGTTTTTATCTTGGATCGGATGGCCATGCGGCGGGCGTGCGCTTGGTAGCTATTGGTATTCCCAATGTCACTATAACAAAAGGTGGAGTTAATCTCACCTAAGGCTATATGCCGCCTGGAGCACTCAGTGTGGTTTCATCTCTTAGCACTACCATATGCTAGGTTGTCATCCCCAGCAGCAATGCTACGAAATGCATATGTGATACTCGTAATGTGTTGTTTGCAATCTCTAAGAAATAAATATAAAAAGGTCTATCCGCAAGCGCACAGATAAAAATACCACTTGTAGCATTTCACCGGGAGTAATCCAGGTTTTGTCATTTATATTCTACCACAGGGAGGAAAAATGGAGTTGGGCTGATATACAATTGATAGGTGGCATACTTATGAGAGAGTCTATCACTAGTGCTAACTTTAGCGTGGGGTAAGCCAATAATAATAAGAATATGATAGTAATAAATAAAGGCAGAGGCATCACACACAGAGATGGGAATAGACTACTAAAAGTTAGACTTAACATTGTACTACTTTAAGAGACAGAATCCTTGTGTAGCATTGAATCTACTAAGTCATTACATCTACTCTAAGGCATATATTATCATATATAGCATAGTAAACTCTAGATCATGTATCCGGAAGACTATCAAGGAAAATCAAGAGCGAAACAAGATATTCCCCATAATCATTATCCACTTGGCTTATAGACGGAGGGTGGACTCCAAAGGACTCAACAGATTGTCACTCCCGCGATCTACCACACGTCCCCGGAATATAAGGTGCACTCGCAGTAAATCATATATAAGCACCACGCTTACATAATTATTTCTACCACCTAACCCACTCGAGAATTGAATTAGGCTTTCTACGAATAGATACATGTATCTATCATAAACCATATCTATATCAAATATACTTTTAGAATAAAGTAAGAACATAGCAAAGCAACATATAATATTATAATAGAACAAAGTCATAGATACAAGATAATATCCGTACCGTAAGACTTGTAGATCTAGAACTCGGGTAGGCACACCTAGCTCTACTTGAATCGACTTGCTAATCAACTTAGACGAACTAGAACTAGATGAACTAGAACTAGACAAGTAGCTAAACCTAATCTCCGGTGGAGATACTCTCTTCTACTTTTGCCCGACTTGGCCGATAATGAGTTACAATTGAATTAGAATCGAATTAGGTTTAACCCCGGGGGTAGAGGTCTTGCTTATATAGGCCTTGGCGATGAACGATGACCATTGGATCAAACCGACCTTCAATAACGGTGTAGATACAACCTCAATGTCGGTGGTAAACCGCCATAGAAAGGAGAGGCCGACAGGTGGGACCCACCTGGCGGTCGCCAGATTAAACCCGACGGTCGCCCGGGGCCCCGGGCCACAACCGCGTGCCTCCTTCCTTCCGGTGTCTTCTAGTATCTTCTAGAGTGTTTTAGTCCACATTTTTGAGTTGAGTTGCCTCACGGTCAAGTCTTGTCATCATATGGGATGTAAACTCTTGGGTTTCTCACCATTCTTTCAGTATTTATCCGTTAAGTCCCCGGAAATACATAAATCACCAAAACTCTTGGAACTTATCGGTATAAACCTCTATACTAAGTATTTATTCATTTTATGCCCTTATTTTATATCTTGTTGACATATAAAAGTATATCATAACAGGTGTCAACAAGCTCCCCCAAGCTTGACCTTTGCTAGTCCCTAGCAAAGCTTTTCACCAGAGTGGATCGAGAGCTGCTACAATGATTTATTCTCTCACAAATACACATGTCATCAATCAGAATTCTTCTCCAAAGAAGGGTGGAACCATTCGACCTTCCAACTCACCTATATTGCCTAAAAAATATGGGGCTTTTACCTGCACTTAAATCTTGGATGATTGAAAGATAGAACAATCAAGTCAAGCACTATGCCTCAAACTCTTTGTTCACCTCTGTTCTGGAGTTTTTATAAATTTTCAAAATAAAACTCAGAGTTTCCATTGTATGACCCTTTCATGTCTCTCATATGTGGTATTTTTGGATCCTCACCAAGGCAATGATGTTATGCCTTCTCTCAAAATATGTGGTATTTGTGGAACATGGCAAGTGTATCATGCCTTCTCTCAACCTATCTACTAAAGCTTATATCTGGAGCTCATAGGTGGGAGACAGCGTATACATACTTGCAAAGCATATATTGTAAAGTCAAACAACGGATCCAAAGGAACAAGTCATACAATGTGGGTGTATGGAATGTATTTGTGAGGTGGATATATGGTGGTGATGGGATATAATGATCCTAATTTTACTATGCTCCTTCTTGAAGAAATTGATCCCCCTTTTTGAAATCTTTAAGAAGACATAAAAGAGAACTTGGGCTAGTGTAACATCCCGATTTTCCACGAAGGAAAAATACGAGAATTGAATAATAATGTGATAGTCCCACAAGATCACTCCATCACATTATTATTTACAAATCAATATCATAGCCATACATCGTATATTTACATCATTACAAAGGGAAATACAACTCCTGGGGACTCACCTAATACAAGATTAACTTGGCGGAAGCGTAACTCGGGATCTCGTGGTACACGTAGAGCATCGACGCAGTGAAGGCTCCTCCTTCACGGGCTCCATCGAGTCGGCGTAGAGATTGGCGGAATCAATCATCTTCTTCAAATCCAAGCTTGAGCGTAGGCACGAGACCACCTAATCCTTTTATTTATTGCGAGACAGTAATCGCACACCGCCGGGTATGTGCGGTGTCATGGTCGAAGACCGAATGAGCTTTGGTGGAAAAAAAAAATAAGGGATCGGGCGATCCTAGTATTTGGTTGTGGTTTGCATCCTTAGCGCATCGGCAAAGCAGTAATAAATATTATTATTACACACATTTTAACTCATTTCCCACATCTCCCCCAAAGTCCACTTCAACTCAACACAAGCCTCTCGGCTCACACACGGTCGACAAGACAGCACTCGCTCCCCGTGCCTCCGCCTAACCGGCTCTCGGCCCTCCAGGGCTCTCACCAGTATCACACTCACCACACCACCAAACTCGAGGTAAGAAGAGAAAACACCCCTCTACTCGGAAGAGAAAGACCCGTGAGAAAACCGGGTCAAAAGGCGGCGCGCAGTCGCGGGAGGTTCCGGCAATAGGCCGGGGTTACCTTTAGCGAGTCCGGTCTAGACAGGTCCCAGCCCGAAGGCCGGACTATACGTATAGATTTACAACTCTACAGAGCGTGTACTCAAGACCACACGGTCGCCATCATCGGCATAGGCAAGTGCCTAGGGCCGACGCACGAGACCACCTAGTCGGGACAATGCCACCTTACCACTCGCCAGGAAGCTCCGGAGTACCACCGTCGCTGGCCGAGGCGTGAGAACGACGATCGAGCACTCCCGCGGCTCAAGATCAACCCCCTCCGTCTCGGCGGGATGGAGGCACTCGGGGCCCCATCATCGCTATAACACTAACCGCTACCACCTAGTAAGTATGGCATCATCCAAGTAGATGGGGCAATCCGCAACCCGCCCATAACGTAAGACGTGAGGTGAGCACCAATTTCCCGGATCTCGGGTCCTCGAAGACAATAAGTCCTTAGGTAATGACCAGGCAAGACACCTTCACACTCCCTTCCCGGCCTTCGTCCCACTATAAGAGTCAGAACCGGGTCTCCATATCCGTACAAAGTTACCCGCCACAGGTAGAGTAAAAAGGGGATGCCCAGAAGTATCCCCGGCAAGACTGGTCTCTGCGACTCGTCGTAGTCCCCGCCCGGGTCGACTCGACCCTCACCACACACCCAAGTCTAGGGAGAGAAAACTCATCCACCCCCGGATGGCACAAATCTCCGGGCACCGGTCGCCCGACACCATACTCAACGCCCGGCTCATATATCCCGGTTCACATATATAAACACGTAAGTGAGGTATAGCCACAAGGTGGCAAGTGCAAGCAAGCGGGTAGAATATATAAGTGCGAGCGCAAAGCTGGGTAATAGTGGTGGATGGGTTTTAATCAGGCAATCGAGGCTCAGGCAAAAGCATGCATCATATACTAGCAAAAGGAATAAAATAAAGCGCTAGCATATCTATTTGCAATATGTCTAATAGGATTCTCTAAGATAAAAAGTCTTCGCCATGACACTCGCGATGTCGAGGAAGTAGTGGTACTAGCTTCATCGCGGGGTAGTCGTACAACAGGGTCTCCTCCCGGGGCAACTCCCTCTCCACGGTCCTGTTGTCCTCCATGCTCTCTTCCTCCATCGAGCTTCGATCCAAAGGTAACCTCGATGCAACTAACCCCGCGAAATTACACGCGACAAGAGAGCAATCAATCAATAAAGAGGCGACAGGACTCAAAAGAACTACGACACCGAAGGAACACAAAAGGGGACGGCTGAGCCCTCTCGGCGGATATCCGATCCTTGGACTAAAGAAACAAGAGTGGTTGTTTGCTAGGTATGAGCTTAAGTCGTAGCCTAGCTCGTAAGTCATGGGTCGAGCGTGTCGACCTATACGGCTTAAGTAAATGGCATAGACCTTAGCTCATCCCGAGCGAACACCATCGCACACTATCTTTCGATCCAAACGCCATTAGACTAACGGAACCGAAAAGGAGTGGCTAAGAAATTCCGATCTCCCCTAATCCGAACGCCATTATAATTGACGAGAATTAAGAGAGGGTGGAACGGGAAGAGAAGAGAAGGAGCGACACGCAAGAATATGAGTGCTTAATCCACTTGTAGGGCACCAAGACCAAGGTGCTTGAATTGCACTAAGGGGGGTCTATTAGGTACAAGCATGCAAGGGTTTAAGCACGAAAGAAACCAAGGGAGACGCGGCATTCACACTTCTTTAACCCACTCGTCATAGCAACGACGAGAATTAAAGGAGTGGAATCAAGATTTGCAATTAAACGCCAAACCAGCGAGAGCTCAATCAACGCCTTTACTAGAACGGCGAGGATTGAGGCAAAAGACGAGAAGAAACAGGATCCGCTCTCCTTCGACCGACTCGCCATGGAACGGCGATGGTTGGGAGAGAAGAGACAAGGTCCAACGATCCAAACCCACTCGTAGGGCACCACGACCGTGCATCTAACAAAGCACAGGGCTATTCCAACGATTCATCGCAGTGCGGTTGTCACCACTAGATCCGATGAAATGCTAAGGTCGTTGCGGTACAAGCATACGAGAAGGTGAGGATAAACACCGCGAAAAGAAGGTATAAACCCGATGGCCATGGAAGGGCCATGAGCTTCACCTAGGCGAGTTGGCATCCGTTGCAACACGAAGGTTAACTCATAGTTCGTATCCCACATAACTCGGTCATTGTGCACTCAAAGTGTGCGGGTAATAACCGCGTCAAGCTTGACATCGATATCAAGTCCATAATGACCTTGTTCGTGGGACGAGAGCACGAGTTAACGACCGTGGTACGACGGAGGCAACTAAACACGAGGGAACGAGTTACGCTCGGTGTCACGGCCACGGCGGGATGAACCCACGACCGAAACGCTCGAACTAAACACGAGGGAACGAGTTACGCTCGGTGTCACGGCCATGGCGGGATGAACCCACGACCGAAACGCTCGAACGAGATACGGTCCTCTACCGGCTCGACGGCACGGTTCACAGGCAAGTACAACCACACACAACACGACCATAACGAACAGAGTTGCACATTTCCCATAGCATAAGAGACAAAGAGAGATTTAGATAACCGAGACCGGCGCGAAGGCACGGCACAGCATAGGCATCAATAAATTGATAGATATATATTTGATAAACGAATGATTATGATTCATGAGGGTGCAACAAGTATATGAACAAGGACGATTAATGATTAATAATAAAGAGAGAAGTCGACGCGAACGGCGTCGACAGGATCAAGGCCGACCTTGGAAGTAAAGGAAGCCGCTGCGGCTAGCTGTGGCTTAATTTGGGCGGTTCGTTGCGCCTGCTGCTGGCCGGCTGCAGCATGGTCGCAGCTTCCCTGGAACATGGTAAACAGCGCACGGCGCCGATCATCAGGCAAGGTCGTCGATGTGGTCATGAATGGGCACGAGCGGCAAGGTTTGGTCACGGTGGCTTACCGGCGAGGCGCTGCTGCTCTCCAGCAAGGTGGTAAGGCTGTTGGCCTACTGTTTCCCTACATCAGCAGTGAGCATTCACGGCGCGAAGGCCGTGTATCAGGCATGGCAATCGACAAGTTGCAGTATGGAATAGAAGGGCAAGGCTGGGTTACGATGGCTCACCATGGGTTGTTGCTGTTCCAACGATATAGCAAGGCAACGCCTTGCTGCTGGTCTGCAGCTTCCCTGCAGCAATGCGGAACAGCGGCGCGAAGGCCGGACATGAGATGGGAGCCGACAAGGTCAGCAGCAAGGTAGAAAGTGCGGAACTTAGTTGCTGATGCTCACCGGTGACAAAGGTGCTCCGGCGAGGTGCCGCTGTTCTTCCGGCAAGTGTGCAAAGGCAACAGCTTGCTGCCGTTCCCCCTACAGCAGTGAGAAAAGCGGCACGAAGGCCGGGTTTCAGAACAGGGCAGCAACACGTACATGTACAGGAAGGGTAAAGGCGAGTTTGGTCATAGAAGCTCACCAATTGTGGTTGCTGGTCACTGCAGATCACCACACGTGGTCAAGTAGTCACACCACGGGGAAGTAAGGCGTAGCCTTCCTGCATGATTTACAACACGGCACGAAGGCCAACCTCAGAACAGAGTGGCGGCATGGTCATGGATTGGAAAGGAAAAGGAGGGCACTTGGCATGATGGCTCACCTATGGCGCGGCTGTTCTCCAGTGATGGTGGCAAAGGTAGCATCCTGCCGCTGCTGCTGCTCACGGTGGCGTTGTTGCCCCCAATCGGGCAAGGAAACCTGTAACCATGACGTTCTGGGCTTTAGGAGGAGCTCACGGTGAGTATTGCTAACAAGGCAAGGCAAGGCCATGGCTTGCCCACGGCAGGACCGGTCAGGAACAACACAAGCGTAGGACAAGGTAACAACTTGGGCTACTGGTGGCTTACCAACGATGGTGGCTGCTGCTGCTAGGCGCTCACCAGCGGATGAGAATGGGCTCCGGCACGGTGGCGTGGTGCGGTGCTCGGCGTCGTGCTCAGGTCGGCGGACTCGAGGGCGCGCACGGCGTCGCGGACTGGACCGGCTGTGCACGCGCCCGTCGTCGCGGTGGCAGAGGCTCGTGCACGAGGACGAGGCCGCGCTGCTTGTGCTCGGCGTCGCTCGTGGCTCCGACGTCGAACACCTGGTGGTCGGCTCGTGGACGCGGTGGTGACGAGGAGCTCGGCCTGGCAGGGGCGGAGACGAATCAGCGTGGCCGCGGTGTCGTGGTTCACGTCGACGTGCTCGACGGCGAGGCGGCGCGACGAGGAGGCAGGGCGCGGCGCGGTCAGGTCGTCGGCGCTTGGCGTGGTCGCGACGGCGTGGCGAGGACGTCGAGCGGCAGCCTGCTCGCGTGGAGCAGCCTGGTGTGGCCGCGTTCGTGGTGACGCCGGCGGCGCTGCGGCTTGGTGCGCTCGGCGAGGACCGGCTCGAAGGTGGCGTGGAGCAGCAGGGGGAGCAGAGGCCGGCGGCGGTGGCTTGGGAGTCCGAGAAAAGCGGCGGACTCCGCGGCTTATATAGCAGGCGGCGCCTAGGGGTTCTTGGGCACGGACGGCGATGCCTCGACGTCCGTACAGTGGCAGGGCACGTGGCGAGCATCCGCGGGCGGACACGGATGCCAAGGAAGCGGGCGGTGTGCGTGCGTCGGGGCTTCGGTGCGACGGCGGCTGCGCACCTGGGAGCGCGCTGGGGCACGTCTTGCCCTAGGGTTCCTGGCTGGGGCGCCTGTTGGCGTGGGCCTTGGGCCGGGGCGAAGGCAAGGCCGAGCTGGGCCGTGCTGCTGCTTGCGTCCGTGGGCCGAGCAGAGGGAGGCGACTGGGCCAAGAGAGAAGGCCGGTTGGGCTGCTTTGACTAAAGAAAGGAGAAGGGAGAAAATGAGTTTCTCCATTTGATTTTGCCATCTTGAATTGAGAAAACAATATAGATTGAAATGGGTTATTAGCAATAGCATATACGTATGTATATATACATACACGTACAAGGGCATGGTTGTGTACGTAGCAGGCTTAGCTTGCATGTGCCATGCAAATGGGCCGTTGCAAGTCTAGCAAAAGTTACGAAAGTGGTTGGGTCTGGGTTCGATCAATAATAGGAAAGGGATTTTCCTATTATGATTTGTTTCAAGGAATTCGAGAGAGAGTTCGGATAGATTTGATGGCGATTTGATAAGGATCGAAGAGGCATTGGAGATCCTATAAACCAAAAGGGGGCGAGTCTACGCTATGGCTTGCCATAGATCACCGTCGGCTAGTTGTGGCCTCTCATGGTCGGTCGGGGTTGGTCGGGCTACCTACTAGCCGGGCAAGTTGAGCATGGCTATGACGGCTTAGGACCGGCCAGGTATGATATGGGCTACCGTTGATTAGGCATGGTAAGGCAGCTCGGGCCGGGTCGGACGGGTCACAGGGGGACTATGGCTAGACGAGGGAGGGTACGCATGTGCTATGGTTGTCCAAGATGGGGTACAGCTTGCCGGGCAAGGAATCATGAGGCCAGGAGGTAGCTTGACGGTTGGTCAGGTTGATATTGTCGGCATGGCTCATCTTCTTGTCGACGGAGCGCGTAGCGCTATTGCAGTCTCCAGAGAACGGAAAGAAGGAGAGATAAAGGGTCAGATATTCCGATGAAGATCTAGGGAATCCGAGAGTGGTTCCGGATTAGATTGGGAAGGAGCTTAGAGGAGATGAGAGAGGGTTGAGAGGAACCCGAGAGAAGATACGAGAATCGACGTGGAAGTCAGGAATGATTTGAGTTGAGGCATTAGATGTCTCCAAAAATTATTAGAGAATTTTTGGAGGGAGATAAAAGAAAGTGCTATGGATTTGTGCTCTCCGACACAAAACCCTAACTCGACTACAAAGCTCCAACACAATTCTACAAAGAATTCTATACGAATGCAACGTTTTCTTTGGTGGGTCAACTTACGCTTGACCTAACATCTCCATGATTCACACATTGCAGGAAAAATTTTAAAAAGTTCGTAATTTTGGCTTCTCAAAAATCCAGTTGTTACAAATCCACCCACCTTACAAGGATCTCGTCCTCGAGATTTAGGGATTACTCGGTCGGTGAAGAAGTGGGGATCATGTCCTTATGTCTTGCTCAAACACTTATCCCAAATTTGTACCGGGTGTCCAAGGTACTTAGCTTGTCTTGCAGCCATCTAGGTTTTGGTCTAGGCTTTTGCTTTCCAAAACTCTTAAGCACTTGCTTCAGTTGATGGCTTCCTCGGGGATTGGCATATGCAAGAGTGCATTAGTTTGAAAGGAGAGACTTTGAAGAGAGGAGTTTCGCAAACAAAACCTTTTTGTTTGAATTAGAAACTCACTTTTGAAAAGAGCTTTTGAATAGAAGAGTTTCTCATACAAGACTTGTGCTTTGAAATAAAAACTTATTTCGCAAAAGAGCTTTTGAAGGGGGTTTTGCAATTCAAGTTTCCAACTCTTTTTGAAATTACTTTGTTTTCACAATCAAAGGCTTTTGAAAAGCAGATTTGAAATACAAGTTGAAACACTTTCAAATTTGCCAAAACTTTGCAAAATCGGTTTAAAACATTTCGTGGTAAGCTCAAATTTGAAATCGATTTTCAAGTTTCGATAAATCAAAAGCTTTTTTTTTTTTTTTTTTTTTTTTTTTGCGGGTTTTGTCAAAACCTTTTCAAAGAAATTCGAAATCAAGTACCTTTTCTTTTAAAACACCTTGTTGCAAAGCTTTGAAATAGGCGCAAGGTTTCCCAAACATTTGAAAACCATTTCTCCTTTTTGGGGAAACCTTTTGAAACAAACAATTTCGAAAAACGTTTCACAAATTGTTTTAAAAGTTCAAAACTTTGAAACAGGGTAGGAATCACTTTTGAAATGATTTGAAATGAAAACTTGTTTTCAAATCAAGTTTGGGTAACCTTGAAGGGGAGTTTTGAATCCTTTTAAATTAAAACTTGATTTTCATTTTGGAAAGATTTCAAATAGACAAGCATAGGATTACGGCACGATGCGGGCACTATTTGGGGTGGTCACAGTCACATACCACGATACCGCAAGATACGCCCAAGAAGAAGCCATGTGGAGGCCTCACACTTGGGGCCCCAAGTTTCAGAAGCGGCACCATGGCTTATGATCACAACACACTACCAAAAGAGGTTGCCCGCAATCACTCGATATCCCAGCTGAAAGAGGGAGGAGATTTTTAAAAAAGCTGGACAAAAGCTTTTACAAATGACTTTTGAAACCCTTTTTCTTTGAAATCAAAACTTTCGAAGAAAGACTTTTTGCTTTTTCAATTCTTTTTCAAACGATTTTAAAGATTGTTTGCTCTTTGAAGAAAAACTAAAGTCATTTGAAAAACTTTTCCAAACAGTGCAAACAAAGGCTTTTGAACGAAAGGAGTTTTGAAAAGGTTTGCACGGATTTGAAATCATTTGTTCAAAACGTTTTGCAAACACGAGGTCATTTGCAAAGAAAACATTTCGCAATTACCAAAACTTTTAAAGCGGCGATTTCAAAACTCTTGTTCGAAAATAGCGAGGAGGGAGAAGTTGTAGCAACTTTGAAACTCGGGGAGAGGTTTCGGGAAGAGGGTTGAAATCGAAATGCGTTTCGAAAACAAAACCTTTTAAAACTTCCTCAAAATTTGTTCAAAGAAGCTTTGCTTTGTAAAACAAATCATTTTCCTTTTGAAAGATTTCAAATCAAATGCTTTTGAAACTTAGTTTGTTTTCAAAACAAACCATTGCTTTTTCTTTTCACAACAAATCAACTTTGAAATCGATTTGAAACAGTTTGCAAGATTAGCTTTTGAAAGGAATTGGGCTCGAGAGTGAAATCAAATACTTTGAAAACAAAGTTTTGAGCCAAAAGATCTTTTGGTTTGCAGACTTTAAGTAAAAACAGACTCGCAAGGTAAAACTTTTGCTTTTCAAAATTTTATTTCACAACTCCTTTTGAAATAAGAAAGAGTTTCAAATCTTTTTGAGATGGGTTTTCAAGATCTTTTTCAAATCAACTCGATTGCAATCGCCGATTTCAAAAGTGGCTTGAAAAGGGGGAAACTTTCGAAAAAAGATTTGAAGTCGGTTTGCTTTTTGAAATGGATTAGCTTTGCAAAAGAGGAAGCTTTTCCAATCAAAAGAGGGGGAACACTTTTTGAAAATGCTTTTAGTTGAAAACTAGAAACAGCTTTTTCCAAAATAGAATGGTAAAGATATGATGCATTGGCTCGTGATTCCAAAAGGTCACTTGTCCGGTCATAAGGCGGTTTGGGTTTAGCTTGCTACATGAGCGGGGATCCCGGAGTCATACGTATACAAAGTAGCTTATTTACCCTACACGGGTAATAAAGCATACAAGAAACACAACGACAAAGAAGCAAGCAATCAAGCAAAGATTACAACTCCTATATGCATAGTGTTGACTTAAGGCGACTCCTAAGCCTTTATAGTCTCACACGTTTATCGATCTAAACGTGGGCAAAAGAAGAGGGGAAACCATTTCCTAGAGGTCAACTTTCCGCAACATGGATGGCCGTTCAGAAAGGTGATTCAAGGTAGAGAAAGAGAATCAAGGAGTTAGAAACTCTAACTCAACAGCCAGACAAGATGTTTGGCTTCTATACAAGTGTTGGGTTCTAAAGGTCTCGTCCTAAGGTCAAGCTCCGGCTCTTGATACCAACTGTAACATCCCCGATTTTCCACGAAGGGAAAATATTAGAATTGAATAATAATGTGATAGTCCCACAAGATCACTCCATCACATTATTATTTACAAATCAATATCATAGCCATACATCGTATATTTACATCATTACAAGGGAAATACAACTCCTGGGGACTCACCTAATACAAGATTAACTTAGCGGAAGCGTAACTCAAGATCTCGTGGTACACGTAGAGCATCGACAAGTGAAGGCTCCTCCTTCACGGGCTCCATCAGAGTCAGCGTAGAGATTGGCGGAATCAATCATCTTCTTCAAATCCAAGCTTGAGCGTAGGCACGAGACCACCTAATCCTTTTATTTACTGCGAGACAGGTAATAACGCACACCGCCGGGTATGTGCGTGTCATGGTCAAGACCGAATGAGCTTTGGTGGAAAAAAAAAAATAAGGGATCCGCGATCCTAGTATTTGGTTGTGGTTTGCATCCTTAGCGCATGCGAAGCGCCAGTAATAAATATTATTATTACACACATTTTAACTCATTTCCCCACATCTCCCCAAAGTCCACTTCAACTCAACACAAGCCTCTCGGCTCACACAATGTGTCGACAAGACAAAGACACGCTCCTGTGCCCCGCCTAACCGGCTCTCGCCCTCCGGGCTCTCGGCCGTATCACACTCACCACACCACCAAACTCGAGGTAAGAAGAGAAAACACCCCTCTACTCGGAAGAGAAAGACCCGTGAAAAACCTGGTCAAAAGGCCTACAGCAGTCGCGGAGGTTCCGGCAATAGGCCGGGGTTACCTTTAGCGAGTCCAGGTCTAGATGTGTCCCTAGCCCGAAGGCCGGACTATACGTATAGATTTACAACTCGCAGAGCGTGTACTCAAGACCACACGGTCGCCATCATCGGCATAGGCAAGTGCCTAGGGCCGACGCGACGGGAGACCACCCTAGTCGGACAATGCCACCTTACCACTCGGCTGGGAAGCTCCCGAGTACCACCGTCGCTACCGAGACCTGTGAGAACGACGATCGAGCACTCCCCGCTGCTCAAGATCAACCCCCGCTGTCTCGGCAGGATGGAGGCACTCGGGGCCTGTCACCGCTATAACACTAACCGCTACCACCTAGTAAGTATGGCATCATCCAAGTAGATGGGGCAATCCGCGAACCCGCCCATAACGTAAGACGTGAGGTGAGCACCATTTCCCGGATCTCGGGTCCTCGAAGACAATAAGTCCTTAGGTAATGACCAGGCAAGACACCTTCACACTCCCTTCCCGGCCTTCGTCCCACTATAAGAGTCGAACCGGTCTCCATATCCGCACAAAGTTACCCGCCACGTAGAGTAAAAAGGGGATGCCCGTATATCCCCAAGCAAGATCGGTCTTTGCGACTCGTCAGAGTCCCCGCCGGGTCGACTCGACCCTCACCACACACCCAAGTCTAGACGTAAAACTCATCCACCCCCGGATGGCACAAATCTCCGGCACCGAAGTCGCCCGACACCATACTCAACGCCCGGCTCATATATCCCGGTTCACATATATAAACACGTAAGTGAGGTATAGCCACAAGGTGGCAAGTGCAAGCAAGCGGGTAGAATATATAAGTGCGAGCGCAAAGCCGGGTAATAGTGGTGGATGGGTTTTAATCAGGCAATCGAGGCTCAGGCAAAAGCATGCATCATATACTAGCAAAAGGAATAAAATAAAGCGCTAGCATATCTATTTGCAATATGTCTAATAGGATTCTCTAAGATAAAGTGCTGCCATGACACCTGCGATGTCGAGGAAGTAGTGGTACTAGCTTCATCGCCGGGGTAGTCGCACAACGTGGTCTCCTCCCCGGGCAACTCCCTCCACGGTCCTCAGAAGTCCTCCATGCTCTCTTCCTCCATCGAGCTTCGATCCAAAGCTAACCTCGATGCAACTAACCCCCGCGAAATTACACGCGACAAGAGAGCAATCAATCAATAAAGAGGCGACAGGACTCAAAAGAACTACGACAATCGAAGGAACACAAAAGGGGACGGCTGAGCCCTCTCGGCGGATATCCGATCCTTGGACTAAAGAAACAAGAGTGGTTGTTTGCTAGGTATGAGCTTAAGTCGTAGCCTAGCTCGTAAGTCATGGGTCGAGCGTGTCGACCTATACGGCTTAAGTAAATGGCATAGACCTTAGCTCATCCTGAGCGAACACCACTGCACACTATCTTTCGATCCAAACGTCATTAGACTAACGGGAACCGAAAGGAGTGGCTAAGCAGTTCCGATCTCCCCTAATCCGAACGCCATTATAATTGACGAGAATTAAGAGAGGGTGGAACGGGGAAGAGAAGAGAAGGAGCGACACGCAAGAATATGAGTGCTTAATCCACTTGTAGGGCACCAAGACCAAGGTGCTTGAATTGCACTAAGGGGGTCTATTAGGTACAAGCATGCAAGGGTTTAAGCACGAAAAAGAAACCAAGGGAGACGCGGCATTCACACTTTAACCCACTCGTCATAGCAACGACGAGAATTAAAGGAGTGGAATCAAGATTTGCAATTAAACGCCAAAACCAGCGAGAGCTCAATCGGCGCCTTACTAGAACGACGAGGATTGAGGCAAAAGACGAGAAGAAACAGGATCCGCTCTCCTTCGACCGACTCGCCATGGAACGGCGATGGTTGGGTGCGAAGAGACAAGGTCCAACGATCCAAACCCACTCGTAGGGCACCACGACCGTGCATCTAATGCCACAGGGCTATTCCAACGATTCATCGCAGTGCGGTTGTCACCACTAGATTCGATGAAATGCTAAGGTCGTTGCGGTACAAGCATACGAGAAGGTGAGGATAAACACCGCGAAAAAGAAGGTATAAACCCGATGGCCATGGAAGGGCCATGAGCTTCACCTAGGCGAGTTGGCATCCGTTGCAACACGAAGGTTAACTCATAGTTCGTATCCCACATAACTCGGTCATTGTGCACTCAAAGTGTGCGGGTAATAACCGCGTCAAGCTTGACATCGATATCAAGTCCATAATGACCTTGTTCGTGGGACGAGCACGAGTTAACGACCGTGGGTACGACGGAGGCAACTAAACACGAGGGAACGAAGTTACGCCGGGTGTCACGCCACGGCGGGATGAACCCACTAATCGAAACGCTCGAACTCAAAACACGAGGGAACGAAGTTACGCCGGTGTCACGGCCATGGCGGATGAACCCACGACCAAACGCCGAACGAGATACGGTCCTCTACCGCTCGACGGCACGGTTCACAGGCAAGTACAACCACACACAACACGACCATAACGAACAGAGTTGCACATTTCCCATAGCATAAGAGACAAAGAGAGATTTAGATAACCGAGACCGGGCGCGAAGGCACGGCACAGCATAGGCATCAATAAATTGATAGATATATATTTGATAAACGAATGATTATGATTCATGAGGGTGCAACAAGTATATGAACAAGGACGATTAATGATTAATAATAAAGAGAGAAGTCGACGCGAACGGCGTCGACAGGATCAAGGCCGACCTTGAAGTAAAGGAAGCCGCTGCGGCTAGCTGTGGCTTAATTTGGGCGGTTGCGGCCTGCTGCTGGCCGGCTGCAGCATGGTCGCAGCTTCCCTGGAACATGGTAAACAGCGGCACGAAGGCCGATCATCAGGCAAGGTCGTCGATGTGGTCATGAATGGGCACGAGCGGCAAGGTTTGGTCACGGTGGCTTACCGGCGAGGCGCTGCTGCTCTCCAGCAAGGTGGTAAGGCTGTTGGCCTACTGTTTCCCTACATCAGCAGTGAGCATTCACGGCGCGAAGGCCGTGTATCAGGCATGGCAATCGACAAGTTGCAGTATGGAATAGAAGGGCAAGGCTGGGTTACGATGGCTCACCATGGGTTGTTGCTGTTCCAACGATATAGCAAGGCAACGCCTTGCTGCTGGTCTGCAGCTTCCTGCAGCAATGCGGAACAGCGGCGCGAAGGCCGGACATGAGATGGGAGCCGACAAGGTCAGCAGCAAGGTAGAAAGTGCGGAACTTAGTTGCTGATGCTCACCGGTGACAAAGGTGCTCCGGCGAGGTGCCGCTGTTCTTCCGGCAAGTGTGCAAAGGCAACAGCTTGCTGCCGTTCCCCCTACAGCAGTGAGAAAAGCGGCACGAAGGCCGGGTTTCAGAACAGGGCAGCAACACGTACATGTACAGGAAGGGTAAAGGCGAGTTTGGTCATAGAAGCTCACCAATTGTGGTTGCTGGTCACTGCAGATCACCACACGTGGTCAAGTAGTCACACCACGGGGAAGTAAGGCGTAGCCTTCCTGCATGATTTACAACACGGCACGAAGGCCAACCTCAGAACAGAGTGGCGGCATGGTCATGGATTGGAAAGGAAAAGGAGGGCACTTGGCATGATGGCTCACCTATGGCGCGGCTGTTCTCCAGTGATGGTGGCAAAGGTAGCATCCTGCCGCTGCTGCTGCTCACGGTGGCGTTGTTGCCCCCAATCGGGCAAGGAAACCTGTAACCATGACGTTCTGGGCTTTAGGAGGAGCTCACGGTGAGTATTGCTAACAAGGCAAGGCAAGGCCATGGCTTGCCCACGGCAGGGACCGGTCAGGAACAACACAAGCGTAGGACAAGGTAACAACTTGGGCTACTGGTGGCTTACCAACGATGGTGGCTGCTGCTGCTAGGGCGCTCACCAGCGGATGAGAATGGGCTCGCACGGTGGCGTGGTGCGGTGCTCGGCGCGCCGTGCTCAGGTCGGCGGACTCGAGGGCGCCGCACGGCGCCGCGGACTGGACCGGCTGTGCACGCGCCGTCGTCGCGGTGGCAGAGGCTCGTGCACGGGACGAGGTCGCGCTGCTTGTGCTCGGCGTCGCCGTGGCTCCGACGTCGAACACCTGGTGGTCGGCTCGTGGACGCCGTGGTGACGCAGGAGCTCGGCCTGGCAGGGGCGGGAGACGAATCAGCGTGGCCGCGGTGTCGTGGTTCACGCCGACGATGCTCGACGGGCGAGGCGGCGCGCGAGGAGGCAGGGCGCGGCGCGCGGTCAGGTCGCCGGCAGGCGTGGTCGCGACGGCGTGGCGGGACGTCGGCGGCAGCTCGCCGCGTGGAGCAGCCTGGTGTGGCCGCGTTCGTGGTGACGCCGCGGCGCTGCGGCTTGTGCGCCGGGCGAGGACCGGCTCGAAAGGTGGCGTGGAGCAGCGAGGGGAGCAGAGGCCGGCGGCGGTGGCTTGGGAGTCCGAGAAAAGCGGCGGACTCCGCGGCTTATATAGCGGCGGCGCCTAGGGGTTTTGGCACGGGACGGCGACTCGACGTCCGTACAGTGGGGGGGCACGTGGCGAGCATCCGCGGGCGGACACGGATGCCAAGGAAGCGGGCGGTGTGCGTGCGTCGGGCTTCGGTGCGACGGCGGCTGCGCACTGGGAGCGCGCTGGGGCACGCCTTGCCCTAGGGTTCTTTTTTTTTTTTTTTTTTTTTTTGAGATTACACAGTACAACGCAGACGCTCAACACGCACGCATACTCACCCCTATGAACACACGTGACGCAAACCCTACCCCTATGAGCACCTTCGAAGGACTGAGCCGGCAAATCTTGAAGTTCGAAGTCACCACCGGGCGCCTCGCTATCGACGGGACGCCGCCTACCACTTAATGCATAGCGCCGGAAAATCCTGAAATAAATCCGGGGATAAAGTGTCGCACCCAGATTTGAACCCCGGGTGGGAGCCCCTAACCAATGGCCTTTACCATTGAGCCATGAGCCCCTTGACTGCCCTAGGGTTCCCGGCCGGGCGCTGTTTGGCGTGGGCCTTGGGCCGGGCGAAGGCAAGGCCGAGCTGGGCGTGCTGCTGCTTGCGTCCGTGGGCGCAGCAGAGGGAGGCGACTGGGCCAAGAGAGAAGGCCGGTTGGGCTGCTTTGACTAAAGAAAGGAGAAGGGAGAAAATGAGTTTCTCCATTTGATTTTGCCATCTTGAATTGAGAAAACAATATAGATTGAAATGGGTTATTAGCAATAGCATATACGTATGTATATATACATACACGTACAAGGGCATGGTTGTGTACGTAGCAGGCTTAGCTTGCATGTGCCATGCAAATGGGCCGGTTGCAAGTCTAGCAAAAGTTACGAGTGGTTGGGCTGGGTTCGATCAATAATAGGAAAGGGATTTTCCTATTATGATTTGTTTCAAGGAATTCGAGAGAGAGTTCGGATAGATTTGATGGCGATTTGATAAGGATCGAAGAGGCATTGGAGATCCTATAAACCAAAAGGGGGCGAGTCTGCTATGGCTTGCCATAGATCACCGTCGGCTAGTTGTGGCCTCTCATGGTCGGTCGGGGTTGGTCGGGGCTACCTACTAGCTGGCAAGTTGAGCATGGCTATGACGGCTTAGGACTGGCCAGGTATGATATGGGCTACCGTTGATTAGGCATGGTAAGGCAGCTCGGGCTGGTCGGACGGGGTCACAGGGGACTATGGCTAGACGAGGGAGGGTACGACAGGCTATGGTTGTCCAAGATGGGGTACAGCTTGCCGGGCAAGGAATCATGAGGCCAGGAGGTAGCTTGACGGTTGGTCAGGTTGATATTGTCGGCATGGCTCATCTTCTTGTCGACGAGCGCGTAGCGCTATTGCGATCTCCGTGAGAACGGAAAGAAGGAGAGATAAAGGGTCGATATTCCGATGAAGATCTAGGGAATCCGAGAGTGGTTCCGGATTAGATTGGGAAGGAGCTTAGAGGAGATGAGAGAGGGTTGAGAGGAACCCGAGAGAAGATACGAGAATCGACGTGGAAGTCAGGAATGATTTGAGTTGAGGCATTAGATGTCTCCAAAAATTATTAGAGAATTTTTGGAGGGAGATAAAAGAAAGTGCTATGGATTTGTTCTCTCCGACACAAAACCCTAACTCAGCTACAAAGCTCCAACACAATTCTACAAAGAATTCTATACGAATGCAACGTTTTGCTGGTGGGTCAACTTACGCTTGACCTAACATCTCCATGATTCACACATTGCGGGAAAAATTTTAAAAAGTTCGTAATTTTGGCTTCTCAAAAAATCCAGGTTGTTCAAATCCACCCACCTTACAAGGATCTCGTCCTCGAGATTTAGGGATTACTCGGTCGGTGAAGAAGTGGGGATCATGTCCTTATGTCTTGCTCAAACACTTATCCCAAATTTGTACCGGTGTCCAAGGTACTTAGCTTGTCTTGCAGCCATCTAGGTTTTGGTCTAGGCTTTTGCTTTCCAAAACTCTTAAGCACTTGCTTCAGGTTGATGGCTTCCTCGGGATTGGCATATGCAAGAGTGCATTAGTTTGAAAGGAGAGACTTTGAAGAGAGGAGTTTCGCAAACAAAACCTTTTTGTTTGAATTAGAAACTCACTTTTGAAAAGAGCTTTTGAATAGAAGAGTTTCTCATACAAGACTTGTGCTTTGAAATAAAAACTTATTTCGCAAAAAGAGCTTTTGAAGGGTTTTGCAATTCAAGTTTCCAACTCTTTTGAAATTAATTTGTTTTCACAATCAAAGGCTTTTGAAAAGCGATTTGAAATACAAGTTGAAACACTTTCAAATTTGCAAAAACTTTGCAAAATCGGTTTAAAACATTTCGTGGTAAGCTCAAATTTGAAATCGATTTTCAAGTTTCGATAAATCAAAAGCTTTTTTTTTTTTTTTTTGCGGGTTTTGTCAAAACCTTTTCAAAGAAATTCGAAATCAAGTACCTTTTCTTTTAAAACACCTTGTTGCAAAGCTTTGAAATAGGCGCAAGGTTTCCCAAACATTTGAAAACCATTTCTCCTTTTTGGGAAACCTTTTGAAACAAACAATTTCGAAAACGTTTCACAAATTGTTTTAAAAGTTCTGAAAACTTTGAAACAGGGTAGGAATCACTTTTGAAATGATTTGAAATGAAAACTTGTTTTCAAATCAAGTTTGGGTAACCTTGAAGGGGAGTTTTGAATCCTTTTAAATTAAAACTTGATTTTCATTTTGGAAAGATTTCAAATAGACAAGCATAGGATTACGGCACGATGCGGGCACTATTTGGGGTGGTCACAGTCACATACCACGATACCTGCATACGCCCGGCAGCAAGCCATGTGGAGGCCTCACACTTGGGGCCCCAAGTTTCGTAGCGGCACCATGGCTTATGATCACAACACACTACCAAAGAGGTTGCCCCGCAATCACCGATATCGGTGCTGAAAGAGGGAGGAGATTTTTAAAAAGCTGGACAAAAGCTTTTTACAAATGACTTTTGAAACCCTTTTTCTTTGAAATCAAAACTTTCGAAGAAAGACTTTTGCTTTTTCAATTCTTTTCGAAACGATTTTAAAAGATTGTTTGCTCTTTGAAGAAAAAAACTAAAGTCATTTGAAAAACTTTTCCAAACAGCAAACAGGCTTTTGAACGAAAGGAGTTTTGAAAAGGTTTGCACGGATTTGAGGTAGTGTATATTCCTTGCAGCGAGTACACATCTTGTTTTTGTGTATATTCCTTGCAGCGAGTACACATCTTGTTGTCCATATCCCGCAAAAGAATTGCGAGCTGGTTCGGGGAGTAGGTTGTGAGGTACACGGTGTATCGTAGAAGTAACCACTTCCACGATAGGTTTTCTCGAAGAATGTGTGCATCATCGCCCCGCCCACTTGGGCCTTCTTGTGCAAACCGGGGTGAGTGCTTCGACCGTAATGTCTGCCAGACGGTGGGGGTAGGTCCATTGCTGGTACCCTCCAAACGATGGCTCTTGTGGTCGTGGATCTGCACCTATCCAAAATGGATCATGGGCATGTGTCTCGACGAGTTGGCATGGCTCTTTGCATGTTTATTGGTTGTGCTCGCACATTCAACAGAATAAGATCAGACACGATAGATGGAGAGATCGGGGTTAGGCAACCGAATCTCCCCAAACAAGTAGCATGGGTCATGACATAAATACTTCCTCTTTTCTTCAAAATATGTCCCTTGCTAAAGAAATCGAAACCAATGACAGGTCTATCTTCCCGGATATATGCTAAACGAGTGTTGTGATCCAAAAGACCCAAGTGGGTTGCGATTCTTGTGATTAGAGACGTGCAACTAATCGTTCCTAGGATGGTTGGTAAACCTATCCAATGCTGAACTAATAGATACAGTGAAACTTGTCGTCTCTTTATAGCTGCATATATTAAGCGTAACTCTCTCCTATTCTAACGTTATGCCCATCCTTCTTGGGAAAAAGAGTGAAAAGTATCCATTTGTGAAAGAAACGGAAGGTGGGTAAGTGTAAGTCTCGGGCTTTTGCGTCCAAAAATGCGTCTACATTGGTCAAGTCTTTCCAAACAATTGCTTGATTAAAATCTTCTAGGGCTATGTCTAAGTCCACGGTGCAAGAGTGTAGAAAACCAAGTGCATCACTTAGGCTTCTCCAAGAAAGAGAATACTCTTCTTGAAAGAACCTAAATGTCACCCTCTCATTTATTACAACGAAGGGTGCAAAGGAATTCCATGGTCAAAAACTTAGAACCTTGCTCGTGATATTTGCAAAGTTTCCCACCCCAAGAAGCGGAAAATATGAGCAAATTCAGCATCCATACCTTTTTGTGCTAGAAGGTCGGGTCGATCACGGAGAGTGTGAGTGAACTTACGGTTCTTCATTTTGCTCATATCTTGTTCTCTTGTATTCTCCATGAAACTTGAGATGTGAATCGATGTCAACCTCCTTGTTGCAATAAAATGGATGTGGTGGCACATCTTGCTCCGGCTCATAGCTTGTCTCCGATGGAGCCATGGAAGATGACTCTCCAATGTGTTGAAGACGCCTTGACGATCCCCCGCCGCTTAAAGCTCTCCAAAAACTCATCCCGCAAAATGTTAATACACACAAGAAAAACAACAAGAAACTAGTGGAGGGATTAGAATAAAAAGTTAGAAGTCAGCCATCCAAAGTTAATCGTCCAAATGTTAGTCGTTCGAAAGAAAGATTGCAATGTTGTTTTGATAGAGCTTCCCTAGCAAAAGTTTTATCTTGATTACTTCATTTGGACAGCACCTCCACTAATTACTCTTGATTAGTTTTCGCTCTCAAGAACTTCTCCTCTCTCAAGAAATTTTTCTATTACTACTAAGAACTTCCTTCCTCCTTACTTCTCCTTCTCTTCACTACAAAGCTCAAAGCTTTCGGATACTAGAACTTCGAGTTTCGGGCTAGAATGTTGAGCAAAGCAATGAAGGTGTGAAGAACAACCGAGGGGTGAAGGGTTTTTTATAGAGAAGTTGAGAGCCCTGGCGGTCGCCAGATTGGTGACGGCGTCGCCATGGTGGTGGGTCCTCTCCCACTCTCCTCCATCCAAGATATTGCTTGTCCCAATGCCATGGTAATCGGTGGAGTTTTCGTGGAAAAGAATGGCGTAGAGAGGTGGATGGTGGTAGATGAGGTGTAAGTGGAAAATGTCATGTCCAAGTTAGGTAAGATATGGAGTTTAGTGTATGACATGTAGGACCCATCACATAATGATCATATTTTTGTATTTTCAATATATAAATGCAGGAATAAATATGGTAATGCAAGAATAAATATTTTTGAGCCACCACAATAAATACTTTCACGGGTTGTGACACACCGTAAAATTATTTTATATGGGGCATAAATTTTCTGATGTAAGTAAATGCATGTTGGGTTCTAACTTTGATTTTATTAAACTTTCGTCCCAGACTTTGATGATTTCGTGGATACACAAGTCGATTCACGAAATAGAAGCTAAGTTAAAACAGAAGGTGGCCGCAAAACATTGACTTCGCGAAGGAGCGACTAGGTCG
>JADLZK010005796.1:0-275691 GCA_015847255.1 Hyparrhenia diplandra
TATATTAACCATGGCGGCTAGTAACAAAGATCGGCCATAGTTATTAACGTTTGCGCGGCATCTTTACTTCAGTTCGCCATGGTTAATATGTTAACTATGGCGGTCTTGTTAAAAGCCCGCTACGGCTAATTAATTCAGGATTAATAAAAAATAATTCAAAAAAATATTATAAAAATTATAAATTATGATTTAAAACCACATATTAAATAAATAAAAATAAGAGAATATTCACATAAATCTTAAACACATGCATCACAATTTAACATTCTACTAATAAATATATATATATGCGATATTCAATTGCTTTTAATTTAGGAGTTTAAAAGTGACCACGTACACATCACACTTACAAAAAACTCGATCGAACGATCGATTGATCAATCACGCTTAGCTAGCCAGGGTTGGCTAAAAATGTCCTCCCCACAAATAGTCCTTCATGTGTCTAGCGCCGCTTCTCCAAATTCCCTAGTGCCCCATAAGGCTCGTTTGTAGCGAGGTCGCGCCGTTAGGGCCGAAGAATTTGCCGGTAGGTAGCACAACGTCCTCAACGACGGCCCTACAGATGGCGCTAAACCAATTTCTTTTTGAACTTAAGGTCGCCCGTTTCGCTCCACAAAATTTTTCGCGGTTTCGCCGCTTGCAGCGCTAATGCGAAAGTAATGCATAATGCGTCACTACGGATATAAATGTACAGGTATAGAAACTACACAGGTTGCTGCCGAGGGCTGCTTACGTACTGCACGCACGATATATGTAGAAAGGGTTAGAATATTACAGGAGACTATCTAAGATGGACGAAAGCAAAATCCAGGAGTACGCTGCATATACCTCGTAGTCTCACTTTCGATCTTCATATATTTCGTCCCCATGTTTTTCTTTGCGTATGCTCATCCTCCGATCGTATGACTCGGGGTCTTTCAAGTAACTCTCATGCCCTGTACGAAATCTCACAGTGTCACATGACTTACAGAAGTTTTTGTACTCATGAAATAGTATAAGTGTTTGACTTACGTACCGCAGGCCTCGCTCAAAAATGTTTGGAGAGGCCTTTTGGCGTATCATCCAACGAGTTTTCCACAGCCTAAGGGCAATATTCCATCTTGAGGGGAAGATTAGCCAAGTAATCCAATGGCCAATGTGTGCTGTTGTTTGTATACCGGCAATGCTACACCATTTTATTTGATTAGAGATAGATTCCAAGTGTTCAAAAAATAAAAAGTATTGCTTTTGACTTTACTTGATATGTTGTATGCAAAATGAGACAACCGGCGTCCGTTTTGATCTCTTTTCTTATAAAAGTAATTTTGCTGGCATGTAGTCTGCCATCTCTAAACCCCCTTGCATCGCATAATTTTTGAAAAGTGTTCATATTTTTCGGCCTTGCTCGCCTCGTTCCTTTGGGCCTCCATCCAAAGATTCATTAAATCTCACGTCTATATATCAGTTGGGACATAGAAACACAACTGGCTGATCCAATTTGTTATCAATGCTTGCATCCTGCAAGCACACATGTGGTCACGTCATTATATATAGAATCTGGAGCTAGAATTAGTCGCAGGTACGAGCCAAGTAATGATCGCGGTGTAAACAAACTCACGCAGCATAGAGGGTGACAATGGATTGGTCGAGGTCCTGGCGCCAGCAAATCCACCACCACTATTTCGTCGGAAGCCTATTGGCAGTGAAATATCAAAGTCCAAAGTTAAAGAGCCCTTAGAACCCCGTAAAATGGGAACTCCCTCACCCCTCGCATCAACTGCATGCTGATATAATCGGTGGAACCTGCGAGTGTCCTACCTCTTCCTCGATTAGCTGGGCCCTGGGCACCTCATGCGAACTCTGCTGTAAGCTCAAACCAGTCTCAAAGTGTGTCCCGGGCTTAAACCATTGTCCCGGCCGATAGGTATATAATTCCTATGCCAGAAGGAAAATGTAATGTTAGCATCTTCTAGCTACGTACGCATACGCAATATGTCTGCCTAAGTTTGGTTGAGATTATCACGCACATACGTACCTAGTGCTGCCGGTCTCACGGCCCCTGCCCAAATTTTAGCCAATCGGGAGGTCCTTTTCCTCTTCCGCTAGCCCTTCCCTGCCTTATCATCTAAGTATTTGTTGGTCAGGCAAGAATTTCTCTCCTTATCTTCTTTTGATAGCTTCTTCCTTCCTCGGCGCTTTTCGGGGGAACATTCGGCCTCATCCCCTCCTTCCGGACCGCCTGGGAGGCGGTGTTGAGTATCCTATGCATGTCGAATTGAACTGAAATTAGCCACACCAATGCCTATACAAGTTACACTAGCCACATACTTTTTGCTATACCTGTCAAGCATTTCTGAAACCTCCTCGACCATTGGCGCTTGGAACGGCGTGGGGAGGACGCTAAACTCTTAGGAGAAGCGTGTCCTCTGCCTGAGCTGTGAGTTGGTGTCTTGCCACCGTCTTCTTCTTCCGGTTCTTCCGGAGGTGGGTCTCGAACGAGGACTTCCACCAGCTCGGCTACCATCATCTCTTCCGGGTGGTACTTCCGGTGGGTTCCGACGCAGGACTTCCCCAAGCACTCGCCGCCATCGCCGCTGTCGTTATCATTTATCGCCACGCTACCACCACCCGGGGAGTAGAAGGGAGGAGGGCCTGCGGCCGCCACGTCGGAGGTGGTGTCATGGTTTCCACAGGACAATGTCTTCCTTGTTCCATATAGGTAGTACTTCCTCTCCCTCCTCGGCTTTTTGAGTACCGTTTTCTCCTTCTTGTTCAATTCGGGATATCAAGCTTCCCTCATCACCCAGCCTGGGTTCTATGTGTCGAGCAAATCAGGAAGGCATACTCTGCGGGGACCGCTCTCAAGTATTGCAGGCCATCCACCTCGCAGGAGCCACCACGCAGCCCACCTCCCTGCATAAGTGGCAGGCAGGTGCAGAGCCTGCTCATCGCAGGTTCACATCGCCGATTGGGTTCTTCCCGCATATCACTGCATCACACACCTTGGTTTCCTTGGATGTTGTAAAGACCTCTTTGTCTTTAATGCCTTCTATTTTCTTGTCGACTATGTCCTTTATGGCTTGCTCATAGCCTTGCATCTTACAAGGTTTTCGTACCTCTGCCTCGCGGTGGTAGTCGCCCGCGCCGATGTCCAAGAATCCACGTCTTCCGCCTATACCAGCCCCTCGCCTCGCCAACTCTCACGCGTGCTCGGGTCTTCCGATTGCCTCGGTCAGCTTGTCGTGCTCCCTCCTAGTTGAACTCCCCGCGCGCCTTGAAGCCCTTTGACAAGCATCACCTTCTTTCACCCCGTCGGACCTTTGGGTCAGTTGTATTTGGACGGTTGTCTTTCTTCTTCGCTTCGTACGACGGGCATTACAAGAAGTCCTGCGTCCTCTCAGGAAGGTCTAACAACGGATTTCTCCTGTATCCCCTTCTCAGCGTCCTCCCTTTCTTTCCGCCGCCATTGTCCCTTATGACCAAAATATCCTACACAGCCGAGGTTGTGCCTGAGGTCGTTCTTCTTGCTGGCGCAGTTCTTTTACCCATTTTCTCGACTTGGCCTCATACTGCTAGTCGTGAGCCCCATTTAATTATCCCAGACGGGTTGCTTTAAGAAGTTGTAGGCTTGAAGTGGTGACTCTGCCCGTCTGCACATAGTGTGTGTGTACAGATTGTTCCGCAGGGTGCGAAGCGCTTTGCTTGCAATGGTTAGCAATATTACCTCTTGCATTTCTTTTGTGGAAAGCCCGCCCCGATAATGAACAGGAGTTGTACCTATTTCACACCTTCTTTCCTTCAGCAAAGTGCCTCTGGACAGTCCTCCAGTCTAGGTAGGTGATGGGCACAGCTTCCTGGCTACAACGGAGATCTGGTTGCTATAGATGGCCCTGATAGATTCTGGCTCCACGGATCTCCATTCGGCCTATCCTCAATATATTACGCATCACCTCGCCTCGCGCCTCCCGCGGCTGGCCTCTCTTTCAAGCCTGACTTCCCCTGGAGGTGCTCGCTGAAGTGCTGGGGTGGGATCCAGATTGTTGCCCCTCTGACTGAGCCTCTTCACCAAACTCCCGCACGCCAGAGCAATGGTAAATCACACAGACAACAATCAGAATTAGTCGCGGTACTTCGGCGCATGAGGCAAATACCTTTAATGCTGTGTTAGTCGTATACTTCCTTACATTTCTTGGCTGCGCTGCCCCACTCGAGAACCCTGTGTGTCGGGCTCCTTTGTGGCTGCCAGTCCGGATCAATTCCTTCCCTCTCTAAGACGCTTCTTCCGCGGGCCTTGGTGTCAATTGTTCGGGCCTCATATCCATCGGCCCGCGGAAGAATTGGGACGTGGGAGGCCACATCCTCCCCTCGCCTCGCCACCTATTGCACGCATCTCTTTATGGCTTCTGGTTCCCGATGCCATTGATTCTACGGAAGACACAGAGCATTTTATTATAGTAATTTATACAAAAAGTAAGTACATGTAGTATGTAGTATTGCTTACTGGGCTGCAGTCATCTCAAATTATATATTTATTGTATTCTCTCATGATTACATATATATATTTTTCCATTTTACATACGTGAGTTACAAAAAAAAAACCAAAATTTACAAAGAATATAAATAGGGTACATATTTTCCTTTTACATAGTACATACAAAAATACAAAAAATAAAACAAAAAAAAATGTGTAACAATACAAAAAAAATATGTAAAATAAAAAAAAAGTGTAAAACTGTGTATTTGGCCTTAAGTACCCAACTATCCTTATCACATCACGTCTAAACCGTTGCTTGTAGTGGTGAGTTATACAAGCTGTCCTCGCTTAGCCGCCACAAGTATGGGGACATTTCATCATCGTGCTGCCTCAAAGATACAAAAATATTCACATCATCGCATATGCCACTACTTCAGCATTAAGATTCAAATCATTACAAATGCCAAAGTAGATAGTTAAAGATAGTAAAATGCCTCAGCCACAAAAACTTAAAACCGGGCCACGAAGTTCAACACAAAAGAGGTAGAGAAAATAGAGTCTAAGGTTGCGACTTAAAAGGAGTTAGAAAGAGAGAGCCACCATATATATGTGGACATCCGGCCGTGGAATCGGCCAAGTCCTCCGCCCTGTCTACTTTCACCCCGAAGGGTCGGTGAATTTTCACGGGCCGCCGCGGAAATGTCACCACAAATCCTAAATATAGATAAAGTATGGCAGTGGTATTCGCATTACAGTGGGTATAATATATAGATCAATATATGCTCAGTTAATAAATAATCTAAAAATGTGAAGTTGCATCATGGGCAGTGGCATTCGGCATATGCTCAGTTAATAAATAATCTAAAAATGTTAAGTTGTACTTCAGTGGGCAAGATATGCATCAGAACCATCATCAAGCAGAGCATCAGTTAGAAAATGGGTAAAATGGGGCATCACACAGAGCATCTCAGGAGCATCACAGCATCACAGAGCATCACAGAGCATCTCAGGAGCACGGACAGGGAGGAGCAGCGCCGGGCAGCGCCGCACGCCAGTGGACGTGAGGAGCACACCGGAAACGGCGAACGACGGGGAGGAGCAGCGCGCTGCACAGCAGGGACGGGCGCGGACGTCGGGGAGGAGCAGCGTTAGGGACGGGGGAGGCACGGCAGCGCGCGGACGTCGTCGGAGAGGAAAGCACGGGAGGACGAGGCGCACGCCGCTGGAGGGGTATGTGAGACACGCCGCTGCTGAGGTACGTAAAGACAGCGCGCTGACCTCGCCGAAGAGGAGCAATGGGAGGACGAGGCGCTCGGCGGACCTCGTCGCAGGAGCAGCGCGTGATGCTGCTGAGTGAGCATCACCGGGGCGGGGCGGCGTGGACTCGTCGGAAAGAGGAGCACGGAGGTGACGCAGGCGATCTCGCTTTGTCCCCGGGCGGCGCTGGGTTTCCCCAGCCCCGGGCGGCGCAGCGGGATCTGGAGCACGGGAGGGAGGACGGGGAGGGAGGACGGGGACAGAGGACGGGAGGTGAGGGCGAGGCGCGAGGCGGGAGAGAGGTAGGGACGGAGGGCGAGCGAGGCGGCGGGCGGCAAGTGAGAACGGTATTTCCTTCGCAGGAGAGTGAACCGGGCGAAGGACTTGATGACCTTGCGGACGGCGCCCCCTATGTATAGCGCCACGCCGCCATGTTTAGCGGCATTTTACAATGCCCGCCATGGTTAATTGAAGACCGCGGGCGTAGCGCATTGTAAAATGCCCGCCATGCAAAATCGACCACAAAGAATGGTAAATTGTAACAATTGAATGTTCGGCCTCAAAAATTCTCAAAATTTTTGTGCTGTTTCCATGAGTATGTATGTACGAAAATGTGAAACTTTGAATTTGGAGGTTTTTCGCATGATTTAAAATACAGTTCCTTAATTGACAAGTCGGGACGCCGGTGCTAAAGTGCGCGCGATTTCCAATACCACATTTTTAGTTCAAGCAAAATGTCGCTTTATTTGGTATATTTGGTTCCAATGCAAGCATATTTCTGGTTCTGTATTACAAAAGCGATCGGACTTCGTATTTTTGGCAAGGCCGTCGGGCCGCCACCGTCTTCTTCTCCTCAACGCCCGTAGCGGGGCGCACCAGTGGGGCTTTGTCTTGTTCTTACTTATTATTCCCCCCACACGCGTCTCGACTTCCCTTGGATCTTGGTTGGATGATCGTTAAAGAGCGTAAACTCTGCATAGTTGTTGTACTCTTCAGGATTCTGCACTCCATCGGCTCCCACGATCCTTTGCTTCCCCCACGCACCGATGTAGTTGCTTTACCGCATTTTAAAATCGGTGCGGTAGGCTACCTGGGCCACGCGACTCTTGCGAGTACCCACCTCATCATCTCCAGTACTTTCGAGCCGAAACGCGGTGGTTAACCCTACCTCATCCACGCCAACCTCGCTATTTTAATCTTAATCGGCACCGTAGCCGGTAGACCAGAGTCAGCTTTATAATCAAGTCTCAAATCTCTGATTTGCCCATAGTATGTCTTGAGTCTTTGGTGGCCATGTCAATGCCCTCATACCGACACACCGCTGTTCTGTGACGCGCCTTTTGTTGTCCTTTTCTTCGTGTGGAACCTCGTGATCCCATGATGTCGCGAATCTTGCCATGTGATGTGATTTACAGATGGGCCGTATGCAAGCATCGATTCTTCAGTCTTCAAAGCAGGTATCCCCTGTTCTCTGATCCACGCTAGAAATTCAACTGGTGTTGTCTCAGTACCCACCCGTCCGTAAGTGCGCCGTGGCCACGCTTGCTGCGAATTTCCTCCAGATGCTTCTCGTTCTACGCTTTCCCATTGATACTAACCGGTTCGTGAGCGCTTGCCGCGGGCTAGCTATTTGTTCGATTGTTTCTGGTCAATATCGGTCCGTAATTTCCTCCCCGCGCAGCCCATGCCCGCGCGGTCCTGCCTTCGTGCGGGTGGTCGGAAGGCCGATTGCATTTCCATCCCGGATGTATCTAGTGCAGCAGCTTAACAAATTTCCCTCGCGGTTGTGTATGCCTCGCATCATAGAGCCCCTCCGGTATGCACGTAAGTTAAGGACGGATTCCGCCAGTAAGAGAGTGACATGAAGCGCTTCGTTCGTCCACACATCTCGTTCAGGCAGAGAGGCCCCAGTTCTTCTATCTGATCGACCATGTGTATCATGAGGTGTGGCATAATAACGAAGAAAGACGCGGTAAAGCGCACATCTCGAGTCGTAGCTATAGTCTCCGCCATGAACTCTTTCAGTGCGCGGGAGGTCATTTCGTGCATGATGACCTTCTCTGTGATGCGATTAAAAAGTAGCACAGGCGTGTAACGACCATCTTCACGAACTCTGGGGTGATGCAATCTAATCACAATTGGAAGGAACACCGCCGCGATGACATGGTGAAATATGGCCTTGAAGTTTGGATGTTGTGAGTGTTCCTTTCATCGACATAATGTTTTTCAAAGTTGGAATGTAGAACTGCCGGCACTTTGAAATCCCTGAGCCATTTGCAAAAATCCCTTTTCATCCTGTGTCGTATTTGTAGTCGCGCTGAAGAACCCAATTTTTCCGCTATATTCCCCGGTGGGTGTCAAGTGAAGTTCGGCCTCGATGCCCATGTCGCAAATATTATCCCTCGACGTGAATTTTGACACCAATACCTTCGCCTTAGTCTTGATGTCTGAAAATCCCGACCAAGCTCTCAAGAGATTCTTCTCAGAGATGCATGCGACATAGCATGGGGTGTATGGAGCATCTTCCAAAGATGGCAGTAATGAAAGAAAATCGCATCGCTTCTGAATGGGACCTTTTGGCCGTGCCGCCGGTTTGCCTCCGCTTCTCGCTTTTCTTCTTCTTCTTCTTCTTCTTCTTCTTCTTCTTCTTCTTCTTCTTCTTTCTTCTTCCCACTTGCCTTTTGTTCCGCTTCTTCTTGCCTTTGGCTCACCGCTTTCTTCTTCTTCTTCAAACTGTGGTTTATAAGTTCTTCACCATTTCAAATATTCCTTTGGCCCGTACTTTTACCCCTGTCCGGCTCCTCCGTTTCACCGATCGCTCACAAAGTACTCATCCATCGATGTTTCCCGGTACCCTGCGGTGTTCTTGCGGCAGGAATTTATGATGTTTCATGTACACCGTCTTTGGGATCCGCTAAGCGTAAGTGGAGAGCAGGTATTCTCAATGCAAACTGTGCAAGCTGTCTTCCCCACCTGCGTTCCGACAATGAAAAGAGAGCAGGGTAATCACTGATGGTGACCACATCATGGCCTTTAGAGTGAACTTCTTCTCGACGATCCATAACCTTGACCCCTTTCCACAGTTCCGCCAATTCCTCCAGTATTGGCTCACTGAGCATTATCTATATCAATGCCTGGCTACGTTTTGGTCCGAAATGAGTATACGGCCAGAAGAAGATATTTGCGCCTCGCATAATCCTCAGAGGGAGGCAGGTTGTATATGGTGAGGGGTGGACTGCCAGTGCTGTGCGGAGCCATCGAGGTCTCCTTCCGGAACGGATTCATCCCGTCAGTACTCAAAGCGAACCTTACGTTCCTGGCTCGGTCCCTTAAACCCGAACATGTCATCGATGCGTTTCCCCACGTTTTGCAGCATCCGAGGGGTGTCGTAGCTTTGCCATCGCCCTTCGTATGCTCCAACATGCATGCCGTAGACATCACTTTTTGGCATCCACCGGGTTCCCAAAAATTTTCGCACGCAAAAGTGATCGGTTAATGGGTAGGTACCACACCGATAGGGCAGGGATCTTCCTCTGCGTAACCCTCTTCTTCCTCGTCCTCAGGAGGTGGCATCTGCTTCTTCTTGCCCGTCTTCGCTTCGGCCCTCTCGAGACAACCTTCCTCATCGGGTGGGTACCCACAGCCAGCATTCCTCTTGTAACGACTCACACGCCAAGATCGCGACAGTTGTGCAAGTCTCGCATAGTCACCCCAGTAGAATACAAGTGGTTAGGGGCACGCATGAAACTCCCTAAGCTTCATCGCCACCAGACGAATCAGCTTCTTCGCCCGGAGCAGGTATTGGCGCACCTTATTCCCCGGCAAAACAGCTACCACCCAGGTACCGTGAACAGGCCAATCAATAGAAGCTCGTGTCTGACCACCCGTGGCGAGCCTTCATCATCAACACGTTAGGTTAAAACGTAGCACCGCAGTAATCCTTCGGACATTTGCCGTCGTCTTTAGAGAGGGCCATCAATTCGTCGCTCGCTTCCATCTTGTCTAAAATTCCTCGGTTTCACCTTGGATTGCCAAAACAACACGTCATCTTCATCTCTTTGAGGCCAGCAATCTCCCCGAAAAGAGCAGCATCCCTCGGGCGACATGTCATCAACTACCGACTGTTCACCACTCATCCCCGCACCCGCATTGTCGTCTGCAATGTCTTCAAGCAGTTCATTCACGATGTAATCACATTATCAACTTTTCACGCCCTTCGTCCACCAATCGCTGTTTCCCCCGTCGCTGCAGCTCTACGGGGGTCCTCCAGGATGAACCGGCCGCTATGACTCTCGGTTCTTCACCATGATACGTCCACACGGTGTACCCTCGGCCCCTGATGGTTTCATGTACCGCACCGCGTCACCCATTAATCGCCATCCCTTTGTAAAGAAACGCATGCTTGCAATCATAGCATGGGCACAACCATTAGTCCCGAACCGACCACCCGGAAGCCTGCGCGACGGGCAGAAACTTCTTTCACATGATCAACGAATTCCAACTCATCCCCTCGGCCTGTACATCAAACTCCCTATTCGGCACATGGTCGACGGCCTACTCAAATTAATCAAAACCAAAAACAAAGAGCGCATCGATGATTAGAGACTGAAATATCGATGAAAAGACCACGTACACTGTAAAATGCAATGTGAGAGGGAGAGAGAGGGGAGGAGAAAGAGGGAGAGTGAGGGGGGTGGAGCAGAGGGAGAGAGGAGCTAGCCGAGAGGGAGAGAGAGAGAGGGGAGGAGAAAGAGGGAGAGAGGGGAGAGAGAGAGAGAGGGAGAGGGGAGACATGAGAGCTGGCGTGAAGGCTGACTCATGCCATACCATGGTGCCACTCAGTCACTCTGTAGCCTTTAGCGTGACTTAGTTGTGCCAAACCCTTTGGCGCCACGTTCAGCCGCATATAGCCCACCAAGTAGCACCCATGTGGCTAAGGTTACACATGTGTAAAGGTGAATTGATCGTGGCATTGTCATCCATATATTTGGAAAATACCAAGAGGAGAAAACCAATTATTTATTGTATTTTGTGGACATTGTCTTGCTGACGTATAAAGTATAACCCAACAAGGTGATCACTAAATGTCAGAACCAACTAAATACCACGTCATCTTTAGCTGGCTTATCATACTGATATCTTTCTTGGCAAAAGCCAAAGTAAATCTAGCACAACCACAGGGCATAACAAGTGTATAAATAGCCCCTAGATCAGTATGTAATCCATCACCCGTATTATTGAGACCAACTAGTCACAAAGAAAGTGGAATACGCTAGCAACATCATAGTAACAATGGCGGCAAAGATATTTTCCCTCGTTCTGCTCCTTGCTCTTTCTGCAAGTGCTGCTACTGCAACCTTTGCCCCGCAGTGCTCACAACCTCCCACAATCCTCCCACACCCACTCCCCTCCCACCAGTGTGCGCCCCCTATCCCCCAATCGGCCTCCCGCCCAGCGCGACCTCTTCCCCAATCGGCCAAGTAACTGCGGGCAAACATTGCTGCATACTCCCAGCATCAACAGTTTCTCCAATTCAACCCACTAGCTGTAGTGAACCCCGCTGCCTTGCAGCTGCAACAACTATTACAAATCAGCCCATTGGCTGCATTGAACCCCGCTGCCTTACAGCTGCAACAACTATTGCAATTCAACCCACTGGCTGCATTGAACCCCGCTGCCTTGCAGCTGCAACAACTATTACAAATCAGCCCACTGGCTGCTCTGAACCCCGTTGCCTTACAGCTGCAACAACTACAACAATTCAGCCCACTAGCTGCACTAAACCCTGCTGCCTTGCAGCTACAACAACTTCTACAATTCAGCCCACTAGCTGCATTGAACCCCGCTGCCTTGCAGCTGCAACAACTATTACAAATCAACCCACTAGCTGCACTGAACCCTGCTGCCTTACAGCTGCAACAACTATTACAATTCAGCCCTTTGGCTGCATTGAACCCTGCTGCGTCTTGCAGCTGCAACAACTACTACAAATCAGCCCACTGGCTGCAGTGAGCCCTGCCGCCTTCTTGCCACAACAACAACTGTTGCAATTCTTGCCATGGGCAGCGTCTTCCTTCCAACAACCCATCCTTAGCGGTGCCCTCTTCTAGATTGCTTATGTGTTGTAATTCAATAATGAAGTTTTTAGGCTGATGTCTATGGCTTCTCAGAAATAATAAATTATATTTCCAGATTCTAATGTGATACCGGTCTCCAAGTGTCTTCTTATATGATTATTTTGCCGAAAGATCGAGAGTATGTTGCTATAAAGTCATCCTTACAGTGTGATACTCGATTAATTGAGCATTGCCATATACCAACAACAAAATGTTGGTGTAATCTCCTAAAATGCATACTGTGTCATGTGGGACCAGCCATACCGATTGCTCGCCGGAGGGGACCAACGGCACCAGCCCAAGCGCATCCTATAGGTTGTTGGTCTCTGCCTATGCATATAGTGTGATTGATGCTAATATAAGCTGTAATATTCACTTCGAATTATTATATATAAAAATATGAAAACACTATTTCTATCATGGAAATCTAAAAACATTAAATTCATCGGCATTAGATAAATGAACGGGATTTTGTATGCCATTGTTCATGTAAATAGAATGACGGAATTGTGCACATACAAAGACCAACGCCTACATTGATCTTTGGCCACTTAATGTGTAATTCTATTATAGTACACGTGAGAACAACATTCATGCAAGTAGATGAACATCTTTCGGGCAACAATAAGGTGCACTTATTGCTCTCCAGCGCAACATATCATCACGTGTATTCTAAAACCTTTGATGTAAACTGACTCCCCATTTTTAGAGTGACTTAAATTTTACTCGGGAAACCAACATAGCTTGAACCATAATGTCCCTACAACCACATGCCACACCCAAAAACAACATCGAGATTTCGCTAGATCTAATTGAGCACCAAATACACATGTTGGTGTTCCATTTAATAGAATTCCACCTTAGCAAATAATTAGAATATAATGAAAGGGATAAGGGTTTTCTACTTAATAAATTTCTTGACAAATGAAAATGACATGTGCCTATAAACTATTGTGTGGAAATTTAGATACATATAGCATGCAAAAGAACATGTAATTGGTATACATGATATGATGTGACTAACAAATATATTATTAGCGGACTAGATCAAATATATCCAACAGAAGTATACGCCAAGCACCATCCAACTCGCTCTATGTTGTATTGTCCATTGCTCATTCTTCATTCACTTGGTTCTTCATTATCTGGGGTTTGGGTTGAATGAATCTTATTGCAAAAAAATGTGGATGTTCATCACAAAAGTTACGATTAATGTTCCAGGAACTTGAACATGCTTTGTTTTTACTATTTTATGACATCCTTTATGTTTCAACGCATCGCATATATGGTACCTACAAATATCATTGATATCCTACAGTGCATCTGTAATATGACCTAATTACAAACACAAACCAACAGATGCATATTAAGCCCCAACACGCGCCTGTGATGTGCTTTTTTTTACATAATTAGAACATGCCCAAAAGTAGTCTCGCATCCTACGAGGAATAGCTTATAAAATATGCACAAGATTGGTGTAGTCTCTTGAGTTAAAGTTAAAAACTTACAAAAAACCACTTGTTTTAATTTGTGATACCTCCATGACTCAACTAGAAGGCATCAATCTAGTACAACCTCTAAGGCCTTGATATGCAAAACTTTCACGGAGAGGGGGGGCACTACTACACAATTCTTTTCGGCGGGCATTTTTGATTAACGGTGGCGGGCAAGGGCCCGTCACCATTCAATGGTCATGGTTAATGGAGGATTAACTATGGCAGGCCCATATGCCCACCACGCTTAATGCGAATAAAGAAATAAAAAGAAACAGCCTAACACCAAGCCCATACGGGCCCGACATCGAGCCGGACATAACTCCACCGTCTAGGATCCACCGTTGCAGCTGCCGTTGCTCCTCCCACCGCCGGTGCTACTCATGCCGCCGGTGGAGAAGGATCTCGTCATCGGTGCTGCTCCCACCACCGTGGAGAGGGAGGGCGGCGCCTTGGTCGAGATCCATGCCCTACGCCGCCGGGGTTACTCACACCGCGGTCGCCGTGGGGCACATGCTGCCGCCACCTCTTTGCGCGCCCCCGTGTGGATCCGCCATGCCACCGCCACCACCTTGCCGTTAAATGCGCCACGCCTCCCCGAGCGCCGGCGTGAACTCTTGTTGTGGACCCTTGCCATGGATCCGCAAGCTCCACCATGGATCCGCGCGCGCCGCTCCGCCTTTGATCCACCCATCGGCCGCCGCCCCGCCTTGGATCCGTCATCGGCCGCCGCCCACCTTGGATCGTGCCGGTGCAAGGAGGAGGGAGGAGGGACGGGCGGCGAACGCACGTGGTTGGGAGGAGCCGCCGGGCACGTGGTCGAGATCAGCAGCGCCGGCCGAGAAGGAGTGGCATTGCATGGTCAGAAGGAGAAGGGTAGACAGGGGAGAGTGAGAAAAGAATCGAGGGTGAGTGAACCCTAGAGTGTCATATATATATGGCCCGATAGAGAGGGGGCGGATTTGGGCTTTGCGGTGGGCTTGGGAGAATTTTCCACAGCAGACCTTGTAACCTGTCCGCCTCGGTAAATGGCTGCAGAGGCGGGTTTGGGCTTCGCGATGGGCTTCAGAGAATTTTCCATGGCAGACCTTGTAACCTGTCCGCCTCGGTAAATGGCTGCATTTTTCGTGGGGGCCTTTTATAAAGGCTCACACGGTTAATCGATTTTTGTGGCGGGCACTCAAAAAAAAAAAAAAAATCTGCATCACGGTTAATCGGTGCATTAACCGTGGGTAGAACTTGTGTCGTCACGGATGGATTTGGAGGGTGTCACGTAAAATAAGTTCTGCTAAAAATAAAAACTCTACCTATAGGGAAGCACGACAGTAGGTGGACCACACATAAGTGTTTCTTAGGGCGTCCCTAATGGTTGTCAAATAGCTAGTCTAAGAGGATTCCATTGGCTATGAGGGTGTCTTTAATGGTAATTTGCAAATAGCTAGCATGATGAGGTAGAGATATTACAGCGTTGTTTCATAAGTGAAGTGTCAATGGAAACTCAATGGAAATGAGTGTTGTGGTAACCTTGAAATAGTAGTTTGACTGTCTGCTCTTGTGAGTAACACTGTCAATGGCATGATGTGCTTGCTGTAGGTTTTGTTGCTAAGTGCATTGTAGGGCATGGGATCGAGGAACTCTATGAACGGATTATAGCACAGCGTAACCGATGGAAATTAGCATTGGTGAATGCCACCGTGAATTGTTTCTGGTGCAAAATAGCTAGCCCAACTAAGTAGCACCTATGTGGCTAAGCTAGGTCACGCATGTCTAAAGGTGAACGGATCGTGCCACTGTCAACCATGCATTTGGAACATGCCAAGAGGATAAAACTGCGTATTTATTGCATTTTACCGACGTATAAAAAGTATAATAACCTAATAAAGTGGTCACTAAATGACAAAACCAACTAGATACCACGTTATTCTAGCTTATCTTACTAATCTTTTTATTTGCAAAAAGCCGAAATAAGTATTGTTGAAATATGAAAAATATTAATTTAACATAAAAATATGAAAAACTAAATGGAAAATGGAAAACAAACTAAATGGAAATATGAAGAAAAAGAACATGTCGGTAGCTCCTCCAGGTTCTGCAAGTCAGCGACATGGTTGTTGAACTTATTCTTTTTGTCGCCACAAAACGGCGGGACGGGCGCAGCCTAGTGGTACAAGAGCGAAAGATACCCGGATAACTTGTACCGGCCGGTGCGGGCCGAGTGGTTTCGTCAGCTCCATCTCCAGCTCCTGCCGTGCCTCTGCCCACGTTCTGATCAGAGAAGAGCCTGTCCTTGTGGATCATGACGCAGCCGTTGTTCTCGATCACGTCGCTGACCCAGGCCTGGAACGTGGCCTTGGCGAGCTCCTCCTGCGTGTAATCCTCCACCAGAGGAACTCCACCGGCATCTCCGCCATCTTCATCATCATCACGGCACCTCCGATGTCTGTAGTAGCCCTGGCCATTGCGTCAGGAGCTGCCATCGATCCGCCTCTACGTCCGCGATCGAGACGCCGAGTTGCCGATGCTTCTTGGTTCTGGCAACAGAATGGAGAGCGTGTACTCAAGTTAATCTATCGGTTGCTGCTGAAAACTAGCTTCCTGTCTTCCGGCTGTAAGTCCAACTAGATACCGCGTCATCTCTAGCCTATCCTACTGATATGTGTTTTTGGCAAAAGCTAAAATAAATCTAGCACAACCACATGGCCTAACATGTGTATAAATAGCCCCTAGATCAGGATGTAGTCCATCACCCATATTATTGAGACCAACTAGCGGCATAGAAAGTGGAATACACTAGCAACATCATAGTAACAATGGCGGCCAAGATATTTTCCCTCCTTATGCTCATTGCCCTTTGTGCAAGTGCTGCTACTGCGACCTTTGCCCCGCACTGCTCACAACCTCCCACAATCCTCCCACACCCACTCCCCCCACCTGTGTGCACCCCTCTTCCCCAGTCAACCTCCCACCAGTGTGCGCCCCTCTTCCACCAGTGTGCGCCCCGCTTCCCCCAATCGGCCTCCCACCAGTCTGGTCAAACCCCATCTTACAACACTATAGCTTCCAACAGGGAATCGCAGCAAGCATCTTGCAGTCATCACCCTTGTTCCTCCAGCAATCAGCCCTATTGCCGCAGCTGTCCTTGGTGAATTTGCAACAAAGCATCAGGTCACAACAATTTCAGCAACTGGTGCAACAACCTGCAATCAACCAAGTAACGTGGCAAACCTTGCTACATATTTCCAGCAACAACAGTTTCTTCCATTCAACCCACTGGCTGCAGTGAACACCGCTGCTCGCCGTGTGCAGCTGCAACAACTACTACAATTCAGTCCACTGGCTGCAGTGAACCCCGCTGCTCTGCAACTGCAACAACTATTACAATTTAACCCACTGGCTATAGTGAACCCCATTGCCTTGCAGCTGCAAATAACAACTACAATTCAGCCCACTAGCTGCAGTGAATCCTGCTGCCTATTTACAGCTGCAACAACTACAACAGTTCAGCCCGCTAGCTGGTGTGAGCGCTGCCACCTTCTTGTCACAACAACAGCAGGTGCAGTTCTTGCCATGGACAACATCTTCCTTCCAACAGCCCATCCTTGGTGGTGCCCTCTTTTAGATTGCTTATGAGTTGTAATTCAATAATGAAGTTTTTAGGCTGATGTCTGATGCTTCTCAAAAATAATAAATTATATTTCCTGATTCTAATGTACTACTGGTCTCCAAGTGTCGTTCTATGATTATTTGTCGAAAGATCGAGAGTAAGGAGCTATAAAACCATCCTTACAGTGTGATACTTGATTAATTGATCATTATCACACACGAACATCACGATGTTGGTATAATCAACCAAATATGCGTACTATCTTAGGTGGACCAGCCATACCGAATAGGCATAGTGAGATTGATGGTAATCTTAGTTGTACCTAAAATCCACTTTGAAATTTGAATTATATAGATAAAAAACGTCAAAAACATTATTTCTATCATGTTGGAAATATAAAAAGCTCCAAATTCATCGTCGGCATTAGACAAATTAACCTGACTTTGTACGGCAACTGCTCATGTGGATAGAATTATGGGAATTGCGCACACATAAAGACCAAAGCCTACATTGATACTTTATGCAATTCTATTATTGTACATGTGAGAACAACATTCAAGGAAGTAGATGAACATTTTTAGGGCAACAATGAGGTCCGCTTATTGCTCTCCACTGCAGCATATGATCACGTGTGTTCTAAAACCTTTGGTGTATACATACAAACCATTTTTAGAACGGCATAAATGTTTACTTGGGGAAATCAACAAAGCATATCATCATGTCCCTACAACCACATGTCACACCTAAAAACAGCATCGAGAATCTGCTATCAAATTGAGCACCAAATACACAGGTTGTAGTTCATTTTTAGAGAATTACACCTTAGCAATTAATTAGAATGAAAGTGATAAGCACTACTACACAACTTTTATTGGAGGCGGGCACTTTGGATATATGGAGGCGGGCCAACCGCCACCATTGAAAGGTGACCATTAAATAGGTATACCATGGTCGTGTGCAAAAAAAAAAAAAAAAAAAAAAAACCCTAGTAGCCCAAACCTAGCCATGAATGATCTAGACCTTGCGACATCACACCGACGTCGGCCCGCTCACTGGATCTACGACCCGCTACCGCCATAACCATCATGGAGCCTACACTGAAGGTGTGGTAGAGCCCGCCGAGCTAGATCCGCGCCATGGTGGTGGAAGCCATGCCTAGGGAGCCGCGGATCCACGCCATGGAGCATGGGAGGGAGGCCGGCTGGTGGAGCCCACACCGCAGCCGATTGGATCTCGCGACATGGTGGTGGATCTCGTGCACTACTACAGATTCGCTCATCACTACCGCCGGTATCATCGCCAAAATTTAGTCCACCGGTAGCGATGAACGCCGCCGGCGGTGATGAACCGCCCAAGCGCGGGACAAACCGTAATCTCCACGGACTCGACCAATACCGGGCGGTGAAGATTTATATCTCTACCGGTTTGAATCATTCCCGGCGGTGGTCTTGATGGACCACAGATCACGGGCGGGTTTGAATTAGAACCGATAGCGATTCGGCGATTAACACAACCGGGTTGATTGGAACCGATAGCGATTTGGGAGGGGAAGCAAAGGAGCAAGAAAACAAAAAATCGTAAATCGAAGATTAACACGCATCGATTAACAAACGGCCGATCCATTAACAAATGACACAAACCAAATTAAACGTCATAGAAACAACTGATACAATTAATTAACATAAAAGAAAGCGGCTGGCCTAATTAAGCCACCTTCTTGGCCTTCTTCTTGGCCGCCCCCCTTCTTCGGCCTTCTTGGCCGCCATCTCCTCCGGCTTTGGCCGCGGTATCCCCTCGGCGAGGTTATCGGCCAAGTACTCGACCGGAGGGCGATGATGGACTTCTCCTCCAAGTGTTGATTCACCATTGGCAGGCCAACTTGGTCGGCCAGGCTATTGAGCTTGTTGCGGGCGGCGCCGAGGCGATGCAGATGATCTTCTCCGCCCGGTCGGCACCATGTCGATGGACTTCTCCTCCGAAGTGGTGATTCATCGTTGGCGTGCCAACTTGGTCGGCCCGGCTGTTGAGCTTGTTGCGGGCGGCGCTAAAGGCGATGCAGATGAACTTCTCCGCCCGGCCGGAATCCATGTCGGTCGTCGGCGCCACCGACCCGCCGGCCATCGCGGAAAACGGGTAGAGAGGGAAGTGTGTTTGGATAGCGGAGTGTTGAGAGCGGACCGAGAGGGGGTTATGTATATAGGACTCACCCACGGTTTCACGAGGGAACAATTGAACACAAATGATAGAAAATTAAGATTGACACGCATCATATCAAATAATAAACCGATTCAAGGAAACAAGAGAACCCAAATTAACGAAAGATAAAGAGATTGCCATGCAACGAACCATTAACCAACAACCGAACCATTAGCAAATTAACATCCCACGATCATTGTATCTTACACATCCACACACATCATTGGTCGCCTTCCTTGCCTCGCGCTTGGCCGCCTTCCCGGCCGCCTCCTCCCGCTTTGGCCGGTATCCCCGGGCGAGGGTATCGGCCGAGACTCGATCCGAGGGCGTAGAAGTTGGCCCTCTCCTCGAGGGGCAGGTTCACCTTTGGCAGGCCAACGCCGCCGGCCAGGCCGTTCAGCTTGGTGAGGGCGGCGGGAGGCGCTCCACAAATAACTTCATCTCCTCCCCCGTGGCGGCCATGTCGACGATCGTGGGCGGCGGCGAGTCCGCATTTCCCGCATTGTGAGGGGCACGAAAAGAGAAGTTAGTGTTGATAACGGAGGGGGGGGCACGGACGGGGTATAAATGTGGCGTTCCCAAAAAGACGGTTCCTCGAAAAACGTAACCCAGCCACCGCCGCGCCCAATGGCCGTCTCCTCGCACTCAACGCCGATTAATTATTTTCCAAAGGACAAGTTAAGATACAAATCATATTTTAATTTTAATCGCTCTTTGAACTGAAACTAAAACAGATTCGGGGAAAGAGGGAGCAACACACAACAATAATATATATAATTTTTATTTTATTAATATATACAAACAAAAAAAAACAGAACATATAATAAAAATGATAAAAAAAAAAAAAAAAAAAAAGAGGAAGGAAGCCGCCTAGTCCTCGTCCCTCCTCCTCCTCCTCCGCGCTGAGTCGCCCTTCTTGGCCAAGCCCCTTGAGGACGATCCCTAAGCCGCTCCACCTTGGGGCGAGTGGTTCATCTTCTCTTCCCGTGGGTGGATCCACCCTTGGGAGAAGACCATGGCCGTCCCGCCGGCTCCTTCAAAGATCCCGAAGGCGGGATGGAGACGATCGAGGGTGAAATCCCTCTCGATCACCTCCCCGCATGCGGTGGTGACCCAGCAAAGGTCATCGGCCGCCGCCTCTAGTCGGGTGGCCGAAGGTCCATGCGGCGGTCCCGCTTTGGGCGTGGACGTAGTCGGAGGCGGAGTCGGAGTCGGAGTCGGAGTCGAGTCGGAGTCTGAGTCGGGGACGCCGCCGGGCGCCTCACCACCGGGTTCCTTGCCCTTGGCCTCCGCGGCCTCCATCTCCTCCCGGTGCGCTTGTTGGATCCCCGAGCCCGAGGCAGCCATGGCAATCAAGAATGCAAAGAGAATGTGGCCGATGATCGAGAACCGGAATGGATGAACGCCATGATCGAGGGTGTGCTTAAATAGAGAGTTAGCCGCTGCTCCACTTCCCCACGATCAACGCGGCGTCAAAGCAACCGCTTGGAATTCACACGATCGCCGGTTGAAGTCGCACCATCTCTCGCTGGCCGGCGTTTCCCGCGCCGCGGTTGCGCTTCAAATTCTCGGCCGCGTTTCCAATGGCGCCGCGAACGACAACGAGAGTCTCCACCTTCATTGATCACCATCGGGCCCACACATGAACCGGCAAAGGATTAACAAATCGGTGAAACAAATAGTTATATCCGTAAAAAAAATCAATTTATTGAAATCATCAATTTCATCTCGGCGTTAATGCATTGAGATTTCAACTAACCCCGCTCGCCGCCACATACACTCCGTATTATAAATTTTCATTTTAATAGTACGTATATATCGCCGAGTAGGTCATGGCTTTGTGATATGTCACGCCGCAGCAGCCTTGAGAATCGTGTTGCTCTAGTCTTCACTACCGGTTCCGCTTTAATTAAACCGACGGTGTCTCGCTTCCCATGAGAAAGGCTGAGCACCCCGCCGCCGCGTCGGCGGGTTATATCAATGTCGGTAATAACACCGCCGGTGCACTTTTCAAAGACCGGCTGGATCACATATATCAACGCGATTGTACCACTACACGGCGGTGTTATGAAGTATCACCGTCGGTTAACACTACTCACCGGCGGTATTTTGCATTGTCAATCAGCGGTCGAGCGATCGACCACCGACCGCCGACCTGCACCAATCGGGAAGGAGCACCTTTGTTGCCTTGTTCTCCGTACCACGGCCACGGTGCTTGGTTTATGCCGGTGCCAATTATCCGTAGTGAACTTCCATATCACCGCCGGGGTGCCAATTTGAAACCGGCGTGTCGGTCATTGCCCACGACATCGGCCTATAAAAAGCGGCTAGTGCGGGCCTTAGGTTTGCAATTCGAGTTCTCTTCGTCCTCTTTCTTGATACTACGGATTCGGTTACTGTTCTTCTTCCTCGATCTTCTTTGCTACTCTCCACATACATATCTATGGCCTCTCTATGGGAGAAAGCCCTCCACATACAGATATCATTCTTATGCATCTTAGGCCACCAAAATGGTTCACACACAAGAGGTGCTACAAGAGTCTTAATCAAGATTGAGCGGTAGAAGGTTAGAACAACTGTGAGATTCACGGAACCATCCGGTTACGTGGTGCTTGAGAGGCTAGGCGGTTTGGATTTACATGTCCATATGAGAGACATGGCATTCTCCGAGAGAAGATCATGTTAATCTATGAAAATGCGCTTTGATGAAAATCTCCTTTGGTGATCAAAGCGATTTTCATAGATTAATATGATCTTCTCTTTGTGAATGTCTATGCATCTTTGTCATTGGATGCAACCACAGCTTGGTCATTACAGATAATTATACGTAAGGCATCCTTTGCCGTGGATTCAATGTAAATCGAGTTATGCCGTCCTTGAAAGATCGCCCACAAGAAACCTCACAAAGACCGATGGGACCTCAACGGGCACCGATGGGCTTTCAAAATCCCATCGGAATTTCATCGGCAAGAATTACATTACCTTCGGCGTTTTTTATTTTAAATGTGTTTGTACACTTTGATGATAACATTGATCTATTCGTGGAAAGGTCTTTGTTATCATATATGTAATTTTTTTTCAAGGTCTTTGTTATCATATATGTAATCGGATATTGTAATCGGTTTGCTCCTCTATATATACAATCGTGTGTGTTCCTTTCCAATTAATGGATGTTTGCATTTACATATCATAATACGAGGCGCTAGATTCTTATTTTTTTTCGACGCCCTTCTCATCTTTCATGGGACGAACATAAATATATAAATGCTCTATGTACTAACCGAAAAGTTGGTAAACATCATTCAAACGCTCAACTAGTGAAAAAAGAAAGGTCCAAGTAATCTCACCATGGCGGTGAAAGATAACACTTGTCGGTTTGAAATATATCCTTTGTCGGGTTTTAGAAGAGCCCGGCGGTAAAAAGAGACAACACTACCGGTTTGCAAATCTGAAACCGATAGTGATCAGCCTTCTATCACGTTTATCACGTAGGAAAATCTAATAATAAAAATATGGATCAGAAAAGACCTAAGATCTTGTGTGGGGGCATAATTTGGGTGTACTAGGTAGTAAAAAAAAAAAATTCAAGGCATTTCTACATTGTGGGAGTAGACATGCTTCACAAAGGTACATGACCCCTTTCATCGGAAGCATATATGACTCCGACAACTACATCCATAAGATATGCCGGGTCATCTTCGTTCCGGTGTGGTCTCGGCCTCAAACTTTTTCTTAGACGTGCACATGCCACGCAGTGAAGGAAGCACGATGTTTGAGATTTTTCTGGACAAGGTTTGGTATTTTTTTTTCAATTAAATTAAATTTCTCTGGCGACCCAGAGTAATTACGAGGTTGAACTGGGGTTACCCACTAAGAGAGCTGAGTGGTGTTCCCACATGGTCTCATGTGTCCTAGGAGGCAATTCAAAGTGTGTAGGTTGGTGCCAAATTTATAAGTTTTCAAGCTTTAATTAACCTCCTTCTATCGTTTATCACGTAGGAAAATCTAATAATAAAAAATATGGATCGAGAAAGACCTAAGATCTTGTGTGGGGGCATAATTTGGGTGTACAAGGTAGTAAAAAAATTCAAGGCATTTCTACATTGTGGGAGTAGACATGCTTCACAAAGGTACATGACCCCTTTCATCGGAAGCATGACCGATAACTACATCCATAAGATATTTGGGTCATCTTCGTTCCGATGTGGTCTCGCCTCAAACTTTTTCTTAGACATGCACATGCCACGTGTGAAGGAAGCACGATGTTTGAGATTTTTCGGACAAGGTTTGGTATTTTTTTTCAATTAAATTGAATTTCTACGCTGACGACCCCGAGTAATTACGGGTTGAACTGGGGTTACCCACTAACGAGCAGTGATGCCAAAATTTCCCACATGGTCTCATGTGTCCTAGGAGGAAATTCAAAGTGTGTAGGTTGGTGCCAAATTTATAAGTTTTCAAGCTTTAATTAACCTCCTTCTATCGCGTTTATCACGTAGGAAAATCTAATAATAAAAATATGGATCGAAAGACCTAAGATCTTGTGTGGGGGCATAATTTGGGTGTACAAGGTAGTAAAAAAAATTCAAGGCATTTCTACATTGTGGGAGTAGACATGCTTCACAAAGGTACATGACCCCTTTCATCGGAAGCATGACCGACAACTACATCCATAAGATATCTTTGGGTCATCTTCGTTCGGTGTGGTCTCGGCCTCAAACTTTTTTCTTAGACGTGCACATGCCACGTGTGAAGGAAGCACGATGTTTGAGATTTTTCGGACAAGGTTTGGTATTTTTTCAATTAAATTGAATTTCTACGCGACGACCCGAGTAATTACAGGTTGAACTGGGGTTACCCACTAATGTAGTCGAGTGGTGCCAAAATTTCCCACATGGTCTCATGTGTCCTAGGAGGCAATTTAGTGTGTAGGTTGGTGCCAAATTTATAAGTTTTCAAGCTTTAATTAACCTTCTTCTATCGCGTTTATCACGTAGGAAAATCTAATAATAAAAATATGGATCAGAAAGATCTAATAATAAAATATGTATCAGAAAGACTTAAGATTACAATTGACACGGTACAATAATCAAAGTGTACAAACACATTAAGAAATAACCACCTCAAAAACACCCTTCTAGCACCTACCCGAGGTGGTTACAATGCTACACGTTATGCTTACCGATCTAAAGTAAGGCGGATGGGACCTCTCGTGAAGAACCAATGTCTCTCCGTGCCGGCAAAGGCCCGACAGAGACGGGGCTCTCATCTCCCGGCGACGGGCACAAGAATGCATGCTACTTTGCTCCCGCTTTCCGATCTTCAGGCAGTCCATGCAACAATGGCGTTGCACGAGCATCACACCCGGCTTCTATAAGCAACGTTGTAGCTTAATCTTCAAAAACACCCTTCTAGTACCTGCTGTATACACGGTCTACCCATGATAAAATGTTTATGTGGAGGGCTTTCTCCCAAATAGAGGCCATATATGTGGATAGGAGAATTGGCAAATGTGAAGAGGTCAGCCGGCGCACGGTTCACCATACATGACTGCTCTGCGTGGGGCTGTTTTTATAGGCGGTGGTAGGTGGAATGAGCGGTGGTAGGTGGCAACAGTGTGGATCTTATCACCGTGAGCGGTGGTAGGTGGCAACAAAGGTGATCTTATCACCGTGAGCTTTGGTATCATGTGGCAGGTGGCAACAAGAATCCGATCACTGCCGGGTCACCGACGTTTATACCCTACAGATGAACCTATAATTTAACACCGCCGGGCTATTGTTAAACCGGCAGTGATTAACTATAGAAATGGGCGCCGCGAGGTGAAAAATTTCACGAGACATTTGAACCCCCGCGCCATTCGTTCCGGCCTCGACGATATATAATAGCGGGCGAAGGGGCGAGCTGAAATTTTCCCAGTCATTTCAACCCGCGCGCCCAATCGTTCCCCACCAGCGTCGCCCGACGGAGCACCACCCCACACACGCCGCGCCGGTCCGTCGCCCCCTACAGCGCCCCCTCCATTCTCTTCTTCTCCGACGCCCCTAACGCCGCGCGGGCGCGGCGCGCCTTCCACGGTGAGAACTAATTGGCCATTTAGTTCCTTGAGATTTTGCCTATGAGAATGAGATCTAATTCACCGTTGTTCTCGCCTCGCCTCGCCCGCTTCTTCTTCGTCCACGTCTACGGGGGACCGCCGCTACACCGCACCGCCGCTCCGCAGCCTCCCGCCGTCCCCGTCTACACCCGACACCGTACCTGCCGCGACCTCGAGCTCGATTCGGCCGAAAGAACGCCCCGGCCGCGCCTCCGCTTCCTTCTAGGACGCCTGCGTCTCGCACCGTCGAGACAACATGAGCGCGCGCGGACCGCACGGAAGCTCGGTGAGTGTGTCGGTCCACGCCTTTGAGTTGTTCGTTCAAATGCCCGTGTTGATAAATCCAACCCGCTATTTCCTTTTTGTATTTAGATTTTGCTTTCAAAACAGTTCGGGATCCTAATATAGTGCCAAAAGTATTTTAATTGGTCTATGGTGAACAAATTAGATTTAAACATTGTGGTCATTTACAGCAATGATTGAAGACATGGAATTGTGATTGAAATGAGATAGATGTTGAAATTCATGAGTTTCGTGGTGTTTAAAATCTTGCTGCATACAACATTTCGAATGACATAGCATTAACATCCTATTTTGGCTGCATGTATAGGCAAACCATGGCGTGGTATGTAGTGCATGTTGGTCAAGTGCCGTGGATCTATCGAACCCGGGAAGATTGCTCGCTCAAGTCTCGGCTACCCCGGTAATTATTACAAAAAGTATAAGACTGAAGTCGAAGCTTTCGGGGCCTACTATGGTGAAAACTTTCACTATCAACCAGCCCTCGAGATCGATGAGAAGCCTCTCTCCATAGATATGAAGATTAGGAGAATTGCGACTTGGCCTATGAAAGATGTTTTGATTTTGTCATGGCTATTGTCATTGTTTTCCTTATTTGGAAGTTGATGTCCTAGGCTCACTTTCGTAGAACATTAGGTGGAGTTAGTTGTATGTAACCTTTGAACCATGTAATGTATCTATGATGCTTTTATGGGTTTTAAAATAGCTGATTTTTAGGAAAAAAATCATAAATTATACAAATTTTAAAAAACGCAGGGTGGCATGGGCCCGACAGTGGTGAATGACATACAAACCGGTGGTGTAACTACACCAAACACTATCGGTTTGAATTACTAACCGTCATAGACGACAAACATCACTTGTCGGTCGCATTAACCAACCGATAGTCTACACTCTAATAACGCGGTTGGGTTGAGATCAGCCGACAGTGTTCACGTAAAGTTCACTGACGGGTTCAAAGTAAGCCGCCATTGTAAGCTCTTCGATACACTGTCAGCTCAGTCTAACCCGATAGTGTTATCTCCACGATTCGTCGGTTCGTTAAAAGCCCGACGGTGCTCCCAATATCAACTATGCCGGCTGAATTCCGAACCTGCATTGCTTGGATCAAAAAATGCTGCCGGGTCGTGGAACATCCGACAAGGTGTTCCGGTGACGGGCGCCGCCGGTTCGATATCAAACCGGCAGTCTCTCCTCGCATCACCGCCGGTGTTTTGACCCGGTAGTGTTTCAAACCCCACATCACTACCGCTATGGTTCTGCCGGTTCAGTTTTCGGCAGTGAAGGGGGTTGGAGCCCGGCAGTGATGGACAATTCTGTAGTAGTGGTGCCTAAGGAGCTAGAGCCGCGCCATGGATGGTGAGAGGTAGGCACATCAGGTCGATCCTGACCGGATCCGGTGAACCAACGCTTGGCCGGCCAGCTCCTAATGTATCCAACTGACTGCCATCTTTGATTCATCACTGCTGCTGCCGTCGCCATCGTCTCCACCGCAAACGCAGTCCGCCACCTGCATTGGTGCGCGGCCTTTACTACGTACCCCATCGCGAGGTACTTGGTGCACCTAGAGGAAAAGGAGAAGGAGGAGAGGGAGCTTGTGGATAGACCGTCGGAGGTAGTGAGGGAGGGAGAGAGGGCCAGAGGGAGTGCGGCAGAGGGTGCTGCTGAGGAGGAGAGCACGAGTGGAGCAATGTGTTTGTGTGGTTGAGGAAGGCAATCAAAGGACATTGTTTGCAAAATCATTTCTATTGTAGTGAACGGTTTTCTACTTAATTTTTAAAATTTTAGATAAATTAAAATGACATGTGCCTATAAACTATTGTGTGGAACTTTTGATACATACAGCATGCAAAAGAACTTGTAATAATAGGTACACATAGACGTCACTAACAAATACTTCCACTATTCCAACTTGTAAGTCGTTTAACTTTTTTATCCCTAAGTTTGACCACTCGTCTTATTTAAAAAATTGTGCAAATTATTATTTCTCTATTTTTTGGGTTGCTTTATTAATTAAAATTCTTCAAAAATAACTTAATTTTACTATGTTTGCGTAAATTTTTTTTGAATAAGATGAGTGGTCAAACTTGAAGTTAAAAAAGTCAGGCGACTTACAGTTTGGAATGGATGTAGTATATTATTAGTAGACTAGATTAAATATATCCAACAAAAGTACGCACACCAAGCACTATTCCAACTCACTCTATGTTGTATTCTCCTTTGCCCATTCTTCATTCACTTGGTTATTCATTACTTGGGATTTTGGTTAAAGGAATCTTATTGCAAAAACATGTGGGTGTTCATCATAAAGATTTTTGATTATTATTCAAGAACTTGAACATGCTATTTTTTAAAAAAACTATTTTAAGGTATCCTCTATGTATTAACGCATATATCGGTTCCTAAAAGTATCATTGTTATCCTATAGCCACTACACCACAGCCCAATTAAGCGTCGACCAATGGTCGGTATAAGTATCGAAATCACGTTGGACGGTCGGTCGGTATAACTTAGTAACAGATGGTTGGTCGCTATATCTTCTTATTCCGTCGGTAGGTCGGTCGCTATATTTATTTGAGTTTGGCGTTGGACAGTCGGTCGGTATAACGTATTAACCGGGTCGGACAGTCGGTCGGTAAATCAAATTGGGCCCTGCGCGCACAATTAGCCCGATTGGCGCCTACAATTTCGGCGGGGAGGGGTTCGCGCCGCTGTGAATAGCAAGTGGCGCTGCTTCGGATGAATATTTGGGTTGGGACCCCACATGTCAGATGGAATTGGTTCCTTTGGAAAACCTAGCCTCTCCAGATTGTGTTGCGTACAGCCACCAGCTCTCCCTGTCCGCCCGCCGCCATGCACCAGCTCTCGCGCGACCCGGCTTTCCTGTCCACCCGCCGCCACCCACTCGCTCCTCCCCGGTGAGGCTCCCCGTGCGACAGCCCCGGCGCTCCCGGCGAGGCCCCAGGCTGCACCCCGACGCTCCCGGCCAGGCCCCAGGCTGCAACTCGGCGCCCCGGTCGCGGCCCCAATCCCCATCGCCCCACGCCCGCTGCTCCGGTGCCGACCCTCTCCCCGTGACGCGCCCCACCGGCGAGCCTCGTCGGCATCCGTGGCACATCCCACCAGCACGGCACCTAGGCGTCCCTGCCGAACCCCGGATCCCAACGCCCCCAAGCGGCCCCCGGCGCGAGCGTGCCTGCGCAGCAGACAACGGTATGTCCTCTACTTCACCTGCTTGCTGCAATATAGATCGACGAGCGCTGCTGCCTGCTAGTTGCCACAACACACCAGCAGAATGCCTGCTAGTCACCGGCCAGCGGCCGCCCGTTCCCATCGTCGGTCGCCTCAGCACAGTAGCAGTGCTGCCTCGTAGGAGTAGACTGAGATTTGCCGTGCTGCCATTGTCGCTTCTGCTTGGACAGGAACTTGGGCAGTCAATGGGATCACGGGAGGTGGCCACTTGGGCATAGGAAAATGTCGGGCTGCTAATTTGTGGGCTTTTGCCTCTTGCTCCAATTTTAAAATAGAATGTACAGTATACTAGTATATGTATTTATTTATTGTACTAAAATCTTGGGTATTAGCAGATGTGATTGGAGTTGCACTTCTCTCAATTACAGGAGGTAGTAGCAGACCTGGGAGTCGTTGTTCTGTTGGAACCAGGAGTCAAGATAAGGTGTCCTGATGAAGTGTCTTCCTGTTTGAACTAGTCAAGAACTCAAGATTTGCTTGAACCAGGAGTCAAGATTTGTGTGGAATTAAAGAAAGAGGACCAGGTGATACTCTCCCCCTCTCTGGTCTGCATGTGTGTTTATTTTAAGAACCATTTATTTGTGGTGCCTCAAGTTTCATTAATGAATTATATATTGGACAGCTTGTTGTTTTGCCCCTCGTAGCGATTGATGGATAAGTCTTGGATTGATGATGATGCTAGGTAAAAAATAATAGCTTCATAAATATAGTGAAAACACTATATGTGGCTATATAAATTAGGTTTTAACACAAAAGTTTCATGTAGGCATGGCAAGGCATATTCGCAAGGAGTGGACAATTTCTTAGCATTTGCATTTAGTAACTCAGCTGGTGGTAGAAAGATATTATGCCCATGTAGAAAGTGTGTCAACTCTTTTTGGAAAGAGGCTAGTGAGGTCCGTGAGCATTTGATATGTGATGGGTTCCTAAGAGGGTATAGAACATGGAATTTACATGGAGAAGAAGCTACCCCTTGTGTGAATCATGGGGACAAAGCTGGTGATGATGTTCAGGTTGTGGAGGACCCTGATGAAGATGATGACATATCTGATTTGCTCAGAGACTTAGCTGCTGGCTTAGATGATAGGGGTGATTATGAGGAAGATAGTTCTGTTGCGGATCCTTGTGAGGAGCTAGTTGCCATTCAAAAGTTAGTCGCAGAAAACAGCAAGGAATTGTACCCTACTTGCAAGAAATATACGCAACTTAGATTTATTATTAGATTACTCCACATCAAACTCCTTGGAGGATGGTCCGACAAATCTTTCAACCTTCTCTTTGGATCTACTTAATGATGTGTTCCCTAAGGGTTCAGCACTAGTTAAAAACTTTCATGAGGCTAAGAAATTGGTGCAAACCATAGGAATTGGGTATAAAAGTATTCATGCCTGTGAAAACAATTGCATTGTGTATTGGAAGGGAAATGTAGATTTGGAATCATGTCCGAAGTGTAAGGTTTCACGGTGGAAATCAGTGAGGAAGTCTCTAGATGGGAAACATACATATAAGGTTCCTAAAAAGGTTCTACGCTACTTTCCAATAAAGAAATGTCTCCAAAGGCTGTTTTTATCCTCAAAAACAGCAAGCCTAACAAGATGGCATGATGAAGGCAGAAAAAAGATGGTCTCCTAAGACATCCCGCAGATTCACCTCTATGGGAGGACTTTGATAAGAAACATCCATTGTTCGCTGAAGATAGTCGCAATATTCGTCTAGCATTCGCTAGCGATGGTTTTAATCCATATAGAATGCAGAATGTTAGCTACAGCATTTGGCCCGGTATATGTATTCCCTTAAATTTTCCACCTTCAATGTGCATGAAGCAATCAAATTTCATCTTATCTTTTCTGATTCCTGGGAAAGAAGCTCCTTGTGGTGATTTTGATCTCTTTTGCCAACCACTTATCATCAGTCCAGCCATGTTCATGTCCAGCAGCCCTGTCTAGGCATCTCTACTAGTGCAGCCCCATCAATACAACCTAAAAAACCTTCTCGTCAGTCCAGCCATGTTCATGAACAGCAGCCCCAGCCCTGTCTAGGCATCAATACAAGGAATGGTGATACTAATCAATCCCCACATGACGAATATGTATGTTCTCATTCATCCTACAAGTTTTTGCTTCTATTTTAATGGTATTTTTATTAGTCGATACAATTCTCATACACCCAACATTTGCTATAGATTGGTAAAGAAGTTATACTATATCCAAGCATGAAGCCGTCTGATCAACCTGTGGCCAAGGGAATCGTTATTTCAACTAATCCTAGCACTGTGCTAGCCGGACAGGCACTTGGAAGGCAATTTGGTAAAGTTGATGTTAAGATTGTGATGAAAAGAGAGGCAGTGTTGCCTCGCCCTTATCTTGGTGTTGAAAAGATGGCTGATGCAAAGGACCTGCCAGTTGCATGGCCATATAATTGGGTAATAAACAACACCTTTTCTTGTTTCTTGTTTTCAGTGTCATGGGTGATGAGATTTTCTAATTAGCGATGTTTCTAACAGATGAAGCTTTGCAAGGCAACAAAATCATCCCATGAAACAGGTATGCAATTATGAATTTTCTCAGTTATAATTGACAACATGACATAGTTGATAGCTTCATATCACTATAATTTTAGTTAAAACAGCTTGCTGTTTGAGCAATCCTGTACCAGGTATAGGTAGCACTAACTTGTTCTTTATGCTTCTATAGTCCAATGGCACCCTTGCAAGGGTCTTTAAATTATTTCAAAAACACCTCAATGCTGTAAGCAAGCTGTTAACCGGTCAAGTAGGAGATTTTTGTTAAACAGGCAAAGCTGTGTTGTTAAGCACGCTACTTTTTTTTTCTGATTGGTGCTGTTAACCGGTCAAGTATGAAATTTCACTAAATTGAACCTGTATAACAATATAACTTTTTAGAACGTTGAGAGCATGTTCAGCTTTTCAAAATGGTCTTGTGGTTAATTTTATATATGTTTAAACAAAAATTGTGTAGCAACTTTCACTCCAGAAACTGGAGCTTAGCATCACACCAGCAGCATGTAGCAGCTCTGCTTCAGCTACTTGCCACCTTTCGCCACTGCTGTGCTATTTCTTTAAGCTGCTTATCTTCTTTACAGTGTATTCCAAATAATAGCTAAGGACCAAGGCATGTTGGGCATAGCTACAGTGTATTCCAAATAATAGCTTCAACTGTTGTATGCAGTCCAAGGTCGGGAGGCTTTTGGATCCCAAACTGGTGAGGCTGCTAGGGTACTGCCAGGAGGACAAGAAGCTCCTTCTAGTAAACGAGTACATGGCAAGGGCAGGAAGCCTGGAGAATCATCTATTCATAAGTGAGCCACACGTAAGTCACATTCTCTTTTAAATGAAGGCATGTGAAGGCCACAATGTGATTTTGGGACACTCGTTCAATCAGTCCTTGTTGTGTGTGCTATCTAACTTGCAGTAAAAATGTTTTTGATTATGTGCTGATCTGGATGCAATGTGATTTGTGCTTTCAGCTGTTTTAGTGCATGTGGCTGGCACTTTTTTTTAAGTAATGGCCACCGACGAAACCTAAAACTATGTTGCCTTTATTTTCTGTGATAATAGCTACTTATGTTTTCTTCTTATGGGCTTGGGCTTGCTGAAATCCTGTGAGATTGTGAGTTGAATCTGTGAGTTGCTGAAATATGTGAGATTCAATATGGCAAGCAACCATTGCTTATTTCCTGAATGCAATAGAAATGTCAGTGGTCACATTTGTGGCCTTCCTATTGCACTATTCCTACTGGACATGACACATGACACGGTTAATCATCTTAGATGCACTCTTCTATTTTTCAGGTGGAAGGTAATGGCTTGAGGTGGCTTCATGCTATCCGGAAGCGGAGGAAGCGGATTGAAGTGCGCATGGTCGGTGCATTATTTTGGACGTCTTGACTAGAGACTAATGCTTTTGTTAAGACTTACTAGTCATGAATCATTTTGTAATGAGTGCAAGCAAACCATATGAGATGTGTGTTGTGCAAGTGCAACCAGCGCAAACATCTTTGTGCTATGCATTATTCTAGTACTTATGATGGCTAAAACGCAAATGCTGCCTTGATGTAACTTGTTTATGAAAGATTTATGGATAATGACACAAGACATGCCTTATGGCTATAATATTTGTGGAATATAAGTGTTAGTTATGATGAGCTATTGTGTCATAATTGTGTATTGTTTCGAAATGGAATTGTCAATTGAATGCCCATATGATTAATTAGTACTGATCATGTTATTAATTAATGTATAAGCTATAATATTAGGCTATAATTTCCTTATATAGAGTGGCTGATGGTTGGTCGCTATATAATATATAGCGTCGAACCATTGGTCGCTATAAGTTTGAAACTGGTGTCGAACGGTTGGTCGCTGTATGTTTAACTTACCGTCGAACGGTCGGTCGCTATAAGTAGGTCGGTCGCTATAAACTTATAGCGACGCCAGTTATATCGACCGACTACATTGGTCGCTATATGTTTATAGCGACCGTCTGTATGTCGCTATACTGACATATAGCGACCATCCGTAGCTCGCTATAGATAGGTTGTGGTATAGTGAGCACATAATGGAACATACCCTTGTAGTCTTGGGTCCTATGAGGAATAGCTAGCTCAGAAAATGTGCACACGGCGTAGTCTCTTGAGTTTAAGACAAAAACTTAGAATAACCACACCTATTTTAATTTGTGACACCTCCATGACTCAACTAGAAGGCATCAAGTACAACCTCAAAGGCCTTGATATGCAAAGCTTTCAGTGCAACATGATCTAAAACATTCTCGATGATCCTTGTTGATCGGCCACCAGTTCACCAACACTATATTTATGGGAGGAGACCCAAACGAAAACCCTAACTATAAGGAAGCACGACACTCGATGGACCATAAATGAGTTATTTTATATGCCACAATTCGTAACTAGGTGTAGTATTGTAGCCATACAATATGTCATTCTTGTACTTCACAGGCCTTGGCCTCATCGATCTAGCAAATTCTTCTCCATATCCTTGTTTGATCATATTATCCTCTCCTTATTCTATATATTCTTACTTGGAGCTTACATTGTCAATGTCCACATGGCTCACCCTTGTGCGATGTGTTAATTACAAAACTTGCCCTTTGTTTATGATCTTCTATTTCTTCCTATTTGCTGCAATCTTCCCTTAGCTTTTGTGACTTAGCACTAAAAGTTACTATTTTCATGTGCCATTGTGTGTATAGTCGTCACATAACTTCAAATAACACTTCAAAAATTATTCTTTTTCCAAAATGAGAACATCTCTTCTCCTACTTTTGGAACAATATAATTGATCTTTTTCTTGTTGAGTATCGATCACTATGGCTCCCTTGTCGACAATTTTCCTTGAAAATGATTTAGATCCGCATATATCGATCATAACTGTTAGAAATTCGCTATAATCAAGTGGAATAGCTATTACGGTGTTTTTTGGGTAAGTGAGGTGTCAATGCAAACATAAATGGAAGTGAGTGTTGGGCTATCCTGAAAAAAGTTATCAAACAATTTGATTGTTTGGCTCTTGTAAGGTAAGGTAACACTGTTAGTGACATGATCCGTTTGTAGGTTACAGGTGCTAAGTGCATTTTATGGCGTGGGATCGGGTGACTCCATGAACAAATTATAGCACAGCTTTACCATGAATGCCACCATGAATTATTTTTGGTGCAAAATAGCCCAACTAATAAGTAGCACCTATGTGGCTAAGGTTAGACAAATTGAGTAAAGGTGAACGGATCGTGCCGTTGTCACCCATGTATTTGGAAAATGCCTAGAGGAAACTACTTATTTATAGAATATTGTAGAGATTGTCTTGCCAACGTATAAAGTATATAAGCCAAGTAAAGTGAGATTGTCTTGCCCACATATAATAAAGTATATAAGCCCACAAAGTTATTATTTATTTCATTACTCATGTATCTAGAGGACTCCAATTCAAAAGGTCACGTTTTTCTTGCACATAGTGGTCATTATTCTTGACAACACACACCATATAATCCAGGCAAACTAACTAAGTTCTGCAATTGACTAGATGCCAGGTCATCTCTAGCACACATGTAGTTTGTCAAAATCCAAGATTTGAGAAGGTATACTTGAGCTCTCACTTGTATAAATAGGACTCAAATCAGAAGTTAATCCACCACCCCTATCATTGAGAGCAATCAAAAACTTATCAAGTGCAACAGACTAGCAACAATGGCTACTAACATATTTGCCTTCCTTGCGCTCCTTGCTCTTTCAGTGAGTGCTACAACTGCTTTCATCATTCCACAGTGCTCACCGGCTCCTACAAATGCTATTATTCAACTAGCCATAGCAAACCCAACCCTGCAACAGCTGCTTGCTATAAACCCACTAGCTGCAGCGATCGCTGCTCCATACCTGCAACAACAACAGTTGCAACAATTCCTACCGCGCTCAGTCAGCCAGCCATCACGAACCTTGCTGCCAACTTGCAGCTGCAACAGCTCCTTCCAGTAAATCCACTAGCTGCAGCGATCGCGCTCCATACCTGCAACAACAACAATAACAGTTCCAACAATTTCTTCCAGCACTTAGTCAGCTAGCCACGGCGAGCCCTGCTGCCTACTTGCAGCTGCAACAGCTCCTTCCTGTAAACCCACTGGCTGCAGCGATCGCCATTCGGTACCTTCAACAACAACAGGTGCAACAACTCCTTCAAGCACTCAGTCAGCTAGCCATGGCGAGCCCTGCTGCCTACGCACAACAGCAACAACTATTTCCATTCAACCAACTAGCGAACGCCGCTACATACATGCAACAACAGCAGTCACTTTGATTTACCGAGTTGGCTCTCACAAACTTTGCCGCCGACTACCAACAACAAAAAGCTGCTGCCAGTTAACGCATTGGCAGTGGCTAACCCATTGGCCGCTGCCTTCCTGCCATTCGATCAAATGTCTTTGATGAACCCTGCCTTGTCGTGGCAGCAACTCATTGTTGGAGGTGCCATCTTCTAGATTACAAGTGAGTTGTACTAAATAAGAAAGTTCTCTTGTCGGCGTGTGCAACTTCCCAAAATAATTAATACAAAGATTGAGACTTATCTGAGTCTTTTCCTTCATTGTTTTCTCTGTATAATCAATTGAAAACATCGAATCATAACTATCGGCACATGCTTGATTAATACATAGAAAATACCATATTGCATCATTAATCTCATGATGTGCCAGGCCCACGTCCTGAATGTTCACATAAGGTTGTTTGTGTGTGTGTGCTCGTAAGATTGATGCAATTGTACAAGCATGTACGTAGTTGAGTATTTGCATCTCTGTGGTATGTTGTTTTCAGAAAGTCATGGGTACATGTACTTTGACCGTTCCGCGTTTTCAAACCCAGTGGACGTATATAAATCAAAACATTATAGAAGTTCATGAGTAAACCTAGATGTGCGTCAAAAGTTGTTATGCAAAGTCATACCTCGTAATTATTGTTTTTAGTATGTACTGCATGCATATGTTTTTATCTAGGAGCAAAATTGCACAAGCCACCATAATACTGTGGACAACTAAGGAAATCCTTGGAGCCCTACTAACTTGACAAGCCATGGTCAAGTTTGTAACGACAAAGTTTGAAACTCTACACCCAAAAAAAAAATGATCGATGAACGTAATTTAAAGCAAATTTCTTGAGGGTCACCAAACTTTGCGTGAATTGGTCCCTCAACTTACTAGCTCACTTTTCTGCTAGGTAGCATCAGGAAAGATGGGATCTTTGTTGATAAACACTGCACCCACACTCAAATATGATTTAGTGTGGGGCTATCTAAACCCAAAAGAAACCAAGCAGCACCAACCATATGTCCACCGCTATCCTGCAGTTTTGTAGAGAGAACCCACTTGGAGTGCCTTTCTAACTCCTAGCTTAGTCCAACGGATTTTAATTTTCTTCTACATGCATAATGTGAAAAAAAAAAATCAAGGTATAAGCAAATCAAGAAGTTTATTACTGACATGACTTTCACTAGGGGTAAAACATAACACAAGAACCAAGGAAACCTTCACTCAAATGTCATAAAGTTGATCGAATAACTTATCACACATATTACCCATAAATCACAAAGAATCACAAAATACTTTTTGTAAATGAACAAGGAATAGTATTGGAAACCATGAAGATTTTTTTTTTTTTGGTCTCTCTTTAAATGGTTTTTGACATATTGGATTTACTTAGCCTAAAATTAGTGCCCAATCCTAGCAACTAAGGTTATTAGGGAATTCAAAATCTCTTTGAGTAGATTCCGAGGAATTAAGAGCATCTCCAACAGTTTGTTAAATAAGGTTGCTATCCAAAACAATTTGGCAAAATTAGAAAAATTACTCTCCAACAGTTTGCTAAAAGAGGTTGCCATCTTTTCTAACTTGCCATCCTTCCCTCCCGGCGCATCTTTACGCGTATCCTACTTGCTATCGTGATCCCGCAGCGACGCCGGCCTTCTTTCCGCAAGCACGGACAATTCGAGAAAGTTTCGCGAGAAGTTTCCTCTATATATGTATGAATCCCGATCCCTTCAATCTTTGCACGCGAGATTCCCTACGTCATGAAACCTGCGCGCGGGAAGGGGGCGCCGTCGCGAGGTCCCGCTACCGCCGTGAGAAGGGCACTTTTCGAATTCAGGGCGCCGCTACTGTCGCGATCAGGTATGCGTGATCGATCACCATGGCTACGGTTCAGGTCCGCGCACTGTCGGAGGTATGGTTTGGCTACGGTTCAGGCCGCCGCCGCCGGTCTTCTTTGCGATCAGAATCAGATACGGTTCATCAATCAGTGCTTGTCTTCTTGCGATCAGATACGGTTCAGGCCGCCGCCGCCGTCTTCTTCTTGCGATCAGATCATGGTGGTCATCGTAGTTGTGTGTGTGCTTTAATATGCAGTCAGTCATCGTACAAGTTCACCATGTATGAAAACAGATGACTAGTTGCTGATCCATACATATATGGCTAGGCGTTTTTTATCACCATCGTACCTGATCCTATGGAGACCGAAGGCAATGCTTTCTTGTCAGAAATTCTTGCTGATCCTATGAAACCTTTGTTTCATCAATATTTGTCTTTATTTTCAGCACTACTGCTATTATTTAGAATTCAGCAGAATTGCTTTTTTGTTTCATCAATAGCATTGTCGAAGTACTATTTAGTTCTCTGAATAAAGTGCCATATGCTTTGTTTCATCAATATATATACCTTGAATTATGAAGCTGTGCATGCTACTGTTGTCGACGTGCATGGTATTGTTCTCCATATCCATGCTGACAGATGTTACAGACTTGATTCGCTGCAAAAAAGGAAGAGCTTGTTGTTGACGATTACAGTACTGCGATTAAACCTGTCGTCTGCACATAAAAGAGCCGTCTGCAGAGTAGAGGAGTAGTACTACTCGCTGCAGCTGTTGCTCGTAAAACACAGCAGAGTAGAGGAGTACTACTAATCCCAGCTTCTTGTCGTGGCCGGCAAATACATTTGATGGGACTGCGACTGGAAAGAGATCACAGTAGCGCTGATAGTTGGGTTGGTTATGTTGTGGGCCCACTTTTTATAATTTAGCAAGTTAAAATGGATGTTGTACCTGTGTGCTCATTGTTCTAGAGAAAAAGAATATGGATGTTGTAGTTTTTTGCAGCGTAATTGAGCACGTACATTTACGTTAATGATCATGCTATTTTTTCTTGAATGGATCTGTGCCTCTGTGTCCTACCTTTTGTGCCTCACAGCGCAAAATGGCAAAGGCCATTGGTTGGGGGCTCCCACTGGGGTTCAAATCCGGGGTGCGACACTTTTATCCCCGGATTTATTTCAGGGATTTTCCGGGCTGTGCATTAAGTGGTAGGCGACGCCCCCGTCGATAGCGAGGCGCCAGTGGTGACTTCGAACTTCAAGATTTGCCGGCTCAGTCCTTCGAAGGTGCTCATAGGGGTAGGGTTTTGCGCGCACGTGTGTTCATAGGGGTGAGTGTGTGCGGCGTGTTGGCGCCTGCGTTGTACTTTGTGTAATCTCAAAAAAAATTACGACCTGTGATGGCGGACCATAGGTTTGCCATGAAAGACCTGTGTTGCCCCTTTCGAGCAAAAGCCTCCCACATGCGAGCACTATCAAACTCAGTTACTGTTGTTGGGTCTGATATATCAATAATAATGATACTCATATTGTTACAGATGATGCATAGTTTTCCATTAAGGGAGACAAAGGCCGCGGCTTCAAGAGACCGTGAGCTTCCCAGATGGTGTGCGGTGTCAATGAACCTTGTCCACAATCCCATCTCTCTATTATAAACTCGAAGCTTACAGCCATCACGACAATCAGTGCAATAAAGATGCCCATTGAGGGAAATGCTTGGATTCCGCCAGCCTGTGATCATTTCATCACAGGTGACTGACCACATTTTAGATTATGGAAGGCCCCGTTTGGTATAGCTCAGCTTCAACAATGAATCAGTTTTTGTTAACTTTAGCTCTAAAAACAACTTTGCAGGCTAAAGCTGTTTTGGTAGAATGTTTGGCAAAACAGCTTCATGTGGTAGATGAAATGATAAAATGACCATTATACCCTTTTGTTATGTTTTTTTTTTTCTTTTCTTCTCCTTTTATTTCTTTATTTATTCTCCCATCTTTTTCCTTGGTCCTTATCCACTCGCACGAGCGGACGAACCGTTGGTGTGCGGCCATGGCGGATCGGAGGTCAGAGGCAACCATGTTCGTGTGCCGGGGCGGGAGCGACTGCCCTTGGCTTCTTGTCGAGCTCGACCTCCTCGGCGGTGCAACTTGTGCCCGGTCTCCGCCATGTCGTTGGTGCCGCTCGTTCCGCCTTGCCATCTTGTTGCCGTTGCGCATCCTGTGCTCCGCATCACCGTCGCCGCGTCGCAGCCCGCGGCTCAGCGTCGCCGTAGCCATAGCAGACCACAACCCAGCTTTGTTGCGGCCGGCGCTCGTGCTCCCTCGCCGGTGCGGCCCTGGTGCCTGCTGCGGCAGCGGCGGTGGCGCTGGGAGCTCGCACGGAGAGGGGTGCTGGAGGGTCACGAGGGTATTCGGTGGCAATCCATGTTATTTCTGTGTTTCCTCTGTGTTTCCTCGAGGGGAATATCATTTGGGTCACCGAGAGAGCGGGTGGGAGCTGCGAAATCGCAGCTTCACCGAGCGCACGCGCTTCTCTCAGCGCGATTTGTGGGGAGCTGAGGAGAGAGCTGATCAGAGAGCTGACTGTTTGGCTGTTGAAGCTGGGGAGCCGCTCGTGAAGCTGCCCACGAAGCGGTACCAAACAGGCCCGAAGATAGACCTCACTCACAACCTGGCGATGAGAATTGAGACCTTTTAGGAACCACTTGCCATCATGTACTACTCCAATGGAAGGCACTTTTCCTGTACTCATTTCAGCAATGCTAGACCATCTATTCCTGTTAGGAATATATGCCTCGGTAGATCTTAGAGTTCTCTGTATCCCTGCACACTCCCCACCAACAACATAAAGACAGTTGTTTATGACCCAAGAACCAAAGAAGTGACGTTTTTGTAGCATATCTGGAGCTCAAAGCCATTTGTTTATCTGAGCATTGTAAAATACAACACGCCTCATAGACCCATGTACTGGGTCTTTGCCACCAAATAAGTCCGTTGAGAACAGCACTACCAAATCCAACAGCTTCAGAATACTCTGGTCTGGTGGAACTGGAGGCAATGACTTCTGGTGCTGTGGTTTACAGGATCAAAGGCATACCAAGATAGCTTCTAATCACGGTCCCTTTTGAAGACATAAATCCATTCTTCTGCCATGCCAAATTTCTTACGCAAGGAGTAATAATAATTTCCAGACAAAAGACGGTTCCATCGTTTACAGACTAACCGTATATTTGGGTGCTCGACTCGAGCCTGCATGAGGCAGGAAATAGCCAGTTCATCAGGAAGCCCAGGCAGCAGTGGTGACTGAGTTTGAGACCTCTCCTTGCGTGAGCTCCTTGACTTGCGTTTGTTTGGTATGATATTAAGTTGCTCAACTGATAGCCCGGCAGAAACAGAAACATGGGCACCTAGTTGAGAGCCCTGCAGAAAATAACTGAGACACCATGCTTAGAGAGCACTGGCAATGGGAGAGTAGTCCGGGTCAGTGCTGACCTCGGGGTCCATGGACCATGACGAGCCCTCTGCGTCGGATACAGTGGTGGCCGGCTTTGGGCGCCCGGGCGGTGCTGCTGCAGCGGAAGTCGATGGCGCGTTTTCGACCCAAACAATGATGGCGGCGAGTCCTCGTCCGCGAGGAAGGCAGACGCGCCGAGCACGGACACGGGGCTGGGTTGCTGGTCGGAACCCGCCATGTCGCCGCCGGTCTGTCCTGGGGTCCGGCTGCTGCAACCAACGGTGGCGGAGAAGATGAACATCAGGAGTGCTTATCGAGGAGTGGGAGAGGCTTACCTGCTCGAAGTCCCACCGGGAGGAGGCTCTCAAGGATCTGCTGTGGCCGCCGTCGGAGAACGTGGTCGAGGCCTTGTCGTTGGGGGGATAGCACCGCGGCGTTGTGCGCCCGGCGTGGCGGCGGAGTCAAACCTGCCCGGCTTCCTGAAAGCAGATTGCTGCTGCTGTTTCGGGGACTGCGCCGGGCGAGATGCGCCGCTGGGGAGACAGCAAGCCACGCCGAGCCGGTGAAGCCGGGCTGGGAGGACGCCATGTCCGGTGCGCGGGCGGCGGGCTCGTTGACGTCGACGCGACGGCGACATCTACGACGGCACGCAGTTGGACGGGCGACGGGGCAGAGGATTTTGGTGGAGGAGGCTCTGAGCTGCAGCAACTCCAGTATGTGCTTCAGCATCTCGAGATCTTCGTCGGGTCCGCGATGCCACGCTTCGCGGAGGCGCCGCCGATCTCGCCCAGGTGGGCGCCCCCGCTGACGCGCGTCCCGCCGCAGGCTCAGGGAACACCTCGCGGCGCATCGGCGGTTGCATCTCCCTGAACGCGTGCGGGGCGGGCCGCCCGAATCCGGACGCCGCCGCATTGCCGCCCTCGGCAGCCGGAGACAACAACACTGCCGGCGACGTTCAGTGCGCGGCGGCAGCCACGCCGACACTGCCGCCGGCGGCCTCTCGAAGTCCTGGCCGCTCCCTGGCTGGCCAGGGTCCGCCTCAGGGCGGCACCTCCGAGAGGAGGGATAGAGGCGATGGAGACGGCGGGTTGGGGAGGGGCGTCGCGCCCGGGTGGGGGGTGATTATAGGGAGGAGGCCAAGAGCTGCAGACCTTTCATCTTGTGCAGGCGTCGGTTTCGTTCGGTGGAGGCGGGGAGTCGGGCACGGCGGCGCTTTGAGGACGGGATGGGTCTTCCTATGACGGTGGCATAGACTATGGTGACCATAACTAAAGGATGTTGATCACCTCTAATTGTGCAGAGAACTCCTCTAGTGGCCTCCTTCTATATAGGGGTTATAGATTCGATGTCTCCCGACTCTATCTTGTAGCTTTTCTTGACAAATTTTACCTGCAACTATTCCAAAGTTTGACAATCTTTATTTTAGACAATACTAAAGTGAAATCAAGAACAAAGGGAGTGTGTGGCATTGTTCAAATACAGTAAAAAGCATTCAAATTTTGTATATTCTCCGTGTGTGCATGCATTTTATACATATTGGGACTTCAAATAGTCTATGTTTTGTAGCATATGTTAATTCATTGCCTGATAAATCCTCACATAACTAATATGTATACTTCAACCATGAGTACAAAGCAACGACAAAGTCGGTTGATAAAAGGCTTTGATTCACATGAGCTAGCTAGTCATAACTTGACATACTCATCATGTTTATAAAGTGGAACAACTATGATGTGGCTGAACTTTTTCACATATAGATGCGATGTCATTATGTATGTCATTACTCATGTATCTAGAAAACTCCAATATAAAAGGGCACGTCTTTCTAGCATGTGGTGGAACTTGTCTTTCCAACACATACCATATAATCCAATGAAACTAATAAGTAAGTGCCAAAATTGGCTAGGAGCCATGTCATCACTAGCTCATCCATTGTTTGGATAAAATCCAAGAGCTAAACATATATCCTAGATCTCTCACTTGTATAAATAGACCCCAAATCGACATTCAATACACCACACATCTCATTGAGAGCAATCAGAAACTTGGCAAGTGAAAAACACTAGCAACGCCTCGAGCAACAATGGCCGCCAAGATATTAGCCATCTTTGCACTCCTTGCTCTTTCGGTGAGCACTACAAACTGCATTCTTTACTCGGCCCGCAGTGCTCACTTGCTCCTACAAATGCTATTATTCCACAGTTTCTCCCACCACTTGTTCTTTGGGTACGAACACCCTATTCTCGCGGGCCTATAGGCTACAACAGCACTCGCAGCCATCTTGCAACAACCAATTGCTCAGTTGCAACAGCAATCGTCGGCTCATCTAATAGTACATGCCCAGCTTCACGGCAGCTAGGTTCCGCGCCGCTTAGTCAACTAGCCCTAGCGAACCCCTGCCGCCTACTTACAACGCAACGGGTGCTTCCTATAAACGCATTGGTCGCATCAAACGCCCTTGCATACCCACTGCAACAACAGTTGCAGCAAATCCTGCTGCCAGTGCTCAGTCAACTAGCTTTGGCGAACCCTCTTGCCAACTTGCAACAGCAACAGCTGCTTCCATTCAACCCACTAGCCAACATCGCTGCATTACTGCAACAGCAGCAGTCGCTTCCGTTGATCCAGTTGGCTCAGGCAAACGCTATCGCCTACTCCCAGCAACAACAATTGCTACCGGTTAAACCCAGCTGGTTGGCCAACCCACTAGCTGCCGCCTTCCTACAGCAGCCGCTTCGTTGACCCGCTTGGCTCGGGCAAACGCGTGTCGCCTACTCCCGGCAACAACAATTGCTACCGGTTAACCCAGCGGCGTTGGCCAACCCACTAATTTTGCCGCCTTCCTACAGCAACAACAATTTCAGCCATTCAACCGGATGTCTTTGATGAACCCCGCCTTGGCGTGGCAAAGAACCCCTTGTTGGAGGTGCCATCTTCTAGATTACAGATGAGATGTAATAGATAACAAGGTTCTCAAGTCGGGCGTGTGCAATTTCCAAGAAATAAACAATATATTGATTGAGAATTATCTCAGCCGACTCCTTAATTGTTTTTTTTTTTATATAATCATTTTTAAACATCGAAACATAACTACCGACACATGCTTGATGAATTTAATATCCAACAAATATGTTAAAGCAAATTATATGTGGGACACCAAACTTGCACGGAATTGTCTCCTCAACATAGTAGCTCACTATTCTCGCTAAATATTACTAATAGGTGTATGGGGTCCTTGTTGATGGAAACTACTCCCCACTAATTTAGAGTGGGCTATCTAAACCCAAAAGTAATGACCTAAGATGGAAGCACCAACCGTCCACGGCTATCCATACACGAGAACCCTAGATTGTCACTCTAACTCCTAGCTTAGTCTAGTGGGTTATAATTTTCTTGTGTGTGTAGAATGAGAAAAAGTTCGTGTTCTAAAATGTTAAATATAAAGGAATCAAAAAATTATTACTACCATGATGGTGCACTCGGGGTAGCTCATAACACTAGAACCAATGTAACCATCACTGACATGTCATATTTAACAAAAGTTGATCGAATATCATAACATATTTATTCGAAAGCACCACTCATAAAACAAATTTTTATAGGTTTCTTTGAAAATGGATAAGAAATGGTAATGAAAGCCGTGAAGATTTTGTTTCTCGCTCTGATTATGTGTCAACAGAAGTTATATTTCTCAAATGTTTTCAGCAATATTGGATTTCCTAAGCCTAAAATTGGTGCCAAGTCCTGGCAACTAAGGTTATTTTTCCCAATGTTCTCCTTGGGACGAGATTTGTGTGTAGGTGCGTCCAAAATCTCTTCGAGTAGACTCTGAGGAATTAAATTTGTGTACCTATCTTCTCATTATTCTAGAGAAAGAGAACATGTTGTCAAGTGGAACTTCATGTTTTCGCCACATAGTAGAGCAAGGTTTACATTATTGATCTTGTTGTTTTTTCTTCTTGAATGGATCTGTGCCTTCGAGCCCTACCTTTTGTTTTGATGAGCTAGGAGATTAGGGCCATGATCCTTTTTATCTATATATTGAACGGCACATTCATATTGTAGATGGTGGAAGGAACAAAATTGCCATCAAGTTTGTCATTTTACATACAAATATGGAAATAAGTTAACTCCGACATCCGTTATAGCTAGATGTTTATATCTATTTGAGTCAAGGGGTAGAGTTCAACATACACCCCTCCGCTCTAGTTTTTTACTTTCCCTAGCTTTTTCGTAAGGTAACCCTCATCAAACCTTGGCATATTTCCTAGAAAAACTTCCAAAATCTTGAACATCAAGTATGTTTCATTGAATTATTCATGACATATATCTTTATAGTATGATTATTCTCTTGACAAATTTTACTTGCAACTATTCCAAAGTTTGTCAATTTTGGTTTTAGACAATACTAAAGTGAAATCATTGCTCCGATAAATCCTCACATAACTAAGATGGATACTTCAACCATGAGTACAAAGCGACGACAAAAGTCGGTTGATAAAAGGCTTTGATTCACATGAGCTAGCTAGTCATAACTTGACATACTCAGCATGTTTATAAAGTGGAACAACTGTGATGTGGCTGAACTTTTTCACATATAGATGCGATGTCATTATGTATGTCATTACTCATGTATCTAGAAAACTCCAATATAAAAGGGCATCGTCTTTCTAGCATGTGGTGGAACTTGTCTTTCCAACACATACCATATAATCCAATGAAACTAATAAGTAAGTGCCAAAATTGGCTAGGTGCCATGTCATCACTAGCTCATCCATTGTTTGGATAAAATCCAAGAGCTAAACATATATCCTAAATCTCTCACTTGTATAAATAGACCCCAAATCGACATTCAATACACCACACATCTCATTGAGAGCAATCGAAACTTGGCAAGTGAAAAACACTAGCAGCGTCTGAGCAACAATGGCCACCAAGATAGTAGCCATCTTTGCACTCCTTGCTCTTTTCGGTGAGCACTACAACTGCATTCTTTACTCAGCCGCAAGTGCTCACTTGCTCCTACAAATGCTATTATTCCACGGTTTCTCCCACCACTTGTTCTTTGCGGGTACGAACACCCTATTCTTCGGGCCTATAGGCTACAACAGGCACTCGCCAGCCATCTTGCAACAACCAATTGCTCCGGTTGCAACAAAGAATCGTCGGCTCATCTAATAGTACATGCCCAGCTACAAGAAGCCAGTTCTCGCGCCGCTTAGTCAACTAGCCCTAGCGAACCCTGCCGCCTACTTACAGCTGCAACAGGTGCTTCCTATAAACGCATTGGCTGCATCAAACGCCCTTGCATACCCACTGCAACAACAGTTGCAGCAAATCCTGCTGCCAGTGCTCAGTCAACTAGCTTTGGCGAACCCTCTTGCCAACTTGCAACAGCAACAGCTGCTTCCATTCAACCCACTAGCCAACATCGCGCTGCATTCGCAACAAAGCAGCAGTCGCTTCCGTTGATCCAGTTGGCTCAGGCAAACGCTATCGCCTACTCCCAGCAACAACAATTGCTACCAGTTAACCCACTGGCAGTGGCCAACCCACTAGCTGCCGCCTTCCTACAGCAGTCGCTTCCGTTGACCCAGTTGGCTCAGGCAAACGCTGTCGCCTACTCCCAGCAACAACAATTGCTACCAGTTAACCCACTGGCAGTGGCCAACCCACTAGCTGCCGCCTTCCTACAGCAACAACAATTTCAGCCATTCAACCAGATGTCTTTGATGAACCCTGCCTTGGCGTGGCAGCAACCCCTTGTTGGAGGTGCCATCTTCTAGATTACAGATGAGATGTAATAGATAACAAGGTTCTCAAGTCGGCGTGTGCAATTTCCAAGAAATAAACAATATATTGTTTGAGAATTATCTCAGCCGACTCCTTAATTGTTTTTTTATATAATCATTTTTAAACATCAAAACATAACTACCGACACATGCTTGATGAATTTAATATCCAACAAATATGTTAAAGCAAATTATATGTGGGACACCAAACTTGCGCGGAATTGTCTCCTCAACGTAGTAGCTCACTATTCTGCTAAATATTACTAATAGGTGTATGGGGTCCTTGTTGATGGAAACTACTACCACTAATTTAGAGTGGGCTATCTAAACCCAAAAGTAATGACCTAAGATGGAAGCACCAACCGTCCACGGCTATCCATACACACGTAACCCTAGATTGTCACTCTAACTCCTAGCTTAGTCTAGTGGGTTATAATTTTCTTGTGTGTGTAGAATGAGAAAAAGTTCGTGTTCTAAAAAATGTTAAATATAAAGGAATCAAAAAATTATTACTACCATGATGGTGCACTCGGGGTAGCTCATAACACTTGAACCAATGTAACCATCACACGACATGTCATATTTAACAAAAGTTGATCGAATATCATAACATATTTATTCGAGCACCACTCATAAAACAAATTTTTATAGGTTTCTTTGAAAATGGATAAGAAATGGTAATGAAAGCCGTGAAGATTTTGTTTCGCTCTCGATTATGTGTCAATGAAGTTATATTTCTCAAATGTTTTTAGCAATATTGATTTCCTAAGCCTAAAATTGGTGCCAAGTCCTGGCAACTAAGGTTATTTTTCCCAATGTTGTTCTCCTTGGGACGAGATTTGTGTGTAGGTGCGTCCAAAATCTCTTCGAGTAGACTCGAGGAATTAAATTTGTGTACCTATCTTCTCATTATTCTAGAGAAAGAGAACATGTTGTCAAGTGGAACTTCATGTTTTCGCCACATAGTAGAGCAAGGTTTACATTATTGATCTTGTTGTTTTTTCTTCTTGAATGGATCTGTGCCTTCGAGCCCTACCTTTTGTTTTGATGAGCTAGGAGATTAGGGCCATGATCCTTTTTATCTATATATTGAGCGGCACATTCATATTGTAGATGGTGGAAGGAACAAAATTGCCATCAAGTTTGTCATTTTACATACAAATATGGAAATAAGTTAACTCCGACATCCGTTATAGCTAGATGTTTATATCTATTTGAGTCAAGGGGTAGAGTTCAACATACACCCTCCGCTCTAGTTTTTTACTTTCCCTAGCTTTTTCGTAAGGTAACCTCATCAAACCTTGGCATATTTCCTAGAAAAACTTCCAAAATCTTGAACATCAAGTATGTTTCATTGAATTATTCATGACATATATCTTTATAGTATGATTATTCTCTTGACAAATTTTACTTGCAACTATTCCAAAGTTTGTCAATTTTGGTTTTAGACAATACTAAAAGTGAAATCATTGCCCGATAAATCCTCACATAACTAAGATGGATACTTCAACCATGAGTACAAAGCGACAACAACAAAGTCGGTTGATAAAAGGCTTTGATTCACATGAGCTAGCTAGTCATAACTTGACATACTCGGCATGTTTATAAAGTGGAACAACTGTGATGTGGCTGAACTTTTTCACATATAGATGCGATGTCATTATGTATGTCATTACTCATGTATCTAGAAAACTCCAATATAAAAGGGCATCGTCTTTTCTAGCATGTGGTGGAACTTGTCTTTCCAACACATACCATATAATCCAATGAAACTAATAAGTAAGTGCCAAAATTGGCTAGGTGCCATGTCATCACTAGCTCATCCATTGTTTGGATAAAATCCAAGAGCTAAACATATATCCTAGATCTCTCACTTGTATAAATAGACCCCAAATCGACATTCAATACACCACACATCTCATTGAGAGCAATCAGAAACTTGGCAAGTGAAAAACACTAGCAACGTCTCGAGCAACAATGGCCGCCAAGATATTAGCCATCTTTGCACTCCTTGCTCTTTCGGTGAGCACTACAAGCTGCGTTCTTTACTCAGCCCGCAGGTGCTCACTTGCTCCTACAAATGCTATTATTCCACGGTTTCTCCCACCACTTGTTTTGCGGGGTACGAACACCCTATTCTGCGGGCCTATAGGCTACAACAGGCACTCGCAGACCATCTTGCAACAACCAATTGCTCGGTTGCAACAAGCAATCGTCGGCTCATCTAATAGTACATGCCCAGCTACAGCTAGCAGTTCTCCCCGGCTTAGTCAACTAGCCCTAGCGAACCCCCGCCGCCTACTTATACCGCAACAGGTGCTTCCTATAAACGCATTGGCTGCATCAAACGCCCTTGCATACCCTTTGCAACAACAGTTGCAGCAAAATCTTTGCCGGTGCTCGGCCAACTAGCTTTGGTGAACCCTCTTGCCAACTTGCGGCAAAGAATAAATGCTTCCATTCAACCCACTAGCCAACATCGCTGCATTATCGCAACAGCAGCAGCCGCTTCCGTTGATCCAGCTTGGCTTCAGCAAACGCTATCGCCTACTCCCAGCAACAACAATTGCTACCGGTTAACCCATCGTAGTGGCCAACCCACTAGTCGCGCCTTCCTACACAAAGCCGCTTCCGTTGACCCGGTTGGCTCGGGCAAAACGCTGTCGCCTACTCCCAAAGAACAACAATTGCTACCAGTTAACCCAGCGGGCAAGTGGCCAACCCACTAGCTGCGGCCGCCTTCCTACAAAGCAACAACAATTTCAGCCATTCAACCAGATGTCTTTGATGAACCCGCGCCTTTGGCGTGGCGGCAACCCCTTGTTGGAGGTGCCATCTTCTAGATTACAGATGAGATGTAATAGATAACAAGGTTCTCAAGTCGGCGTGTGTGCAATTTCCAAGAAATAAACAATATATTGATTGAGAATTATCTCAGCCGACTCCTTAATTGTTTTTTATATAATCATTTTTAAACATCGAAACATAACTACCGACACATGCTTGATGAATTTAATATCCAACAAATATGTTAAAGCAAATTATATGTGGGACACCAAACTTGCACGGAATTGTCTCCTCAACGTAGTAGCTCACTATTCTCGCTAAATATTACTAATAGGTGTATGGGGTCCTTGTTGATGGAAACTACTCCCACTAATTTAGAGTGGGCTATCTAAACCCAAAAGTAATGACCTAAGATGGAAGCACCAACCGTCCACGGCTATCCATACACACGTAACCCTAGATTGTCACTCTAACTCCTAGCTTAGTCTGGTGGGTTATAATTTTCTTGTGTGTGTAGAATGAGAAAAAGTTCGTGTTCTAAAATGTTAAATATAAAGGAATCAAAAAATTATTACTACCATGATGGTGCACTCGGGGTAGCTCATAACACTAGAACCAATGTAACCATCACTCGACATGTCATATTTAACAAAAGTTGATCGAATATCATAACATATTTATTCGAGCACCACTCATAAAACAAATTTTTATAGGTTTCTTTGAAAATGGATAAGAAATGGTAATGAAAGCCGTGAAGATTTTGTTTCTCGCTCTGATTATGTGTCAACGAAGTTATATTTCTCAAATGTTTTTCAGCAATATTGGATTTCCTAAGCCTAAAATTGGTGCCAAGTCCTGGCAACTAAGGTTATTTTTCCCAATGTTCTCCTTGGGACGAGATCTGTGTGTAGGTGCGTCCAAAATCTCTTCGAGTAGACTCTGAGGAATTAAATTTGTGTACCTATCTTCTCATTATTCTAGAGAAAGAGAACATGTTGTCAAGTGGAACTTCATGTTTTCGCCACATAGTAGAGCAAGGTTTACATTATTGATCTTGTTGTTTTTCTTCTTGAATGGATCTGTGCCTTCGAGCCCTACCTTTTGTTTTGATGAGCTAGGAGATTAGGGCCATGATCCTTTTTTATCTATATATTGAACGGCACATTCATATTGTAGATGGTGGAAGGAACAAAATTGCCATCAAGTTTGTCATTTTACATACAAATATGGAAATAAGTTAACTCCGACATCCGTTATAGCTAGATGTTTATATCTATTTGAGTCAAGGGGTAGAGTTCAACATACACCCCTCCGCTCTAGTTTTTTACTTTCCCTAGCTTTTTCGTAAGGTAACCTCATCAAACCTTGGCATATTTCCTAGAAAAACTTCCAAAATCTTGAACATCAAGTATGTTTCATTGAATTATTCATGACATATATCTTTATAGTATGATTATTCTCTTGACAAATTTTACTTGCAACTATTCCAAAGTTTGTCAATTTTGGTTTTAGACAATACTAAAGTGAAATCATTGCCCGATAAATCATAAATCCTCACATAACTAAGATGGATACTTCAACCATGAGTACAAAGCGGCGACAAAAGTCGGTTGATAAAAGGCTTTGATTCACATGAGCTAGCTAGTCATAACTTGACATACTCAGCATGTTTATAAAGTGGAACAACTGTGATGTGGCTGAACTTTTTTCACATATAGATGCGATGTCATTATGTATGTCATTACTCATGTATCTAGAAAACTCCAATATAAAAGGGCACGTCTTTCTAGCATGTGGTGGAACTTGTCTTTCCAACACATACCATATAATCCAATGAAACTAATAAGGAAGTGCCAAAATTGGCTAGGTGCCATGTCATCACTAGCTCATCCATTGTTTGGATAAAATCCAAGAGCTAAACATATATCCTAGATCTCTCACTTGTATAAATAGACCCCAAATCGACATTCAATACACCACACATCTCATTGAGAGCAATCGAAACTTGGCAAGTGAAAAACACTAGCAACGCCCGAAAGCAACAATGGCCGCCAAGATATTAGCCATCTTTGCACTCCTTGCTCTTTCGGTGAGCACTACAACCGCGTTCTTTACTCACCGCGGTGCTCACTTGCTCCTACAAATGCTATTATTCCACGGTTTCTCCCACCACTTGTTCTTTGCGGGTACGAACACCCTATTCTTCGGGCCTATAGGCTACAATGGGCACTCGCAGCCATCTTGCAACAACCAATTGCTCGGTTGCAAACAGCAATCGTCGGCTCATCTAATAGTACATGCCCGGCTACAGCAGCCAGTTCCCGCCGGCGCTTAGTCAACTAGCCCTAGCGAACCCCTCGGGCCGCCTACTTACATACCGCAATAGGTGCTTCCTATAAACGCATTGGCTGCATCAAACGCCCTTGCATACCCATCTTTGCAACAACAGTTGCGTAAAAGCAAATCCTGCCGCCGGTGCTCGGTCAACTAGCTTTGGCGAAACCTCTTGCCAACTTGAAACAAAACGACTGCTTCCATTCAACCCACTAGCCAACATCGCTGCATTACCGCAATGGCAGCTAGCCGCTTCCGTTGATCCGCTTGGCTCGGGCAAACGCTATCGCCTACTCCAAAGCAACAACAATTGCTACCGTTAACCCAATCGGCGGGCCAACCCACTAGGCTGCCGCCTTCCTACAGCTAGTCGCTTCCGTTGACCCAGTTGGTTTCAGGCAAACGCCGCCGCCTACTCCCAAAGAACAACAATTGCTACCGGTTAACTTAATCGGGCAAAGGGTGGCCAACCCACTAGCTGCCGCCTTCCTACAAAGCAACAACAATTTCAGCCATTCAACCGGATGTCTTTGATGAACCCCCTCGCCTTGGCGTGGCAAAGAACCCCTTGTTGGAGGTGCCATCTTCTAGATTACAGATGAGATGTAATAGATAACAAGGTTCTCAAGTCGGCGTGTGCAATTTCCAAGAAATAAACAATATATTGATTGAGAATTATCTCAAAGCCCGACTCCTTAATTGTTTTTTATATAATCATTTTTAAACATCGAAACATAACTACCGACACATGCTTGATGAATTTAATATCCAACAAATATGTTAAAGCAAATTATATGTGGGACACCAAACTTGCACGGAATTGTCTCCTCAACGTAGTAGCTCACTATTCTCGCTAAATATTACTAATAGGTGTATGGGGTCCTTGTTGATGGAAACTAGTCCCACTAAAATTTAGATTTAGAGTGGGCTATCTAAACCCAAAAGTAATGACCTAAGATGGAAGCACCAACCGCCCACGGCTATCCATACACACGTAACCCTAGATTGTCACTCTAACTCCTAGCTTAGTCTAGTGGGTTATAATTTTCTTGTGTGTGTAGAATGAGAAAAGTTCGTGTTCTAAAATGTTAAATATAAAGGAATCAAAAAAATTATTACTACCATGATGGTGCACTCGGGGTAGCTCATAACACTAGAACCAATGTAACCATCACTCGACATGTCATATTTAACAAAAGTTGATCGAATATCATAACATATTTATTCGAGCACCACTCATAAAACAAATTTTTATAGGTTTCTTTGAAAATGGATAAGAAATGGTAATGAAAGCCGTGAAGATTTTGTTTTTCCCGATTATGTGTCAACGAAGTTATATTTCTCAAATGTTTTCAGCAATATTGGATTTCCTAAGCCTAAAATTGGTGCCAAGTCCTGGCAACTAAGGTTATTTTTCCCAATGTTCTCCTTGGGACGAGATTTGTGTGTAGGTGCGCCCAAAATCTCTTTCGAGTAGACTCGAGGAATTAAATTTGTGTACCTATCTTCTCATTATTCTAGAGAAAGAGAACATGTTGTCAAGTGGAACTTCATGTTTTCGCCACATAGTAGAGCAAGGTTTACATTATTGATCTTGTTGTTTTTCTTCTTGAATGGATGCGTGCCTTCGAGCCCTACCTTTTGTTTTGATGAGCTAGGAGATTAGGGCCATGATCCTTTTTATCTATATATTGAACGGCACATTCATATTGTAGATGGTGGAAGGAACAAAATTGCCATCAAGTTTGTCATTTTACATACAAATATGGAAATAAGTTAACTCCGACATCCGTTATAGCTAGATGTTTATATCTATTTGAGTCAAGGGGTAGAGTTCAACATACACCCCCTCCGCTCTAGTTTTTTACTTTCCCTAGCTTTTTCGTAAGGTAACCTCATCAAACCTTGGCATATTTCCTAGAAAAACTTCCAAAATCTTGAACATCAAGTATGTTTCATTGAATTATTCATGACATATATCTTTATAGTATGATTATTCTCTTGACAAATTTTACTTGCAACTATTCCAAAGTTTGTCAATTTTGGTTTTAGACAATACTAAAGTGAAATCATTGCCTGATAAATCCTCACATAACTAAGATGGATACTTCAACCATGAGTACAAAGCGACAACAAAGTCGGTTGATAAAAGGCTTTGATTCACATGAGCTAGCTAGTCATAACTTGACATACTCAGCATGTTTATAAAGTGGAACAACTGTGATGTGGCTGAACTTTTTCACATATAGATGCGATGTCATTATGTATGTCATTACTCATGTATCTAGAAAACTCCAATATAAAAGGGCACGTCTTTCTAGCATGTGGTGGAACTTGTCTTTCCAACACATACCATATAATCCAATGAAACTAATAAGTAAGTGCCAAAATTGGCTAGGTGCCATGTCATCACTAGCTCATCCATTGTTTGGATAAAATCCAAGAGCTAAACATATATCCTAGATCTCTCACTTGTATAAATAGACCCCAAATCGACATTCAATACACCACACATCTCATTGAGAGCAATCAGAAACTTGGCAAGTGAAAAACACTAGCAACGCCTGAGCAACAATGGCCGCCAAGATATTAGCCATCTTTGCACTCCTTGCTCTTTCGGTGAGCACTACAACTGCGTTCTTTACTCAGCCGCAGTGCTCACTTGCTCCTACAAATGCTATTATTCCACAGTTTCTCCCACCACTTGTTGCTGCGGGGTACGAACACCCTATTCTGCGGGCCTATAGGCTACAACAGGCACTCGCAGCCATCTTGCAACAACCAATTGCTCAGTTGCAACAGCAATCGTCGGCTCATCTAATAGTACATGCCCAGCTACAGCAGCAGTTCCTGCCAGCGCTTAGTCAACTAGCCCTAGCGAACCCTGCCGCCTACTTACAGCTGCAACAGGTGCTTCCTATAAACGCATTGGCTGCATCAAACGCCCTTGCATACCCACTGCAACAACAGTTGCAGCAAATCCCGCCGCGGTGCTTCGATCCAACTAGCTTTGGCGAACCCTCTTGCCAACTTGCAACAGCAACAGCTGCTTCCATTCAACCCACTAGCCAACATCGCTGCATTACTGCAACAGCAGCAGTCGCTTCCGTTGATCCAGTTGGCTCAGGCAAACGCTATCGCCTACTCCCAGCAACAACAATTGCTACCAGTTAACCCACTGGCAGTGGCCAACCCACTAGCTGCCGCCTTCCTACAGCAGTCGCTTCCGTTGACCCAGTTGGCTCAGGCAAACGCTGTCGCCTACTCCCAGCAACAACAATTGCTACCAGTTAACCCACTGGCAGTGGCCAACCCACTAGCTGCCGCCTTCCTACAGCAACAACAATTTCAGCCATTCAACCAGATGTCTTTGATGAACCCTGCCTTGGCGTGGCAGCAACCCCTTGTTGGAGGTGCCATCTTCTAGATTACAGATGAGATGTAATAGATAACAAGGTTCTCAAGTCGGCGTGTGCAATTTCCAAGAAATAAACAATATATTGATTGAGAATTATCTCAGCCGACTCCTTAATTGTTTTTTTATATAATCATTTTTAAACATCGAAACATAACTACCGACACATGCTTGATGAATTTAATATCCAACAAATATGTTAAAGCAAATTATATGTGGGACACCAAACTTGCGCGGAATTGTCTCCTCAACGTAGTAGCTCACTATTCTGCTAAATATTACTAATAGGTGTATGGGGTCCTTGTTGATGGAAACTACTCCCACTAATTTAGAGTGGGCTATCTAAACCCAAAAGTAATGACCTAAGATGGAAGCACCAACCGTCCACGGCTATCCATACACACAGAACCCTAGATTGTCACTCTAACTCCTAGCTTAGTCTAGTGGGTTATAATTTTCTTGTGTGTGTAGAATGAGAAAAAGTTCGTGTTCTAAAATGTTAAATATAAAGGAATCAAAAAAATTATTACTACCATGATGGTGCACTCGGGGTAGCTCATAACACTAGAACCAATGTAACCATCACTCACATGTCATATTTAACAAAAGTTGATCGAATATCATAACATATTTATTCGAGCACCACTCATAAAACAAATTTTTATAGGTTTCTTTGAAAATGGATAAGAAATGGTAATGAAAGCCGTGAAGATTTTGTTTCTCGCTCTGATTATGTGTCAACAGAAGTTATATTTCTCAAATGTTTTCAGCAATATTGGATTTCCTAAGCCTAAAATTGGTGCCAAGTCCTGGCAACTAAGGTTATTTTTCCCAATGTTCTCCTTGGGACGAGATTTGTGTGTAGGTGCGCCCAAAATCTCTTCGAGTAGACTCGAGGAATTAAATTTGTGTACCTATCTTCTCATTATTCTAGAGAAAGAGAACATGTTGTCAAGTGGATTATGTTCTCCTTGGAAAGAGAACGAGTGTCAACCCGGAATGTCGAAATCAGTCAAGACTTGACTTATTATGAGAAACCAACAAAGGTATTAGACACCAAAGAAAGAGTCACTAGGGGCAGGATAGTCAAGCAGTACAAAATTCTTTGGGGAAATCATGGAGAGAATGATGCAACATGGGAAACGGACGAGTATCTTCTGAGGAATTACCCACAGTTTCATAAAGAATGGTTAGTTACGCCGAATCTCGGGACGAGATTCTTTTTAGGGGGAAAGATTTGTAACACCCTAGGTGTTAAGCATCTTGAAAGCATGATCATTTGCATAGCATCATCATCATTTCATGCATGAGCAAGTTCATAATAGCTTTTTAATTGAGTTGCTCTCATTTCATGCTTGCTTGACCTAGCTACTATAGAATCTTTGCTATAATCATGTTTTGGACCTATATTGTGCTTAGATGTATTTTTATCATAATTTAGGACCATGTTTGAGCTTGTGTTTCAATTTAGAAAATTTTTATAAAATAGCCCTAGTGTGTCAAACCTATTTGACCCATTTTGAAACTCTTTTCAAAAGTGCTAGATAGAAGTGTTTTTAGCAAAAAGTTTCTATAGATGAAATGAAGTACTTTTTATGTGGAGCAAATGATCTGTTGTGACTTTCTTGTGAAAAGGTTTTGAAATGACCCAATTAGAGCCCCCAAGTTTGAGTCAAACTTGAGTCAAATTCAAACTCTGTTTTTGAATGTTTGATTTGACCTTGCTGTTTTAATTTTTAGTTTCAAATCTAGGCCGAATTAGAAAAAAAGTCCATATTGAGTGTTTTGTAGCTTATGAAATTCTCTACAAAGTTGATGTTTTGACTTTTTCCAAATTCCACACGAATCTCGATGCACAGGTCAAAACCAGCGCTGATTCGTAAAAAACAGAGTAGGGGGAACCTATCGGCAGCTCGCCGGCCGACACGCCCGTGGCGACGTGGTCGCGTGCACGACCGCCGACGTACGGGCTGGATGGGCGGTACGGGTCACGCCATATAAGTAGGACGCCACGCCGCGCCCTAACCCTAGCCTCGCCCTCGGCCGCCGCCGCTTTGAACGAACGAGCATCGCCGCCGCGCGCCATTGCCGCCGTGTCCATGAGCTCCGCCGCCGTGGTTCGCCGCCGTTGCCGCACCAAACCACCCCAAATCCCATCCCTAGCTCCGCTACTTCATCCTCTACTCCAAACCGGCAACGAATCGAGGGTATAGGTTGAGGTACGGACCCCATTTCCACTCCAGCGCGCCGGGCGGCGAGTCCGCCATGGCCGCCGTCGGGGCAAGCTCGCCCGAGCTCGTAGATCGGGTTTAGGCCGTTCTTTCTCGTGTTCTAGGATCGCCTAGAGGTGCTTGAGGTCTAGAGCTAGATGGTTGAGTGGATCTTGCCGTCATTTCGCCGACGCCGGCGTCGCCGCCGAGCGTGCTGCGTGGCGCCGCGCGCGCCGGGACCGTCGTTCGCCCGTCGTTGCGCCGTTCGCGAGTCTAGCTTGCTTGCATGTCTCTCTTGAGCTTAGGAGAGTAGGGAACGGTCTTTGGTTCGCCGGTTATCGCCGAAGAACGGCCGGTCTGCCGTCACCCGCGCCGCCGCGAGCCGCCGTACGCCGTCGTCATCGTTTTGGTCGGTTTCAGTGCAAACCAAGGGCACCATCGTGACCCTCGCGTCGCGTAGATGCGATTAGGGTAGGCTGGTCGACCAATTTGGTCACCGCCGGCGAAAATCCGCCGCCCGATCCGCCCGCCGCGCCGTCCCCTGTTTTCGATTATCGGCCTGACACGCGGGCCCCGCCCGATTTTCTTTTTCTTTTTCTGTTTTTCCAGTTTTGAATGAAAAGCTTTGGAAATTCATAACTTGGTCATTTTGAGTCCAAATTGAGTGAGACAAATTTTGCTGTGCTTGTTAGGAGATAGGCTACAGTATAAAATTATGAAACCCTATTTTCTGAGAACTTTTATATAGAGTTTTATTTATGGCTAGAAATGCATGGAAATTGGAGAAAATCATATCTTTTAATTGGTACAAGATAAAAATATGCTTTCTGTTTGAAAAGTGCTTGTTTTTGTGAGTAGAGTCTAGGAAAAATATCATGCATAGTATGTTCTGTAGAAGAAATGTGATTTTCTATTTATGTGCTTTTTGCTGTGTGACATTTAGAAATTCATAGAAAAATAATTACTAAGGTTTTGGATGTAAAACTTGGTGTGGTGGTTCTTGATAGGTTTGAGTAGATGTTCATACTCAGAAATCTGTTGTCTGACACTTTTCATAGTACAAAGTATTTTCATGCCTAGGTTTGGTGTCACCTTGTCATTTTTGTGTAGGATTGTAAAAGCATGATCTTGCCATGAGATTTTTATGGTAGCTGTTATATTCCAGTAGGATGCTCTGGTAATTTTTGTAGATTTTTCTGAGATAGTTGTATATTTATCATAATTATGGTGCATGGAAAATAGGCTAGAAATATAGGCTTATATGTTCATATTGGGTAATTGTATTTTTATTATGTGTTCCTAGCATGTTTATGACCTGTTAGTGAGCTTGGTTTGATTTGCTTAGAAGTTTCTACATTTTCTTGTTCTAGCATTTTAATTGATTATAATGTGCAAGTGTAGTGTTTGCTAGGGTATGTCATTTCATGTACTTTAGATTATCTTTTGGCAAGTTCAGTAGGCTTATTTGATAGATAATTACTTGATTTACTTGCTGGTTTAGTTTGAGACAAGTTGCATGAGTAGTTTTAAAGATATGGAGGTTGTATGTGGTGTTTGGGTTGAAAACAGAGTCTCTGTTTTTCCCAATTTCAAGGCTGTTAGGTCTAGATTCAGCTCTGGGTGCTGTGGAATGTTTTGTAGGAAATTTTGTTAGCTTTCCATAGAGTCCTAGTTTGCTGAATTTGGAGTTGTAGAACTCCCTCGTGTGATGACTGTTTTAGTGACAGCATGTCATGCTGCCATTTTCTTGTCAAGAGAGAGAGATAAGGTGTTGTTTGATGTAATTTGCTAATGTTTCTTGTGTAGATTAAGTTATGTTTCTGCAGAAGAGATATGCACTTATTAATAGCTTGCATCATGAAGCATCCATTCATCATGCATACTTTGCTTTATTCAGGTTGTTATGCATGTAATGGTATTTATTTCTTTTCTCCATCATATGCATCATCTCAGGATCGCGGGAGGTTCTGGAGGAGCTGATCGAGGAACCAGGGGAGCTGTTCCAGCTGGGAGTGTAGTTCGGAGGAGTCACCGGAGGAGAAGGATCGACCGACGAGTGGACTGAGTGCCCGGAGCACGTTCCGGCGACGTTCTCGCGAGGCAAGCCCCGAGCATTCTCGCCCTTTCCTATTCTTCCAATTAAATTGACTTGAGTCTTTTATATGTTTCCTGCATTACGTATAGGAAATGGTTGAAACCGTTGATGCATTATAATCCTTGCTGAAAGTTGCCCTATCCTATTTAGAGGTCTAGGTTAATGCTCAGTACTATGTTTGCAGTAGACAGTGATTACGGTCACTTGAGGTTATGTTGTGAACAATCACATGGGTGATTGTCAAACTGCTGCTGAAAACCTAATAAGTAAAACATGTGAGATTGGGTGGAGCTTGTGGTCTTTTCCACCTGATCGATTAAGGACTCATACTTTGTCGGAATGTGGTCGGAAGTTGAACGTACTTGGCATATAGTAGGCTCCGCCGGGTCGTGGAGCCACTTAAACTCGCAAGATGTTAGGGGGCCCCCTTTCGCTCTATCGCTCCTCCTTTGGCGTTGGTTGCAGAGGGTTTTTATTGGGTGCAAGATGATGCGCACGATTGATGTCGGTCTCATTGCATGCTCACTTGGCACCCGAGAAGGAGGGGGTAGCCGGCAAGACCGAGACTTTTACGTCCCCTAACACCTTGAGGAGTGATCGGGTCTACCCTTGCAAAGTAGACTTGGTGTGTGTTAGGGTATTCGCCACCGGGTTTGCAATCGATTCGAATCGCCATCTCTCCCCGGATAGTGAGAACCCGGGATACGCCCGCGGCAATGTAGTCTTAATCACTAAACAAATGTCTTTTATCATGTTGCAAAGCAAGTTATATCGATCCAGTTATTTATGCTGTTATTTATTCTCTTGAGCAATGATTAATCTTGACTATACGGGATCTATGTTATGTAAGTAATAAGAACCCTGTTAACTTGGAATATACAAGTAGTATGTGTAGGCTCACTAAACAACCTTATTTGCGAAATTAATGTGAGTCAGCTGAACCCCAGATAAAGCCTAGCATAATCCTTGGAGTCTTTTATTTTATTTTGGACGGGTAAGTCTAGCTGAGTATTTTGTACTCGGGGTTTTATTCCCGTTGTTGCGGTGATCATATTTACCATGGTTATTGTAAGTCTTGTCTGCATTTCCTCGATGATGAAGAGTAAGGCGAGGGCAAGGCAATTCCATATCCCCCTCGTCTCATGCTTTGCTAGGGGATGACTATCTACTGGCACTATCTTATATTTGTTTTCGCTAAAAGACTATTTGTTTTTCGCAAACTACGCTTCCGCACAATGAACCCGAGTTTGTAATAAATTATACTCGCGCACTGATGTTTTAATATATCAAATTTGGTTTGAAATACCCGTGCGGATTTTACTACCAAGCTCAACGATCCTGTTGTATGTTGTTGATGAGTTTGAAATCACTCGAGATTTCCGGAATACCGGGTGTAGACGTGATCACTTCCGGTGATTGTGACTTATACTTGATTTCTTATAAATTGGTCAGCCTGTCACAGTGGCCATGATCCTTTTATCTATATATTGAACGGCACATTCATATTGTAGATGGTGGAAGGAACAAAATTGCCATCAAGTTTGTCATTTTACATACAAATATGGAAATAAGTTAACTCCGACATCCGTTATAGCTAGATATTTATATCTATTTGAGTCAAGGGGTAGAGTTCAACATACACCCCCTCCGCTCTAGTTTTTACTTTCCCTAGCTTTTTCGTAAGGTAACCTCATCAAACCTTGACATATTTCCTAGAAAAACTTCCAAAATCTTGAACATCAAGTATGTTTCATTGAATTATTCAAGACATATATCTTTGTAGTATGATTATTCTCTTGACAAATTTTACTTGCAACTATTCCAAAGTTTGTCAATTTTGGTTTTAGACAATACTAAAGTGAAATCATTGCCCCGATAAATCCTCACATAACTAAGATGGATACTTCAACCATGAGTACAAAGCGACAACAACAAAGTCGGTTGATAAAAGGCTTTTGATTCACATGAGCTAGCTAGTCATAACTTGACATACTCAAAGCATGTTTATAAAGTGGAACAACCGTGATGTGGCTGAACTTTTTCACATATAGATGCGATGTCATTATGTATGTCATTACTCATGTATCTAGAAAACTCCAATATAAAAGGGCATCTTTTTCTAGCATGTGGTGGAACTTGTCTTTCCAACACATACCATATAATCCAATGAAACTAATAAGTAAGTGCCAAAATTGGCTAGGTGCCATGTCATCACTAGCTCATCCATTGTTTGGATAAAATCCAAGAGCTAAACATATATCCTAGATCTCTCACTTGTATAAATAGACCCCAAATCGACATTCAATACACCACACATCTCATTGAGAGCAATCGAAACTTGGCAAGTGAAAAACACTAGCAACGCCTCGAGCAACAATGGCCGCCAAGATATTAGCCATCTTTGCACTCCTTGCTCTTTCGGTGAGCACTACAACCGCGTTCTTTACTCAGCCCGCAAAGTGCTCACTTGCTCCTACAAATGCTATTATTCCACGTTTCTCCCACCACTTGTTGCTGCTGGGTACGAACACCCTATTCTCAGCGGGCCTATAGGCTACAAACGGGCACTCGCACCATCTTGCAACAACCAATTGCTCCGGTTGCAACAGCAATCGTCGGCTCATCTAATAGTACATGCCCAGCTACAGCAGCAGGTTCCGCCCCGCTTAGTCAACTAGCCCTAGCGAACCCCCGCCGCCTACTTACAACGGCAACAAGGTGCTTCCTATAAACGCATTGGCTGCATCAAACGCCCTTGATACCACCTTGCAACAACGATTTAAAGCAAATCCTGCTGCCAGTGCTCAGTCAACTAGCTTTGGCGAACCCTCTTGCCAACTTGCAACAGCAACAGCTGCTTCCATTCAACCCACTAGCCAACATCGCCGCATTACTATCGCGCCAGCTAGCCGCTTCGTTGATCCGGCTTGGCTCGTAAACGCTATCGCCTACTCCAGCCAACAACAATTGCTACCGGTTAACCCACCGGCAAGTGGCCAACCCACTAGCCGCCGCCTTCCTACAGCAACAACAATTTCAGCCATTCAACCAGATGTCTTTGATGAACCCCGCCTTGGCGTGGCAAAGAACCCCTTGTTGGAGGTGCCATCTTCTAGATTACAGATGAGATGTAATAGATAACAAGGTTCTCAAGTCGGCGTGTGCAATTTCCAAGAAATAAACAATATATTGATTGAGAATTATCTCAGCCGACTCCTTAATTTTTTTTATATAATCATTTTTAAACATCAAAAACATAACTACCGACACATGCTTGATGAATTTAATATCCAACAAATATGTTAAAGCAAATTATATGTGGGACACCAAACTTGCGCTGAATTGTCTCCTCAACGTAGTAGCTCACTATTCGCTAAATATTACTAATAGGTGTATGGGGTCCTTGTTGATGGAAACTAGTCCCACTAAAATAAGATTTAGAGTGGGCTATCTAAACCCAAAAGTAATGACCCAAGATGGAAGCACCAACCGTCCACGGCTATCCATACACACGTAACCCTAGATTGTCACTCTAACTCCTAGCTTAGTCTAGTGGGTTATAATTTTCTTGTGTGTGTAGAATGAGAAAAAGTTCGTGTTCTAAAATGTTAAATATAAAGGAATCAAAAAAATTATTACTACCATGATGGTGCACTCGGGGTAGCTCATAACACTAGAACCAATGTAACCGTCACTCACATGTCATATTTAACAAAAGTTGATCGAATATCATAACATATTTATTCAAGCACCACTCATAAAACAAATTTTTATAGGTTTCTTTGAAAATGGATGAGAAATGGTAACGAAAGCCGTGAAGATTTTTTTTTTCTCGCTCTGATTATGTGTCAACAGAAGTTATATTTCTCAAATGTTTTCAGCAATATTGGATTTCCTAAGCCTAAAATTGGTGCCAACTCCTGGCAACTAAGGTTATTTTTCCCAATGTTCTCCTTGGGACGAGATCTGTGTGTAGGTGCGTCCAAAAATCTCTTCGAGTAGACTCGAGGAATTAAATTTGTGTACCTATCTTCTCATTATTCTAGAGAAAGAGAACATGTTGTCAAGTGGAACTTTATGTTTTCGCCTCATAGTAGAGCAAGGTTTACATTATTGATCTTGTTGTTTTTTCTTCTTGAATGGATCTGTGCCTTGAGCCCTACCTTTTTGTTTTGATGAGCTAGGAGATTAGGGCCATGATCCTTTTTATCTATATATTGAACGGCACATTCATATTGTAGATGGTGGAAGGAACAAAATTGCCATCAAGTTTGTCATTTTACATACAAATATGGAAATAAGTTAACTTCGACATCCGTTATAGCTAGATGTTTATATCTATTTGAGTCAAGGGGTAGAGTTCAACATACACCCCCTCCGCTCTAGTTTTTTACTTTCCCTAGCTTTTTCGTAAGGTAACCCCATCAAACCTTGACATATTTCCTAGAAAAACTTCCAAAATCTTGAACATCAAGTATGTTTCATTGAATTATTCATGACATATATCTTTATAGTTTGATTATTCTCTTGACAAATTTTACTTGCAACTATTCCAAAGTTTGTCAATTTTGGTTTTAGACAATACTAAAGTGAAATCATTGCCCGATAAATCCTCACATAACTAAGATGGATACTTCAACCATGAGTACAAAGCGACAACAAAGTCGGTTGATAAAAGGCTTTGATTCACATGAGCTAGCTAGTCATAACTTGACATACTCAAAGCATGTTTATAAAGTGGAACAACCGTGATGTGGCTGAACGTTCTCACATATAGATGCGATGTCATTATGTATGTCATTACTCATGTATCTAGAAAACTCCAATATAAAAGGGCACGTCTTTTCTAGCATGTGGTGGAACTTGTCTTTCCAACACATACCATATAATCCAATGAAACTAATAAGTAAGTGCCAAAATTGGCTAGGTGCCATGTCATCACTAGCTCATCCATTGTTTGGATAAAATCCAAGAGCTAAACATATATCCTAGATCTCTCACTTGTATAAATAGACCCCAAATCGACATTCAATACACCACACATCTCATTGAGAGCAATCGAAACTTGGCAAGTGGAAAACACTAGCAACGCGTCGAGCAACAATGGCCGCCAAGATATTAGCCATCTTTGCACTCCTTGCTCTTTTCGGTGAGCACTACAAGCTGCGTTCTTTACTCGGCCGCGCGGTGCTCACTTGCTCCTACAAATGCTATTATTCCACAGTTTCTCCCACCACTTGTTGTCAAGGGTACGAACACCCTATTCTCGCGGGCCTATAGGCTACAACAGGCACTCGCAGCCATCTTGCAACAACCAATTGCTCGGGTTGCAATAAAGCAATCGTCGGCTCATCTAATAGTACATGCCCAATTACATGGCGGAAGTTCCTGCCGGCCGCTTAGTCAACTAGCCCTAGCGAACCCCCGCCGCCTACTTACGTACCGCAACAGGTGCTTCCTATAAACGCATTGGCTGCATCAAACGCCCTTGCATACCCACTGCAACAACGGTTGCGGCAAATCTATTCGCCGGTGCTCGATCCAACTAGCTTTGGCGAACCCTCTTGCCAACTTGCAACAAAGAACACCGCTTCCATTCAACCCACTAGGCAACATGTTTGCCAGACATCGCGGCAGCAGCAGTCGCTTCCGTTGATCCGGTTGGCTCGACAAAAACGCTATCGCCTACTCCCGGCAACAACAATTGCTACGGTTAACCCAGCGGGCGTTGGCCAACCCACTAGCTGCCGCCTTCCTACAGCCGCTTCCGTTGACCCAGTTGGCTCGGGCAATGGGCAAGCGTAAGCCTACTCCAAAGCAACAACAATTGCTACCGGTTAACCCAGCGTTGGCCAACCCACTAGCTGCCGCCTTCCTACGGCAACAACAATTTCAGCCATTCAACCGGATGTCTTTGATGAACCCCCGCTTTGGCGTGGCAGCAACCCCTTGTTGGAGGTGCCATCTTCTAGATTACAGATGAGATGTAATAGATAACAAGGTTCTCAAGTCGGCGTGTGCAATTTCCAAGAAATAAACAATATATTGATTGAGAATTATCTCAGCCGACTCCTTAATTGTTTTTTTTATATAATCATTTTTAAACATCGAAACATAACTACCGACACATGCTTGATGAATTTAGTATCCAACAAATATGTTAAAGCAAATTATATGTGGGACACCAAACTTGCGCTGAATTGTCTCCTCAACGTAGTAGCTCACTATTACGCTAAATATTACTAATAGGTGTATGGGGTCCTTGTTGATGGAAACTACTACCACTAATTTAGAGTGGGCTATCTAAACCCAAAAGTAATGACCCAAGATGGAAGCACCAACCGGCCCACGGCTATCCATACACATACGTAACCCTAGATTGTCACTCTAACTCCTAGCTTAGTCTAGTGGGTTATAATTTTCTTGTGTGTGTAGAATGAGAAAAAGTTCGTGTTCTAAAATGTTAAATATAAAGGAATCAAAAAAATTATTACTACCATGATGGCGCACTCGGGGTAGCTCATAACACTAGAACCAATGTAACCGTCACTCACATGTCATATTTAATCGTTGACGGTAGAAATACCTTGTTTTTACATAGTCAAACCGTCAACAAAGTACTCCTTTTTGGAAGCTAACATACATATAAACAATGATTTCTTATGCAAATAACCTAGTTCCACATGTAGATGTCATTCTTTGCATACGAGATGTGAAACTAGTGGAACTCGGGGCTGAAATGACACATTTGGTCACCATCCAGTCAACACCCCAAGTATGGCCATTGGACAATTTGACACCACCATCATGATCTCCATGTCCTATGAAGCTTCCACACAAAATTTGAAGTCATTTGGCCACAAGACCTACATCGGCCGATGCATGACCATTTCATCCCGAGACATCGACATGTGGGGACACCTTCTAGAAGAGTTGGAGAAGGCCAAGGCCCAATGGACCAAAGATCGGCCGACCATGATACTTTGGCCCAAACTCTTCCAATGCGACCTGCCACATCACTAATCCGTGGGGGAACAAGAGAAGGCACCTCGATTGGTCCGTCAATACGCCCCATGGATCGTGTTGGTACAAAATGAACGTCACGGCAAGTTCTAGACTCAAGACACGTAAACCCGTGCAATTGGGGCCAATGTTCCCAAAGGGGGTGGCCCTGGTCATGGACCATGGTCGGCCGACCATGGCCCATTTGGCCAAGGACGTCCTCCCACGCCCATCACATTGTCCACATGCTGAAATTACCTCACACGTTGATCTTAAGGCGGTTGCATGGCGGTTTGATCCAACGAAGGGCAATAGAGGTCACGCAGCGGATCGATGACGTGGCGCCGAGTAGCCCCTACTCCACCTTGGGGCTATAAATACCCCCCACCCCTTCACTTCCAAGACATGACCACAAGGAGAACTCCACTCCAATGTAGTAGGCGAAGCCCCCGCTCCTTTAGTGTAGTAGTAGAGTGAGAGAGGGAAGTCTTCCCGGAGGAAGCCCCGGTGTTCTGGGGGAATCTCCTCCGAGGTGTACCTCTGCAAGGGTGTACTTCTTCTAGTGAGTAATACATCTCGAAGTTCTTTTATACTTTGCATATCTGGTTTAGTATAGTAGCTATTCACTCGTTCTTCATTGGTACATTGCTTTGCTTTAGTAGAGTGTTCTAGCCTAGCTAAGTACAGGGGTTAGAATAGTAAGAGTTAGCGTAGACGTGGTGTCTAGGCTATACCTTACCGTGTGTATGCCGCTTGTCGCGACGGATGGATTGTGACAACCAAGAAGGTAGTGACAGCCCTTCCCGGTCTCGTGATAGATCACCACGTGTTTAGGCAAGTTCTTAAAAGGTAAGGCTCCAAAGAAAATAGTAGTTTGGTAGTGGTGACTTTATTCACCAGATTATCACCCTCGCTCCAAGTGTCCGAGGGTCGATAAAGCCACGTTTAGCTACCTAGCCTATCCGTCCAGATATCATAGCTATAGAAAACCTCTCAACTCAACTACCAAATACACACCTTGTGTCATCATAGGACGAGTCTTGATTCTTTGTTAGTTCACTTCACGTTCCTCGTGGAAATCGATACCGGAATACTCCCGGTGAAAAGCTACACCGACAAACTGCGGCGCTTTGGGTTTACCGTTGCCATACTTAGGTGTATCGGTCCTTTAGTGGTAACACTAAAGAATTGTCAACAAGCTTTTTCGGTGCCGTTCTTGCCGGGAACGGTAGTCTGTCTTAACATTGAATTGGGTCGTCCGAGTTTTATTTTTATTTTTACCTTTCTTTTTTTTTTTCCTTTTCCACAATGAACCAAACACCCATATCCCATTTCGCCGCTCCAAAGGGCGCTTGTTTGGAGCCTCCACCATCATCACAACCCATCCATACATCTAGCTATGAGCTTCGCTTCAGGCTTCATAGCCATGGTTCAGAAAAACCTTTCTCAGGGGGACAAAGATGAGAACCCCTATGCTCATTTGCGTGAGTTTGAGCAATTGTGTTCATGTCTTCACATTGAGGGCATGACACGAGATACCCTTCGTTGGAAGCTCTTTCCGTTCTCTTTAACGGGGAAAAGCTAAACAATGGTATGCTCGCTATGTAGAGAGTATAGGAGGAGAATGGGAAAAGCTTCAAACCAAATTTTGTCTTACCTTCTTCCCTATCTCCCGTGTTGTCCATCTTCGAATAGAGGTCCTATCCTTTAAACGAAGGAAAAGGAATATCTAGGCATAGCCTGGGCCCGTATCACCGATTCAACATCATATGGCCCCGACCTTGGTATTTCTAAACCGGCATTATTGCAACATTTCTATTGCGGCCTTACCAAGGAATCAGCCCAAAACCTTGACATAGCTTCGGGGGAGCTTTCTTTGCCTCCCCTCGTTAGTGAAGGGAAGAAAGTTCTCTCTAGGATCTTTGAGAACACCCCTTACACTAACATCTACGATGAAGCTTTAGAGGAAAACCCATTCCCCAAGCAAAAGGAGATCTCAATGGCACAAACACCACCATTCCTATCCAAAAGTCCCGCCATCAATCCTGAACCACAAATACCCCAGATTGCGAAGGAAGAAGAAATTCAACCTTTCAAACATCCTTACAAATTCGAAGAGGATCTATTTCCCGATTTTGTTGATTATGGGAACACCTTGAATCACCATTTCCAAAAGGGACCTTCAAAGAGACACCATTCTAAATCCCTAAATGAAGGATCTCGTCAAAAGCATCCCAAATCATCATCATCTTACCTCTCAAAACCTCAAGTGGGACATAAGTCCTGAAGAAATGTCGAGTGAGCCCATAGAAGGAGAATCAAAACATCAAGAAGAATCTAGCCTCTTCCCTTCTATGCCCACAACCGATATATTCTCAAGACCCAATTCTAAACCAATCTATCGCCCGAGCACCCCCATTGTACTTTCCCCTTATGAGTCTTATGATCGCCCGATCAATGACTCTAGGAATGCAAAGGATGAGCTCAAGTCAATTTCTTCTATCCCCGTGACTCATCCAAGTCTACGGGAGGACTCAGATAGTCATGAAGAAGAAATTGCTCATCCTCTTATAAAGCTCAGTCCGAGACCCCTCTATCCAAGAGAAGTCTTGGGACAAGAAGATGACCATGGAATGTCATAGGCATGGAATGACGTAACCAAAGTGTTTACCTATGGAAATTCATGAGACATCAACTTTAGAGCTTGAAAACAAAGAAATCAAGGATGATCATGGAAGCTATTTTCTACCCTTCTTTTCAAAATTCATGCTTCTTTGATAAATATTCCAAATATATCCTCCACTTTACCACCACCAACCATAAGAGCTACAACCCACTATTGTTCCTTGTCCATAAAATATTTGAAATCATGGTTGTAGATGCTTATGTTTATCATAAGCATTCCAAATCTCATAGTAGTTTGGCGTGACGTAAAGATTGGTGTTGGAGGGGAAACGCTATCACCAATATGAGATTTTTAGAGGTTTCCCAAAGACAAGCTTATGTCTTAAAACAAGCACTTCCTAAAGACAACTCGAGATTTCATCACACTAATAAAAGTTGTCAAATGACTCTCAAAAAGAAATCTTTGAGACATAATTGTGAAAGTTTTCTTCGGGTATTTTTGTCACTAACCCTTTCAGGTTTACACAAAAATAATGAAGGATAGAACTACAAGGTAAATCAATCTAAACACCGGCAAAGCATGTTCGATGGAGGACTCCATCACCTACACTTGGTATTGCTTTGCATCAAATGCTACAAAATCCAAGTGTGGGGGATGGAAGTCTCTAAAGAACTCATGACATGCTTCATGTGTTGTTTAGTTGTTTCTACTTTGCTTTTGCATAATGTCTTGCTCACTTTGCTTAGTCATAAAAAAAAAATGTATCATTAGTTCACCATTAATGTCTCATCTTAATTATGCAAATGAATCTTGTTAGACCTTTTCGATTTCTAAACATGTTTGGTTTGAGAGTAATGTATACAAGGCTCTCATAGGTTATTTAAATTAAGCATGGCGCTTTAGGTTAAATGCCCTTCCTTAATCAAACAAGACATGGTGTCAAGTTTGATTATTTGAACTAAAAAAGATGTTTTGCATAGAATTAGGATGCAAAATTTGATTCATGTTCTTAGCCTAAGTTCTGAGAATGTTTGGTGAACAATAAATGATTGATACTCCAACAAGGAAAAGTTGATCTCTACTAAATACTAAAACCTATATTTGTAGCATGGAATATCACCCTTAGCTAGATAACACCATTACCCCAACTTTGCTTCCTTTGGGTATGTGTTGTCCGCTAATCTCTTTTAGGAAAGAATATGGACACGCCATGGCAAGATGATTAAAGGGTTCAACTCCAAAGACAAGACGATCCTCACATCCAACCCAAGACCCAAGCTATTAGGACATTGAAGATGCTAGAACATCAAGATGGCCATCCCTCATCATCAACAAGTATGATGACAACTTTCTTTGAGGTAAGTGGCTAGCAAATTAATTTCTTGTTCATATGCATAGCCAAAAAGATGACATGACAAAGTACCCTTTCAATAATGATTTAACTAAACCGAAAACCGCATGTCCTATTTTTGTGGTTTGCATATGAAATTTGACTAGCTCTTCTAGATCTACATAGTTGAAGTATCTACCATGCAAAATTTGAGCATGTTTGGCCATCAAAGGTGCATCGGCCGATGCACTAAAAGTGGCCAATAGGGCCCAACTTTGGTGAATATGTAGAGGAGAGCGTAGAGATGAGTGTGACGGAGTCCTGCTTTTCCCAAATCCAAAAATATGAGGGTCGGCCGACCTAGGAAGTGAGCCTCTCGAGCTCACGGACACTTGAGGCATTTTTGGGAGAGTTCAAGGATGACATCCCACTAAACGGTTCAGGACCTGTTGGGTCGAACCCACATCGGCCGACTCATCCATTCTAGTCATTTGGCTCGAGGGGGCCAGTGAGATGAGTATAGGAAGTCATAGTGATCATGCTTAGACCATTAGGATGGGTCAGGACACAACTTGGCACATCGGCCGACCCCCTACTAGAGCCTTTTTGGCTTGAGGGCGGTGAGGTATGTTCTAGACACACTATAGAACACGTCTAGACCATTGGTTCGACTTCGTGTTTTGGTGCATGAGCCAACCCTGTGCACTTCACACCAAATTGGTCACCTAATGTTCAGAGAGGCCTCCCTATCATTGATGGAGGAGCATCCGAGCTCGGAGTCAACCGGGAGTCGTTGGCACACCTCTCTCCTTAAGCCTTTCTACCCTCACTTCTCTCTTCACCATCACGCCCATACCCACCACCACATTTGGCGCCCATCAATGATCTGGGTAAGGAACCCAAGGGTCCATCCATAAACCCATAGCGCCCAACATACATCAAAATGACATCATGATGATGGACGCCATTGATGTGACTCCACTAGCCATAACCCCCTACTAGAGACCAACCTAGGCATCGAGGATGTGACGGCCGACGTGACCTTAGGTTGGCCAATGCAGTCCACGATGCCAAAACACACATGTGGCATGCCTTGAGCCCGGTCTCCACATAGGGAGGTGCCCGAAGTTACGTCCATCGTATGAAATCTCTAAAAAAAAATGAACATTTGAGTTCTCGCTAGTGTTTTTCCACCAGCGTAACACCCGCACTTGATGTTTTCTTTGGTGATGTGTCTCAGGCCGCAAAAGCGAGTGTGGGGGTGATCGGCCGACCACCCAATGAAGGATCACAATGTTTGGACCCCCGCCACGTTGATCACCTTCGCATCAAGAACACATCGTGAAAATTTGAGCCCGAACGGCCACAAAAGGTTGGTCGGCCGACCAATCAATTTTCAAGAATTGGAAAACCGCCCGGTGCGGGATTGATCTATCGATGAGAGGAAGAGCACCACGGTGGCCATTTGTCAAGATAGCTCCAAAATGGCATCGGCCGATGCCACCTTGGACCCCCGGCCCACCTGTCGCATCCGTGACACTTCCCCACCGGGTTTGCAATTCTCATCCCCTCATTTTTCTATTCATTTTAGATTATATCTATTCGTTTTATCCCCTTTTTTAATTTATAAATATAAAACTAGAAGAAGCACCGAAAAATAAAACTTTGAAGAAGTAACATTTTCATGACATCTTGAAGATAAAATCTGTCATAAAGTTTATTTCTTGTGCAAACTTATGTTTGTGGGAAAAATACATTATTAGGGAAAAGTCATATTGACTAAGATGTTGTGACTTGTGATATAGTTCGAGCTTATGCATCAACCTCTTTTTACTCAAGGTACTTGAGATTTGTCTAAACCATAGTGTCACACACTCCTCAATGATGAAAATACCAACCAAAGCCATATGCATTACTCATACATGATTCGAGGCGCCCCATATACGCTACTTGCGGTTGTATTGAGTTTTGGCAAATCTAGTGACCCTTGTTGAGGATTATATCATGCTCCCAAGATCAAGATCACGTACACTCCACATCTATATGCTACTTCTACACTAGAAGTACGCACTACATCCCTTTTTCAGTTCCACCATCAAAATGCTCTATGCTTTAAGTTGTGATCTCTCTAGATATATAGATGGTGAAAAGAGACATTAGCTATGCAAAAAAAAAAAAAAAAAAAAAAAAAAAAAAAGAGAGAGGAAATAATGGACACAAGTCCGAGGGTGAGTAGAACCCACCTCTCCAAAAAAAAAGTTGGACACATGAAGGTCCAAGTATGTATATTTATGATAGCCATGTCTCAATAATAATAATAATAATAATAAGGTAGAGAGAGAGATCACATCCAATGAAGGAGCAAAACAAAGTTATCCATATTTTCCACACACATGCACATTCTTGATCTAAGGGCATGATACTTTTCTCTTAGGATCCTAGTTTTGACTTTACAATATATGCAATGCAAGTATGCAATCATGTTTATCCCTACCTCAGCTCCACATAGACCTTTGTAGTAGGATGAAACAAAAAGGCACTTTCATGTCATGCCGTGGTGAGGATCTATACACTATTGAGTGACTTGAGAGTACCCAATCGAGGAGTATAAGTGATCTATGTGATTTTCTTTTTTAACTTATATAAAAAAAAAAAAACTCCAAGAACTAAGATGTGAATGCGGAAGATGACTTGCTTTGAACTATTCCATTTCCCAACTTCTCAAGGATTTATGATAGACACAACCACATATCCCACTCACATAGGAAATGATTAGAAATAATCTTATGGTAGTTCAATATCTCATAAGTGTTATGTCCATGTTTACTTCAACCTCCCTCCCTTTGCTTGAGGACAAGCAAAGATGTAAGTGGGGGGATCTTGTTGACGGTAGAAATACCCCTGTTTTTTACATAGTCAAACCGTCAACAAAGTACTCCTTTTGGAAGCTAACATACATATAAACAATGATTTCTTATGCAAATAACCTAGTTCCACATGTAGATGTCATTCTTTGCATACGGATGTGAAACTAGAGGAACTCGGGGCTGAAATGACACATTTGGTCACCATCCGGTCCAACACCCCAAGTATGGCCATTGGACAATTTGACACCACCATCATGATCTCCATGTCCTATGAAGCTTCCACACAAAACTTGAAGTCATTTGGCCACAAGACCTACATCGGCCGATGCATGACCATTTCATCCCGAGACATCCCGACCAAATTTAGTAGAGTGTTCTAGCCTAGCTAAGTACGGGGTTAGAATAGTAAGAGTTAGCGTAGACGTGGTGTCCAGGCTATACCTTACCAAATGTATGCCGCTTGTCTGCGGATGGATTGTGATAGCCAAGGTAAGGTAGTGACAGCCCTTACGGTCTCGTATAGATCACCACGTGTTTAGGCAAGTTCTTAAAAGGTAAGGCTCCAATAAAAATAGTAGTTTGGTAGTGGTGACTTTATTCACCGATTATCACCCACGCCTCCAAGTGTCCGAGGGTCGATAAAGCCACGTTTAGCTACCTAGCCTATCCGGATATCATAGCTATAGAAAACCTCTCAACTCAACTACCAAATACACACCTTGTGTCATCATAGGACGAGTCTTGATTCTTTGTTAGTTCACTTCACGTTCCTCGTGGAAATCGATACCGGAATACTCCCGGTGAAAAGCTACACCGGCAAAATGCTTTTGCGGTTTACCGTTGCCATACTTAGGTGTATCGGCCCCTTTAGTGGTAACACTAAAGAATTGTCAACATTAACAAAAGTTGATCGAATATCATAACATATTTATTCAAGCACCACTCATAAAACAAATTTTTATAGGTTTCTTTGAAAATGGATGAGAAATGGTAACGAAAAGCCGTGAAGATTTTTTTTTCTTGCTCGATTATGTGTCAACGAAGTTATATTTCTCAAATGTTTTCAGCAATATTGGATTTCCTAAGCCTAAAATTGGTGCCAAGTCCCGGGCAACTAAGGTTATTTTTCCCAATGTTCTCCTTGGGACGAGATTTTGTGTGTAGGTGCGTCCAAAATCTCTTCGAGTAGACTCGAGGAATTAAATTTGTGTACCTATCTTCTCATTATTCTAGAGAAAGAGAACATGTTGTCAAGTGGAACTTCATGTTTTCGTCACATAGTAGAGTAAGGTTTACATTATTGATCTTGTTGTTTTTTCTTCTTGAATGGATGCGTGCCTTTGAGCCCTACCTTTTGTTTTGATGAGCTAGGAGATTAGGGCCATGATCCTTTTTATCTATATATTGAACGGCACATTCATATTGTAGATGGTGGAAGGAACAAAATTGGCATCAAGATTGTCATTTTACATATAAATATGGAAATAAGTTAACTCCGACATCCGTTATAGCTAGATGTTTATATCTATTTGAGTCAAGGGGTAGAGTTCAACATACACCCCCTCCGCTCTAGTTTTTTACTTTCCCTAGCTTTTTCATAAGGTAACCTCATCAAACCTTGGCATATTTCCTAGAAAAACTTCCAAAATCTTGAACATCAAGTATGTTTCATTGAATTATTCATGACATATATCTTTATAGTATGATTATTCTCTTGACAAATTTTACTTGCAACTATTCCAAAGTTCGTCAATTTTGGTTTTAGACAATACTAAAGTGAAATCATTGCCCGATAAATCCTCACATAACTAAGATGGATACTTCAACCATGAGTACAAAGCGACAACAAAGTCGGTTGATAAAAGGCTTTGATTCACATGAGCTAGCTAGTCTAACTTGACATACTCAGCTTGTTTATAAAGTGGAACAACTGTGATGTGGCTGAACTTTTCACATATAGATGCGATGTCATTATGTATGTCATTACTCATGTATCTAGAAAACTCCAATATAAAAGGGCACGTCTTTCTAGCATGTGGTGGAACTTGTCTTTCCAACACATACCATATAATCCAATGAAACTAATAAGTAAGTGCCAAAATTGGCTAGGTGCCATGTCATCACTAGCTCATCCATTGTTTGGATAAAATCCAAGAGCTAAACATATATCCTAGATCTCTCACTTGTATAAATAGACCCCAAATCGACATTCAATACACCACACATCTCATTGAGAGCAATCGAAACTTGGCAAGTGGAAAACACTAGCAACGTCACGAGCAACAATGGCCGCCAAGATATTAGCCATCTTTGCACTCCTTGCTCTTTTCGGTGAGCACTACAAGCTGCGTTCTTTACTCGGCAAGTAGCAAAGTGCTCACTTGCTCCTACAAATGCTATTATTCCATAGTTTCTCCCACCACTTGTTTCTTTGGGTACGAACACCCTATTCTGCGGGCCTATAGGCTACAACAGGCACTCGCAGCCATCTTGCAACAACCAATTGCTCACTTGCAACAGCAATCGTCGGCTCATCTAATAGTACATGCCCAGCTACAGCCGGTTCCTTCGGCGCTTAGTCAACTAGCCCCTAGCGAACCACGCCGCCTACTTACAACAACTTGAGGTGCTTCCTATAAACGCATTGGCTGCATCAAACGCCCTTGCATACCCCCTTTGCAACAACGTTGCAGCAAAGAAATCCTGCCGCTGCTCGATCAACTAGCTTTGGCGAACCCTCTTGCCAACTTGCAACAAAGAACAGCGGTGCTTCCATTCAACCCACTAGCCAACATCGCTGCATTTATCGAACAGCGTGAAGTCGCTTCCGTTGATCCGGTTGGCTCAGCAAACGCTATCGCCAACTCCGGCAACAACAATTGCTACCAGTTAACCCACCGGCGGTGGCCAACCCACTATTTGCCGCCTTCCTACAGTCAGCCGCTTCCGTTGACCCGCTTGGCTCGGGCAAACGCCGGCCGCCTACTCCCCAAAGAACAACAATTGCTACCGTTAACCCAGCGGGCAAAGGCCAACCCACTAGCCGCCGCCTTCCTACAAAGCAACAACAATTTCAGCCATTCAACCGGATGTCTTTGATGAACCCCCGCGCTTGGCGTGGCAGCAACCCCTTGTTGGAGGTGCCATCTTCTAGATTACTGAGATGAGATGTAATAGATAACAAGGTTCTCAAGTCGGCGTGTGCAATTTCCAAGAAATAAACAATATATTGATTGAGAATTATCTCGGCCGACTCCTTAATTGTTTTTTATATAATCAGTTTTAAACATCGAAACATAACTACCGACACATGCTTGATGAATTTAATATCCAACAAATATGTTAAAGCAAATTATATGTGGAACACCAAACTTGCGTGGAATTGTCTCCCTCAACGTAGTAGCTCACTATTCTCGCTAAATATTACTAATAGGTGTATGGGGTCCTTGTTGATGGAAACTAGTCCCACTAAAATAAGATTTAGAGTGGGCTATCTAAACCCAAAAAGAAATGACCTAAGATGGAAGCACCAACCGTCCACGGCTATCCATACACACGAGAACCCTAGATTGTCACTCTAACTCCTAGCTTAGTCTAGTGGGTTATAATTTTCTTGTGTGTGTAGAATGAGAAAAAGTTCGTGTTCTAAAATGTTAAATATAAAGGAATCAAAAAAATATTACTACCATGATGGTGCACTCGGGGTAGCTCATAACACTAGAACCAATGTAACCGTCACTCACATGTCATATTTAACAAAAAGTTGATCGAATATCATAACATATTTATTCGAGCACCACTCATAAAACAAATTTTTATACGTTTCTTTGAAAATGGATGAGAAATGGTAACGAAAGCCGTGAAGATTTTTTTTTTTTTCTCGCTCTCGATTATGTGTCAACAGAAGTTATATTTCTCAAATGTTTTTCAGCAATATTGATTTCTATAGGTTTCTATATATTGAACGGCACATTCATATTGTAGATGGTGGAAGGAACAAAATTGGCATCAAGTTTGTCATTTTACATACAAATATGGAAATAAGTTAACTCCGACATCCGTTAAAGCTAGATGTTTATATCTATTTGAGTCAAGGGGTAGAGTTCAACATACACCCCCTCCGCTCTAGTTTTTTACTTTCCCTAGCTTTTTCGTAAGGTAACCTCATCAAACCTTGACATATGTCCTAGAAAAACTTCCAAAATCTTGAACATCATGTATGTTTCATTGAATTATTCATGACATATATCTTTATAGTATGATTATTCTCTTGACAAATTTTACTTGCAACTATTCCAAAGTTTGACAATTTTGGTTTTAGACAATACTAAAGTGAAATCATTGCCTGATAAATCCTCACATAACTAATATGGATACTTCAACCATGAGTACAAAGCGACAACAAAGTCGGGTTGATAAGGCTTTGATTCACATGAGCTAGCTAGTCATAACTTGACATACTCATCATGTTTATAAAATGGAACAACTATGATTTGGCTGAACTTTTTCACATATAGATGTGATTTCATTATGTATGTCATTACTCATGTATCTAGAAAACTCCAATATAAAAGGGCACGTCTTTCTAGCATGTGGTGGAAGTTGTCTTTCCCACACATACCGTATAATCCAACGAAACTAATAAGTAAGTGCCAAAATTGGCTAGGTGCCATGTCATCACTAGCTCATCCATTGTTTGGATATAATCCAAGAGCTAAACATATACCCTAGATCTCTCACTTGTATAAATAGACTAGAACCAATGTAACCATCACTCACATGTCATATTTAATAAAAAGTTGATCGAATATCTTATGATACATATTCGTGCACGACCCATAAAACAAATTATTATAAAATCATGACATACTTTTCTTTGAAAATTGACTAGGAATGGTAAAGGAAGTCGTGAAGATTCTTTTGTCTCGCTCTTGTGCTTGATAACAAAGTTCTCATGTTCGAGTGTGCAACTTGCTAGAAATAATCAATATATTGATTGAGATTTATCTGAGCTCCTTAATTGTTTTCTCTTTATATCAACTGAAAACATCGAATGATAACTAAAGATACCTGCCAAGCACAAGGCTGCTTGATTAATACAGAAAAAATCTAAAATTACATCATTAATCTTATTCCAGTCCTCTTGAATGTTCTCATTTGGGGGTGTGTGTGGGGTGATGCGACTGTACGTGCATGTAGTTGAGTACTTGAATTTGTGGTATGTTGTTTTAAGAAAGTCATGGGCATCTCTAGAATCTGTGACGGTAATCTTTGTCAAATCTTGGTGGTAGGCATCACTACAATCGGTTGGAGTAAGGGTCCGTTTGGCAGAACTGTGCTCCCTGATTCTATGGTGAAGTGATTTTGCGGCTGAAAGTGATTCTCTTTGATTCTTTAGCGTGAACTCTCAAAATCAGGATGGAGAATCACTTCACAAAATCTGGTGAAGCTACTTTTCCAACTCTCAACCTCTCAGTTTATTTCAGAGAATTACTTCGTAGAATTAGCAAAGAATCACTTCTCGCTGAAAAATGTGATTCGCAACTTCGAAAGTGATTCTCGTTGAGAATCCACTCCGCAGAGCGCCCTAATCGGACCCTAATCTTTCATCATCCACCTTATGCCCCAAATTGCTTAGCTCATTTACAATGACATTGAGTCTATGGACACGTCGTCTCTGGCACACATTCGTCTTTTGGCATATTGAACTTGGCATAGTTGTCTTTGAAGATATAGAGTTTGGTTTCCTTTGCCGCCGAAGTCCCCTTATAGAATGTTCAAGCTTCTTCCAAACTTGATGTGCCATCTCCAAGTTTTTTGATTAACTCAAAAATATTTCAATCAAGAGCTTCATAGATCACATTGAGAGCATGATCATTCAATTGCAAGTTTTCTTCTTCTCTTGGGGTAGGATGTTTCATGTCCAACACAAGGAACTCCTCTACTACCCATATCTTCCGGCTCAGTCTTTAGGTGCAAACACAACCTCTTCTTCCAATAGTCATAATTAGGTTTTGTGGCACAGGAAAAAGAATTGATGTCAGGTACGCGGCAGTAAACTCGATTACTGGTCTGGAAATTAACGTTGACTGGAGATGTTTAGGGCTCATTATACGAATGTTTTGCAGATTCATGTTGCTGCTACTACCGGACTGCTTCCCCGGCAGAATATTACCTCCCACTCATGAGTCATGAATAAAAAGTTGGCGACTCTATCAGTTCTTTCACCTCAAAAGCTAAGGCATGCACATAAGTTTGTAGTGCTATACAGATCAGAGTAGCCGACCAATATAGCGTGCACCAGCATACAACCATACAGGACTACTCAATTCAAGAACGAAGGTGGGAAACCAAAAAGACAAGACTACCTATGAACAGGAGCCCCAATCATAAAAACTCGGTAGTGTATATCTGTAGACAGTTCTAAGTCCACAAAGTCAACCCTGGGTAACTGCAGAGGGTCACTTGAATTTTGGGGAGAGCACCTCAAGTCCACCCATATAGGGTCTTAGCGGCTCTGGAACCACAATCGACCCATCGTCCTGCTGAAAATTCTCAAGAATGCATACAATCAGGCGAGGCACTGCCACTGCTGTTGCGTTGAGCGTGTGGACAAACTGAGTAGGGCCTGAGCCAGCCCCCTTCCCTTTCTTGGTGTTCGTTGATGGAGGCTCGAAGGTGATGGACGGTAACGGATGCCAAGTCGCCTACTTTGGTAGTCGGTGCAATTTGATGCACTGGAGATCTGCAAAATTTGATCTGGAAACATCAGAATGATTCAAGGAAATGTTGAGAAGACGTATACAAGCCTGGTAAACTTGCCCCATACCTCACCATAACGCTCTAGGCCTGGCATCCATGCCTCTATGTCAAATTTCCGGTAGGCTGGTGCGCCCAGATCCCCAGTTGCCATGTCCAGAGTTCTACAAAAGAGGAATGTTGGCACTAGCATTAGTACATCTGTGGCATGGAATTTCCTATCAAAAATGGACATGGCACAGAAATTTAAAAGGGATAGGAAGCACTTGAAATGGAGTCCAGTGATGCATAAAGATCCTCCTCAATTGTAATAAGCTCTTCATGCAGTTTGTCACTTTTCTCTGGCTGACAGAATATGAACATCTCAACCTTGCTAAATTGATGTACCCGATAGAGGCCCCTGTTCATGATAAGACGGTAAACTTAGCAACTTTAGAAACGCCGCTGTACAAACTAATTTTAATGCAGAGCATGTGAAAGTTTGCTTTTATCACAGTTAAGCATTAAAAAAATGGAACCAAATATACATGTTCATACAATGGTAAATCTTCATAAATCAGCAAACAAAACATTTCATAACCTAAAGCAAAAGGAGTAAAGACCAACCTAGTGGCAGCACCTGCTGCACCAGCTTCCGTCCGAAAACAGTGTGAATATGCTACATATTTTAAAGGCAAGGCAGATTCAGCAAGTATTGAGTCCATGTGAATGCCTCCAACAGGAATTTCAGCAGTGCCTATGAGACACTGATCACTGTCCTCAATTGAGTAGACCTGCAGAGCAAAGTGCAAGCAAACATTTTAGCGCACGTCAAACAATAACAACTAAAAATGTATCTCTGGAACCAAGGAACTGAAATGGTTAAATTGAGCAGCATATGACGCCAGAGCAACATATCAATTGTACTCAAATACTTAACACTCAGGCAAGGTTGAAATTTTGGGTCGCATGTGATCAAATTTTCTAAAATTTGCTAGGGGCATCCATCTGGATTATATTAATACATTTATCTCAAATGGTAGTTTCATTTTCATAATAATATAACTTCACTGTCATTTTTAATACATATACTATAATAAAAATAGTGGCTAGTATTATGTTTCGACGACTCAATCAATGCCCAAAACAGAAACTGTGTTGTGATTACAGGTACTAATACAAAATACTAAACAGCTGCTAATGCAAACATAATGTAAGAATAAAGTCATTAGACCGGAGAATGTGCTAAAATGTCTATTCTCATATCTTTTTATGATACAAATAACTAAATATAAAAACACCATCCTTAACAGGGGAGTTCATACCTGAGTGTTTTGGGCCCTTGGCTGGAAGCCACATTTCTCAACAACAGATGATCTTACAATCTCCGGAGTTATGAGTGGTGTGAAACCCTTCTTGGAGACCTCTGAAATAGCCCAATTTACTAGGGCCATCTCCAACAAAACAGCTTCATTCTTTAAGTAGTAAAACTTTGAACCACTGACCTGTGCAACACAGTACAGACCTTCAGTACAAAGAAAAGACCAAACCATAAATCCACTTGAATAGGAACTCCAAAGAAAACGAGTAAACGACACATGAGGGAAACCCCCATGGCATTGCATTAAGAAGATCCTTCTCAGACATAGATGGAGAAACATCGTGAAGGCTGGCTGCCCTGGACGTGCCACTGAGCATCCAGGGCACATGCTTGTGGCCATTTTGTATCTTTCTGAAAACGACTCAAATAGTTACACGTATAACTCAGGAACACATCGGATGAGGGGTGTTCCTTAACCCAAGCCTGTTTGAATTCGCTCCCATGGGGACTCAAACCCAGGACCTGAGGTGCTATTAAGGTTGTTGTGCCCGCTAGGCTACAGACCCTTTCGCTAAGACAAGGCAAACTAACTAAATATAAGTTTTCAGAGAATTTTAGATCAATTTACTTGATGTCACGCAGTTTGAAGCTTTGAATTTTTAGTTGTATCTGAAAATTTCTTATTGAACAACTTTCTGCGATGTGTTACCCTACAAAATGTATAGAGTGGAAGCAAAAGTTGTCACAGTCATACCTCGGCTGCTGCATCAAAGTCAAACAAATCAAGTTCCTTCCCCAGCTGAAGATGATCTTTGATTGTAAAATTGAAGCTCCTCTGACTGGCTACCTACACAGTTCAATGAAAATAAATTATTGATTATACAAAGTAGAAATGCAGCAGGAAGTTTAAAACAACACTTACCTCTTTCCTCACGACAGAGCTTTCCTCACCCCCAACAGGAACATCTGGATGTGTAGTGTTAGGAATACTTTGAGCTTCAAGTTGAAGCTTATCTGTAAGCTGAACAAGATCCTCCTCAAGTGCTATAAGCCCCTCTTTCAGGTTCTTACCTGTAGTAACTCAAAATGGATAAAACTAATATAGTGGTGAATCCTTATCTTCATGCTTGAATAAAGTACCCATTCTACCTTCTTCAACAAGGGCTTGGCGTACAGATGGGTCCAGTTTCCCTTTCATCTTGTTAGCAACTGCATTTCTTTCAGCTCGGAGCCGTTCAACCTCCTGCCATCTGTCATAATTAGGAATTGTTGCCATCGTTCTGTTACCACCGTATTACATTCTGGAACTGAATTAACCAATTGCGTTCATCAAGTCAAGTGCATATAAAGACAGCTACTGTATCTAACTAGCGCACATGTCATAAGCAGAAGATAAGACTTTAGAATGGAACCATTTAAAGGGAAATAGCAGGTGTGCACCACATGAATAAGCATCATAAGGATCATAAAAAATTTGCTATCATGAATGATAAATTGCTACGAGCACAATCTGAAAACAGTTCAGGGTCAAGCAAAACCAGCTACAGATTGAAAGAATATGTACGCATTCACTAAAATTCAACAATTGCCTGATGTAATGCATAACAAGGTATATTTGAAAGAGAACTCCATGAAAAATACAGGGTCTATATGAATTCTGACAATAGCCACACCAACTAGATATTACTTCATGAGTTCAACAGTGCCAATTCATCGGTCATATTATTAGGGATCCCTATTATTGGACATCTAATCTAAAATCAGAATTCAAATACAGGCTCAGATGAAAATCTTAGCAAAGAGACCCCATCTAAAACAAACCCATCGGCCGTACAAGTCAAGATCCACGCACTAGAACCTGACCCTCTACAGCATAATCTTATCCATCAACGAATCTAGCGCATCACAGTCAGACAGCACGAACAGCTACAACAGAAAATTCCTCATCGGTAAGGCCCAGACCTTCTGCAATGCGAGGTACTGTTCGTAGAGCTCGAGGACGAGTTCCAGATTGGCGGTGGAGTTCCGGTTCCGGATGTTGTCGGCGACGGCGTCCCTGTTATCCCGGATCCATTTGAAATCAATCGCCGCCTTCCACTGCGGCCTCACCGCAGCAGCACCACCACCTCCCGCGCCACCGCCTCCTGAAGAAAGAAAAACAAACGGAAGCTTAGATAGCTGTACGTCGTTGAGATGAAGAGTGGAAGTTAAAGCTTTTACCTTTGGTGGTGTCGGGTTCGACGGCGGTGGTGGCGGCGGCGGCGGAGGCAGAGGAGAGGAGGCGGGGAGCGGGGCGGCGGAGGAGGGAGCGGGTGAGGGTCCGAAACGGGGAGAAGGATGCGGTGCTGGTGGCGGCGGAGGAGAGATGAAGCGGCCGCAGGTCAGCATCTCGCCGGTGAGGTGGCCGGCGAGGCGAGGCGAGCGGCCGTTGCGGCGGATAAGAGAAGGGGGTGAGGTTTTGTTTGGGGGCGGCGCCCGGCCGTATGGACTTTGCAAGGGCAGCAGTGAATGTCAACCGTTCGATCTGACTAGTTGGATGAAATTGTCGTGCATTTTTTTTCAAAAAAAAAGAACAAGATTTTTTCCGTGCACAAATCATGTACACATGCACTAAATTCTATATTTACTAGAGAATCAGTTCCAAATTATGATTCGTTTGACAATTTTTACATCAAATTGGACCACTAGTTTAATACAAAAAATTTGTGTAATATAATATTTTTTATTATGGCTTGCTTTAACAACAGAACTTTTCAAGAGTTACTTAAATTTGATTATATTTGTACAATTCTTTTAATAAGACGAGTGGTTAAACATGAATCTAAAAAAGTCAAACGAATTGTAATTTCTAATTTGTAACAGAGTGAGTAGCAACATGTCTATATGTTGTAACAAATCATGTAAGCTCATGTAATGGGGAGATTTTTGAAGAAATTCATTTATCGAGCACACACACGTTGCTTGCAATCATACCACTTGGTTCCCTATGAGAAAAACTCTAGTGTTACATCCAATCGGTGCCAAGACTTGAAATCGAAGCAGGTGGGTGGCATATTGTGAAGGGAAATTGAAACAAGGGAAAAACTTTTTTCCATACGTTCTCAATGTCCCATTCTATATCGTGAAGGAGCCACCACTATCTTTGTGAGCGTGTTAGTTCTATATGTCTTCGATGTCCCAATCTATATCATGAAGGGGAAATTGAAACAAGGGAAAAACTCTTCACTCATTGATTTTAGAGATAGAGGCAAAGGTGTACCCATACATTTATCGTGCAAGGCATTTACTACAAGCCTATCGATAAACCTATGGTCCAAAACCTAGTGTCTATACAAAGGATGAGGAGAAAGTGTGTAATGATGGCCTACAAATGAGCAAGAATGAGGTGAACATCTCCACGGTGAAGAAGGGTATCTCCATTGTCGCAACGTCGCAACCGTTAATGTTCTTTAGGACGAGAGGGATAAGTCAATTAGTGTCACTAACACCCTAGACGCGGCGTGGCAATAAGAATGGTGGTTATGGCGGTCCTCACTTTTAGATGTAGCAAGAGTAGTAGTAACAATGGGTACGAGAGCAATGACGGAGCATGGAAGTGGTGAGTTGGACATGGCTAGAGTGTGTCATCCTTGCATAATCCCTCATCCGTTTGTAGTTGAGTTTCGCCAATTGCGCTTTCAGTTGTAGCTAGCGAGAATAAAAAAAAAAGGTTTATATTTATGAATAAAAATAAATGAAGATTAAATGTTCATGAAACCGTTGATGAAGTAATATGAATGCGTGGTGAACTACTTAATAAATAAATTATGAGACAGCTCTTAGAGGGAGTTTGTATACCGAGACAACTTTATGATCCTAGTACATTGAAATTTTATTTTTTTTCATTTTTATTACCAACTAATAAAGGTTTATACCCTCTAACACAAGTTTTTTCTTACTTTTTTTTTTGACAAAAACGACAAGATGAAGGAAAGAAAAATCTCTTCTCGAGGTGTCCCTCAAAAATAAAAAAAAAAAAAAACTCTTCTCGTGGTCAAGTGGTCAACGCACCGAAACGGAACTTCACACAGCCGCGTTAATATTCCCGTCACCGTCCGCCGCACACACGCTCCCCTCCACCGTCCGCCGCACATCCCCACCGGCGGCCACCGCCACCGGCCCACCTCTCTCCGGCCCCGGGCGCTCCTCACCCTCCCTCCCTTCTCCGCGCGATGGCGACTCGCGGCGGCGGCAGCCAGTCCTACGGCTTCCCGATCTACTGCGCCGGCTGGCTCCCGCTCGCCCACATCCTCAAGCCCGACCCTCCCACCGCCGATGCGGACGCGGACGCCTCCTCCTCCCCCCTCCTCTCCCCGCCTCCGATGGCCGTCCTCGGGGCGGCGGCGGGGAGGGCAGGAGCGGGTGCCCAACAAGCTCGTGGTGGTGGCCCTCGCCGCCGGCGAAGAGCCCGCCCTCTCCCCGAGACGGTGAGCGATCGATCCGTCCTCCCAGATCCCGCTCCGATCTATGGTGCGGCTGTGTGTCCCGTGGCTGATTTTGGCGTTGTTCCGTGGTGGTGGGTTTGCAGGTGCTTGAGGTGAGGACCCAAGAGGAGGTGCCGTACAGGATGGCCGTCCACCCGCGTGGCGACGGCGTGTTCTGCGCTTTCCCCAACGGATGCAGGTATGCACCCCCTCGGATCGTATCTTTTGGGTTTGTACCCTGCATTGCGTTTGCTCATGTAGCCTGGCTAATGTGTTGGTTGGTTCTGAATTCTGATATGCACAAATGGTAGGAATGTGATACATTTGTGCCGTTCACTGTCGTGTCTAGATAATGGCCTAATGGGTGGTATTCAATATAGACTACTCCTACCGGGAAGATAAAATCTAATGTCGAATCTTGCTAGGAATAAGTGGCATAGCCGAAGTGGAGGTATTTGTGAATTGCCTGGTACATAGCCTAAACCATATTATTCAAGAAGATAGCTTGTCTACTGTTGATTCTTGCTAGTAAAAGGTGATATTTTAGGCATGCTAGATTTTTTTTCCTGTTTCCTTAGTAACTAAATTAAATTGCTTACCATCTGGTTTTCATGGTCTAACATGAAGTATACTTTGGACTTTCTTAGTTGTTAGTATATGTGTTTCAGTGTTTGTGCCTTTGTGGTTCAGAAAGTAGCAGCTACAAAATGTACCTTATCTAATCTTATATTCTACAAAAGATAATGCTGTCTCTTTTCGTATTCATGTGAACAGTAAATAATTAAACTTGGTTGAAAAGTTTGCTTTTCATAATTTTAACTATAAAAACACTCATGTAGGTTGTATCGATGGGAGTCACAGGAAGGAGAGGGACCACAGAACCTGGCTTTGGAGCCAGACCAGGAAGCTTTAGTGGAGCTGAGAGATGTTGGTTTGCAATTGTCTGTATCCTTCAGTGCTGAAGGTTCAATACTTGCCATTGGTGGTGAGGTCAGTTAACATTTTGTACCTTTTCCATTTAATCTTACTTTTTTTGTAACTCTTGTTGGCAGGTTTAGTTAGCTTCTTTTTATTTCCTTTCCTATTTGGCATTTTTCTTAAGGGAAGACTATAGGCACTTCGAGTACCTAGTTTGGAATGCATTCTAAGTTTCTAACTTTCAGCTTTATTTGTCCTTCTGAGTCTGACATCATAAATGGAAACAAAATGCCTAGAAAGATATGTTAGCTTGGTAACTTCTACGTGTACTAAAATTATATCCTTCATGGCATCATGCAGATACTACAAACTATGGTCATTGTAAGCAAGAATTTTTTAATACTAGTACCAATTAATGTACCCCAACAATTAGCTTGTTTTGGCAACTTCATACTCATTTAGTACAATATTATGTATGGGGGATTCTGATAGTGAGTTGAGGTATCTGAAAAGGGTGATGTATATTGTTTATTTTGGCCAAAGGGATTCTTGTTTCATGGTCAACATGGTACAAAAGTCTTTGGCTAGAAAGTACAGCCAATGCAGTTTTGAATAGGATTGTTTCAGCTTAATTTTTCATTAAAAAGCAAAGATCCGCTTATCAGTTTTGATAAGTTTTATCTACTATTAATAGTTGTTTCCTACTGGCAGAACAGTCTTTTGAGCACTAATCTTGCTTCTACATTATAACAAGGCAAATCTGGTTTGCCTCCATTTAAGTAGATTACTTCTCAGTGTGGTCTTGCATTTGTGCTTTGAGGTTTTTGTCATGATTCATGTGATTTTCTTGTTTCTCTTGGAGCTTCTGTTTTGGTACTGAAATCTTAAGGTTATTGACATGCTCGTTTCTTTCTATTCCTTTGTAGGATGGACATTTAAGAGTCTTCAAGTGGCCTGCCATGGCATCTGTTCTCACAGAAACTGATACTAAAACATCAATTAAGGATCTTACCATCAGGTAAGTAAATGACCGTTAAACTCTGTCCTCCCACTTGAATATTGGTTGTACGCTACTGATGGGCTCGTCTGCTTTTCTCCATGCTTTCAGTTCCGACGATAAGTTTCTTGCTGTCAATAGGAGCAGTGGCCCATGTAGAGTGTGGGATTTGCAGTCATCTGAAGCTGTAGCTAGTCTGCCAAGAGAAGCAGTGAGTTCCCTTCTTCGATGAAATGCATTATTTTAATGATTTTGTGTCTTATTTCAAGAGTTTGATCTGTACATTTCCAGGGGAAATATTTGGATTCTGCAGATTCTGTAATAAGACTGACAACAGTCACGCCCTATTTATAACAGCGATGCAAGGTGACATTAAGATGAAGTTAACCTAGCTACAAATTGAATTAGGCAACAAGCTTAAGGTGACAAACAATACCTGAATAATATTTGCTGTTTAGGTGATTATGGAAAAATAGTATCTTGGAATACTACCTCATGGACAAGAATTGGATCAAAGAAAATAACTCGTGAGGCGATTTCAGCTTTTGCTGTGTCACCCAATGGTGTTCTTCTTGCAATGTGAGATTGGAAAGATGCCCTTGGTTTTATTTATTAATCATCTTGTGGAGGTAACATGGATGTATTTTTCTTGAGAATTTTATTTGTCTGCCTTTGGTTTATAGTGGAACAATTGAAGGAAGCATCATCGTAGTTGGCTCAAAAGACATGCGGACACTTGTAACAGTTAAAAAGGCTCATCTTGGTATTATTACTACACTGGCCTTCTCCCAGGATTCAAGGTTAGTATCTTTAACTTTGAGTTGACGAATCTAAAGAAGAAAAAAGCAATTTCTCAACGTAGTTGCTTTACATCATTTCAGAACATTGCTGTCGACTTCCTTTGACTCTTCTGCAAGGGTGACGTCTGTTGGGTCCCCAAAGAGTAATGGTATGTTGCATCTTGAATTCATAGATTTGTTTTTCCCAGCCATTCCTTGCAAGCCCTATACTAAAATTGGATGATTGTGTCCTGACAGGAACAAGCATATGGCCCATGCTACTAGTCATTGTTCTTGCAATTTTGGTGTACTACTGTATGCAACACAAAGAAGACATTTTGGCAATGTTGACGCGTTGAGATAGATTTCTTTTCAGCCCTGACTGATCTACCCTGCTGGACATATTAGTAGTATTGCTTCAGTGATTGAACAAATTTTGGACTTAGGTCAACTTTATTATTTCTCAAGGACAACAGTACAACAAAAGGCATTGAGCCCTGTCATGTTTGTAGTAAAAAGGGTCATGTACTCATGTTGTCAAAGTTTTGTAATTAAGTTGATGGCCACAAGTGATAGTCATCTGTATGTTTCTTCATGCTGCACTTATACTGCAAGGAGATTGTCTTGAGAGTCCAATATAGAGAGTTCAGAAACAATTTATTCTGTATGCGAAAATAATTCATTATGTATGTGTATTAAATCTGTACAAAAAATATTTAAAAATGGCAGATAGCTTATGGGTGCTTATATATACACATGTGATGCCAATCTTTTGACTGGATGACAAAAGGGTGCTGTGAGTTGTGACGCTATACACCTCTCTTTGTGGAATTAAGGAGCACTTTTGTGTCGGTTTCTTGTTCTATGATATGTCTGCTGAACCGAAAGGTTTCACCTTTGTTCACACGGTTGTGCCCAGCAGTGCACTACGCTCAGACAATACTTCTGAATGAGATCTTCTGACGCAGTGAGACCAAAAGGTTGCTTCAAGAACGGACATCTCAAAAGGGTTGCATGATCCTTATCCTGAACGAACCAAAAAGAATTTGTGAGAGGTGCACCTAAAACTTTTTACAAGAAAAAAAAAATGTCACTTCAAAAGTTGAAGGTGATATCTGCTATGTGTCTTGCTTCATCTCAGAAGACAGAAGCTTCACCCATACTAGCCAGCAGCAGCAGAGGCACACATCTCATTTGATGACCAACAACGACCTGCAACAACCGTCCGGTCCAAACAATTGATGCAGAGGCGACTGGGCAGAACTGCCTACCCTGCCTACTTTAACCTCACACCATTAGCATTGCAAAAGGAAGCATCATTTTTTTTAATGAGGTGTTAGTACCCTGACAGAGACATGTTGGCAAGGCTGGCAGGTGAGGTGTCCTGTCACATGGAACTTTGTCCAGAATCCTGACCTCGAAAGGCAAAAATTTTTACAAGGTCTTGAACCTAGCTTGAGGTGCAATGCAATGCTTGGAATTGGATTTCCTTTTGGTGAATAAGATTGGGACTTGGGATAGTATCCAATTCATTCTGGATTGGGATGGGAATAGAACAAATTCCCTAGTTTGGACAAGTAATGTCCACAAGTAATTCACCTCGGTTGTGTTTAGTTCACCAAAGTTTGGACACAACCATCCAAACTTTCAGTCATATCAAATCATTAAATGTAGCAAAAGACGAATACATAGAGCATAAAATGTAGGTGAGCAAAATAACTATTGCACAGTTTAGATGTACGTGAAGCGAGGCGAACCTTTTGAGCCTAGTTAGCCTATTTTGCCACATACAAACGAAAATAGATCTAATGTTTATGTGAGAATGTCCAGGATGGCAGAACATGTGAGGTGGCCTGTCAGATGGAATGTCCAGAATCGTGATCTGGGCAGGCAAATTTAATAAGGCCTCTAGTTGCAAGACAATGCACTTTTGGTGAATGGGGTTCGGATTTGGGATAGATAGCATCCATCCATTCCGGATTGGGATGGGAACAGAACACATTCCTTAAAAGTTGGCAATTGGCATGATCCACTTGCTATTCATCTCCTTCAAAGTTTATGTGAGAAATTGTGTCAGTCTGAACAATCTGCACCTGAATCTCAACTAGATTGAGAATTTGAGACTAATGTTCAGTCCTTATCCCTGCTTTTTAAATAGCGGGCTAAGCATTATTTAGCGGCAGCCTCCCTAAAAAGGCTATTTAGCGCTATAGCGAGCTATGATAGCGGGCTAAGCCATTTAGCGGCTAAGTAAAAAAATATGCCAAACATTATATAATTTTATACATTACATCAAAGTAGTTTGTAGTTCATACATGATACATCAAACATCATCACATCACATAGAGAAATACATGAGTTCTAATACCTTGAGATGAGATTTGGGCCTGCCAATCAATTTGGACCAACGGAAATCAGCCCAATATCTTATAGCGCGCTAAATGAGCTGCAGTTTAACGTTTTTAGCGCTATTAGCAGCTAATAGCGGCGGCAAATAGCGTTTAGCGCTAAAATGACAATAGCTTAGCGTTACCCCCGCCTGAAACGCTATTTAGCGCTATAGTGTCCGCTATAGCGCGCTATTTAAAAACAGGGTCCTTATTCCTGCAGCGGCAGGCAGCAGCAGCTTAAAGATCATAGACATACAAGACTTGTAATGGGTGGGGTCATGATCATGATGGATACAGAAAAACTAGAGATCTTATCTTTCAATTCACTAATCATATCTTTCAGAAATTCTGTAACCAGATCGAACAGGAGTGATCTGTTTTATCTTACACATGTATGCTTACTGTGATTTCGCACACAAAACTTCTTTTTGTCAGGAATTCTTATTTACAATTTCTGACGCTCTGCAGTACATGCACAAACTCACGAGATGCATACTTGTAATAATAATTTTACACGAAACCTGGAAAGATGACATTTTTACCTTCCCATGTGGTACACAAAACTTTGCAAACCAACACCAACCTTCACCCCGGCCTTGAAGCTCTCAACTCCCAAAGCTGCTGCAACTTGATCCAATCACCTCATCGATCGTCGGCCTCATCCAGTTCACTGTGTCATCTCGTCAGCGGTGACACCGGCGGCGGCGGCCGAAGGACCCGACCTTGGCGGCAAGCGCTGCCAGCTCCCGGCACCAAACGAGACCGACCGCTCGACCCCGATTCCGGTCATGTCCAGCGCGTCCGAGAACTTGAGAAACCGCCTGATCTTGCCGAGCCCCGTCATGTCCTCCTCGCGCCCACTGCTCGACGCCGGCGCCGGCAGCGACACGTCCGGCCACGCCCGCCGCGGCAGCGCCACCATGGACGCGGCCCGCCTGACGCCGCGGTCCGGCACGCCGACGCCGCGCGCGGTCTCCTCTGTCTGAACGCCACCGACGGCGCCAACAAGGTTCCTCTGCTCTCGGCGCCCCGACGTCGCCGTGGGCGCGGCCGGCGCCGCGGCGTTAGGATTGTTGGCGGCGGCGGTGGAGACCTGGACGGGCGCGCGGCAGAGCGGGCAGTTGACGTGAGCTCGGAGCCAGGTGTCGATGCACCCGCGGTGGAACGCGTGGCCGCACCGCGGCAGCAGGCGCAGCGTCTCGCCGTCCCGGAACTCCGCGAGGCACACCGCGCAGCTGCCGTCGTCGTCGCCGTCGCCGTCGGTTCCTCCTCGGCCGCCTTCGAGGCCGATTGCGCCGCGCTTCTTGGCGTCGTACACGACCGCGGCGATGGCCGCGATGGCGCGCTCGTCGAGGCCCTTCGTCCGTATGTACCACACGTGGTGCACGCCGCCGCCGTCGGCCTCCTCCTGGCCGACCTCCTGCGCGACGGCGCCAGCCAGCACCTGGTGTCCGTGTCCCCCTCCCTCCTCGCCGTGGTGAGCCGCCGCGAGCGCCGCGTCCCGTGCCCGCCGCCTCCGCCGTCGCCGCTGCACGAGGCGGTGGACGAGCAGCGCGAGCAGGAGCACGGCGGAGACGGTGAGGAGCGACGCCGAGAGCGCGATGAGCGGTGTCGGAAGCCTGCTCGAGCGGAGGTGCACGGTGGCCCCACGGGACGGCGGAGGCGGCGGCTGGCAGTGGGGTAAGTAGACGCATGGCCCGGAGCAGGTGTCGCCGCAGAGGAGGTCCGGTGGGGACGTGACGACGCCGCCGGGGTCGCCGTCCCTCTCAGGCAACGGCCCTGCCGGCTTGGGCATCGGCTCCGGCCCCTTTGGCTTGGGCTTCGGCGGCTCTGGCTCTGGCTTTGGCCGGGGCAGTGGCAGTGGCAGCGGCTTCTCCTCCTCCGGTGGTGGCGGCGACGACGGTGGTGGCATGGGTTCTATCGCCTTGACGACGCGCCTCAATTCAACCGTGTCGTGTGGGACGCGGTGTGTGTGTGTGTGGTTGCAGTGTTGCACTGCTCAACAACTTGTGTTGAATGTGAATGTGTTGTTAGTAGTGTGGTGATGTGGTAGAAGGGTGACCTGTGAAAAGTGGCAGTGGTTTTCTAGCTAGTGTAGTGTACTATATTTCTCATGATTCTATGGGAGTTTTTGTGGTTGTAAAAAGAATTGATTTTGATGTAGATTGTGACACTGTACTGCTGGACCATGCATGATGTGACTATGTATGTACGTATCTTTGTGGGTGGTAGTGACGAATGAGTACAGTGAGGGCACCCATAGGCCACAATTGCTACTCCCTCCGTCCCAAGTTTGCCACCCCGGATTCCGTGTCATCTTATTTGATCTTCGCCTTATTCAATTTTTTTTGCACAAATATAATTTATTTTTGTTACGACTTATTTTTATCAATGAAGATACTTGAATATTGATTAATTTATTTTATGATTTGCATAAATATTTTAAAAAGACGGATGGTCAAACATGAAGTTCAAAAATCAAAAACGACGAACTCCATGGAACAGAGGGAGTATCTCATAAGTCTTAACGTTGTTTTCCTATTTTTTAATTTAATAAAAAGACAGAAAAGCTAGCTCTTGATCCAGAAATCTCATACTCACATTCCAAGATTACGTGAGTGTCATGTGAGCTAGTAAAAATAAATTGAGCTAATCTCTTGTTAAAAAATAGCATTATTGGAAAGTTAGTAATAGGCTTATACCATTGTACTGTCCTGAATAGTTTAAAATAAAGGAAAAAGTCCAAATTATTCCCTTCAAGTATAGATAAAGTCCAAATAACCCCTAAAGTATATTTTGGCTCAATTTACCCCTTAAACTATGCTATATTTGGTTCAACTTACCCCATAATGCAACTTGTCATTTTTATTTCTCCTTACTCATGTTGAATTTTAATTTAAGACTTTGCAAGGTGGCCGCGGACATCATAATCTATATAAAAAAAGTGTTTGACGAATTTTTCATCATTGATTTTATATAATTTTGTATCTTAACGATAAACTTTCTTATTAGATATATTACCCTATCAAAATACTGATGAAAAATTCATGATATATTTTTCTAACATATCTTATGTTGTGTGCTATAAACTTGCAAAATTGAATTTAAAACTCCACTTGTGTCTATGGAGAAACAAAAAAAGATAAATTGTGTTAAGGGGTAAATTGAACCAATGTGCATAGTTTAGGGGGTAAAGTGAACCAAGAAATAATTTAGGGGTTATTCGACTTTGGTTATACTTGAGGGAAGTAATTTGACTTTTTCCTAAAATAAAGGAAAGGTGACCTTTCATGAAATATCTTGCTTCCGACTCTAACTGACAGTGGGGTCATTGTTTTTGACGCACGAGCTCTTTTGCATTGTTTTTTTTGAAACCAAGTGGTGAACTTTATTGATCAAAAATAGTTACATCGTTTACAAGAGATTGAACAATAAAGCTAGGGGATCATCGTCCCAGATACAAGAGTTCTTCAATTTCAAACTGGATTTTGCTAATTCATCCGCCACTTGGTTTGCTTCCCTGAAGCAATGATCAATTGCAATCATATTGAATCCCGACCACAACCTCCAGCAGTCATCATAGATCGCCGCTGCCGAGTTTGCCGTGAACCCCTCATTCTTCATAATCTCCACAACTTCTAAACAATCCGATTGGATCATCACTCTGTTGCAGCCAATATGCTGAGCCATCAATAACCCTTCCTTCATAGCATATGCTTCAGCCATGGGAGCATCAATCACACATGGAATATATTTGTTGGCAGCCATAATCATACCTCCAGTGTTATCTCTTATGATAATACCTAGCCCGGCGCTGCTTATATTTGCATCAAAGGAGGCATCAACGTTTACCATCACCATGTCTTCCGGTGGCTTGGTCCATCCTTTCCTGATACCTTGTTTCTTCATTGAAGCAAGTTTATAATTTTTTGTGAGCGTAGCGATTGATAACCCTGATCTTGATGGTCTTTGAACCCTCTCCCCATGAACCAACTGTCTTCTTTCCCACCCATGAACCAACTGTCTTCTTTCCCACCACAGATACCAGGCACCGGTGAGGAACAGTTCAGGAAGACCAACTCCCAGCTCACTAATTTGTTCTCCTCTTCTGATAATATTTTCACAGATTTGTGATCCAGTTAAATCATCTTGCCATTGTTTTTGACGCACGAGCTCTTTTGCATTGTTTATCTCGGGGGGCCGTACTTACTTGTGGGTTACCATCAAGTGAGATGAGATATCGTTATCGACATTGTCGACATTGTCCGTGTGACCGTGAGTGCCAACCGAATTTTTCACCACACTTTCATGTATAATATATAAAGTAACTTTTATTAGGGCAAACGTAACTTTTTTTTTTTTTTTTTTTTGGGACGACGAGGAGATATTATACGTGTTCTTTCACCCACCCAATTGGCATATTGTGGTGGAACTTTGAATGGTAAAGTGAAATCAAGGTATAGAAAGGTTTCACGTCTTGCAGTGGAAGCTTCTTGAGGACAAGGAATTGAACACGGAAAACATTTTCCGTCACACATACATATATAATTTCAACATTCAAACGAAGAAAAATCAAGGATGGTTTGCAGCTTTCCCGTGCATTTCTGATTCATATCGATCGTTCATGCAGAGATGCAGTCAACTGAAGCCGTGAGCCAGCGAGAGCGAACGCGGCCACCTCTTGCTTGTTTTTTTGACTATAGAACACCAGGGCATGCATGATGCATGTATGCAGTTCGTCAACTCGATCTACTTGCATTTGTCAACTGTGGTGTACTTTGAATTTTACGGATGGAGAGACAATAGTGACTCCGTTTCAAGTTAGAGCCACCGATAACACAGTTGTAATACATATCGGCAGGATAGGTAATTTATGAATTGTTGGTCGAGTCGAGTGGGCTGTGAGTGGTGGTGACACACTGACACCGACAGATGTGGCTGTAGATCGATGGAGCATGGACAGGCAAAGACATGGACAGGCGTGGAAACTAGACGCGGGAGGAAATGCGCACGGCGACAGCAGCAGTATATAGAAAAAACGGTCGACGGTTTGGTGTTGGGTGGCTGTTGCCATTACACAAGCACACGCATATCTATCCTCACCGTGCAGCGTACGGTGCTACTAAGTACTAGTACTCTCCCAACTGAATTTGCACTGAGGGCCCTTATGTATTCGCGTTTTTTTTTTTTTTTTTGAAACCGTAGGCTTTCGATAGTGTCGTGTTTCGTGCATGCATATGGTAGTCCACTAGTACGTTCGTTTCCTTGGACCGTTGACGTCTACCGTCTACGTACGGTACGTTCTCCTACGTACATACGCGTGCAGTGTTGGAAGACACACATTCCGTGTAGAGCCTTTTCCACTTCGTGCCATTATAAAAGTTCGTTGTTCATTTCGGGCCATTGGAAAGTTCGTTCGGACACCCGTGTCATTCACCCAAACTTTTTACCATCGAGCCATTCCGTCCATAGGCGGTTGCTAACGCCGTCGAACAGAGCTGCAAAAGACATAAATGCCCTTCTCTCCATTGCTCTTGTTTCTTCCGTCGTTCTCGTTCCTCTTGCCTCTGTCCATCCTGTCTTCATCCTCGCCACGGGACCATGCATGCGGGCATGCGGCAAGCGAGGGGGCAGGCCCGTTCGCGCGATGGGCACCTGAGCGGCGAGGGAATTAAGTGGAGCAAAGGTGCCGTCGTGAGCATGGAAGACGGGCAAGGCAGGCAAGGCCGCGCGGGGGCCTACAGCACGACGCAGCGCCTGGGCGGCGGCGGCCACCGACTGCTCGCGTGAAGGGAGGGGCAATTACGGCCTTGCGAGCAGCGCGGCCGCACCACCGGGACATGGGGCGCCGAGGGCGTGGGGCGCCGGGGGGCGTTGGGCGGGCGGGCGGAGGTCGCGTCTGGCGGCCTTGGCGCATCCGTTAAACGACGAGCTCGGCCGGCGGCGACGAACTACTTCCACCCGGCTGCCGTGCCTGTAGGTGCTGCTGGCGTGCCACGGCGTATCTCAAGACCACCAAGCGCCCCCGTCGGCGTTGCTGCAATCGCCATGCACAACACCGCGATTGGGCGGAGGTGATGCAGCTCCGACGCCCATGGCCACGGCAGCCATGGTGGGCAGCGACGCCGGTGGCGTAGGAGGCGCGTAGAGCGTCGGAGCGCGCCCGGGATGGCGTCAGGGAGCGCGGCCGTGGCCGCAGGAGGTGATGCGGCGCTCGCCGTCCAGGTGATGCGAGTCCACCGTCCATGGCTGTGCCGGCGCGTGAACCCGAGCATCCTCGACGCGAATAGGATCTCGGACCTCCAATCGGGGGCGCGCGCGGCCTCCGGGGCGGCCATGACGGGCGCGCCTGGGCGCCGGCGGGCGGACGACCAGCGGGAGGGATGGCGCGTCGGCGCGGCGCGGCAGCCTCGTGCTCCGGCGACAGCAGCGGTGGGAAGCGGCGGGCGCTGCGAGCCGTGCTCGGCGGCAGCGCCGCTGCCGCTTTGCGCCCGCGACCTGAAGGGTGTCTTGGCGCGCGTGCGATGGGTTACGCGCGGGGCAAACCGGGGAGGCAGCGCGGCGAGCGCAAGCCACGCAGGGGTGCTTCGTCCGCCGCCGCCGCCGCGAACGCGAAGCGCAGGGAAGCGCCGCCCGTTGCCGCGGGCGCGCTCACTCGCTTCGGCTGCCGGCGATGCTGAGGACCAAGACCATGAGGCCGCGGGGCGGGAAGGAAGAGGGGTATTTTTAACTTCTTAACCAACCGGGCCCACCCGCCGGGGCTGCTAAACGGTGGAAATGTAACAGAAGCCGGACGGAATGGCATGGGTGGTAAAAAAGTTTGGGTGAATGGCACAGGTGTCCGAACGAACTTTTCAATGGCCCGAGTGGAACAACGAACTTTTATAATGGCATGAGTGGAAAAGGCTCTTCCGTGTACGTAGCCGGTGGAGATTTCCATATAGCGGATATATATCTAATCAGAAACTTAACAAAGATCGATCAGAGGCCGGCAAACAACCTAGTAGAAAGTAATTAAACTCTCCGGCCGGTCTCGAGGAGTAAAGTAGCCGGTGGTCAACGCAGTTGGTTGGGAGGACAGCAAGCAGCAGGCGAGCGCCCGCCACGGCGACTCGAGCGACGCGTCGCGTCCTGCTCCTCTCTCCTACGGGCGGGACCCATGCGCTGTGCCTGTGCGAGCGCCACGTCGGCATCCTGATGATGTCGGACCGCGAATACGTACGTACATACTCCGCGTCGCGCCGGAGCTGACTAGTAGTGGTCTACTGGTGGACTAGTGTACTACCTGGTCCAAAGCCACTTCTGTGGGCCAGGGAACAGTAACGATACGTGTTGTGTACCCTGCACGTACGTACGTGTATGAAAACTTCTGTGTACACAAAAGCACAAGTACGTGTTGTGTACCCTGCACGTACGTACGTGTATGAAAACTTAGAGCTCTATAGATGGCAAAAAATGTAGGTAAAAATTGTAACCCAACTTCTAAGTTTTTCCACTCTCTCTACATCACATTACATTAAATACACCAAAAGCAAACATATATGTTCGTAGTATAGATGTGCAACGGGCTGGCCCGCCGACCGGCACGGGCCCGGGGCTAGAGCGCGACGCTCGTTAGGGCACGGGCCCAAAGAAATCCGCGGGCCACCGTCTGTGGCCGTGCCGCCCTAGACACCGGGCTGGCCAACGGCCAGACGACCGGTGGGCCGCATTCCGTGGCCGGGCCGAGCCCAAAAGCACGGGCCCGACGGTGGACCGGATCGCCCAAAGCCCGCAACCACGGCAAAAAAAATTGAGGTGAGCGTGTCGAGCCGGGGACGGGGACGCCGGCGCTCGGCGTGGCCGCGGGAGGTGGAGGCGGGAGGCACCGTCGGGATCCGGCCGCCACGCCCGGCTTTCGGCGTCGATATCCGGCCGCCACACTCTGCGCGCCGCCGCCGCTCGTTGCGCTGGAGGCAGCGGAGGGGCGCCAACGTCGCAGGTGGAGGCCGCGCGAGGGGCCGCCGCCGTCGTAACTGGAGGCCATCGTAGCTGGAGGGGCGCGGTCGTAGCTTGTTGCGTTCGGTGGGGGTGGAGGTCACGGGATAAGGTCGTATTTTTTTTTTTTTTTTTTTGAGGAACGGGATAAGGTCGTAGCTGGAGGTCACGGGATAAGCTTGTTGCCTGAGGCCACCGTTTTTAGCTGGGCTATCTATTGCTGGGCCGACTGCTACTCTGTGGCTTGTGAGGCGTACGCGAGACAGTTAGCACTTAACAGGCCATCAGTCTGTAGTATTTAGCGGGGGCCTGTATCGGGCCTCCTCTAGAAAACCGGGGCGGGCCGTGCCGCCCGCGTGCTGGGTGCGGCCCAGGCCCTACTATGAAGCGGGCTTCGTGCGGCCCAGGCCCGAAAATTCCGTGCCGTGCCGTGCTCGTGTCGGGCCAAAATTCCGTGCCTCGCGCCGCGCCACCGCGCCTCGTGCTTTCTCGCTCATATATAGTTGAGTATGAAATGTAGGTAAACAAAGTAACTAATTACACAGATTTAGATGTACATTGCGAGGCGATTCTTTTCGATCTAGTTACCCCATGGTAGGATAACGTTTTACCACAAACAAGCTAAAACATGCTACAACGCCCAAATTCTAACTTTTCGACATTGGGTTACAAATTTTTTGCCAACTAAACAAGGCCCTATTGTTAGGTCGTAAATAGATTGTCGGTTGGTATATATTGTCCAAATAAACCGTACGTGTAAGACTATCCGCACCGCGGTACTGGGAGAGAACTGCAGGATGGATTTACGATATATGGAGCTGCACCGTGGTGCGGAAGGAGCTACGCCCCGACCCGTTCCTGGATATATAGCGCTGGCGTTGCTCCTCAGGGGACGACAGACTTGGCGTGGGGCCCATCCAGCTTCGCGACGAGCACGGCGCCGAAAAGCGGGAGGGACTGGTCGTCGTTGCTGCCGCCGCCGTAGGAGCTCGCGCTGAATCCGGTCGACGCTGGTTGGCCGGGCGTGGTGGGAGAGCGAGAGGGCCGCCGCGGCTGGAGGAGGTTCTCCATGGCCATGGTGGGAGCTAGAGGAGGAGGCGGGTCGCTTCTCCCAGCCCCCACACCGGCGTCCATGGCCCCCTGCTTCGCCCGGCGCCGTCAGGGCGCCGCCGGGCCGACGGATTCGGCGGCTGCCACCCAAGGCCACCGCCCATGGTGCACGCCGAAGCTCGCAGATCTCCCATGGCCACCGTGATAAATAAGACGCTGAGCTCGGGCGCGCCCATGGCGCACGCCGAGCCGGAGCTGGAGGTAAGCCGCTGCTGAGCTGGGCGCGGGCGGCGCTTACTACGCATCCGAGCCCGGTGAGCGGCGCGGCGGGCGGGCGTGCGGTGGAAGGGAAGAAGTCCCGACGCCGGACCCACGCGGTATAAAGTATGGGAGAGAGTTTTGACCGCGGCAGCAGAACCGAAAAATATTGTGGGACCCAGAGTACAGGATGGTTACAAAGATGACTTTAACGTTTCAGCGGTCGCGGTCAGCCTAATAATCTTTCCATCCGTGAACAACTCAATTTCTAAAGTGACTTTAGTATATTTTTCCCCCGAGGTTAACCAATTTTATATATACAAAATAATGGCACACAACTATGACAACAAAAACCTGACTTAGGAGAACTTTGTATGCTGATTTATTCAAGAATTGAATGGAGTATTATACTAGCACACATAGGGCGTGTTTGGTTTACGCCGTGTTCTGCCACGCCACATCTGTGGCCGCCGCAGTAATCATGGCAGACGTTTGCTTCTCGTCTAAACATCAACCGCCACAGCTTTTTCTTCTATCCTTTTCTTACTGTTGCTCGTCGTTTAGTCGTGGGCGACTGTGGCGACCATTTCGACCACCTCCTCCGCCAGGCCATTAACGTGGCCCGCCACAGCACCGCGTGGCAAACGTGGGTAGAGAACCAAACATCCCCATAATTTGTTGTAGCACGAGCACGAGGGCTGAAGGCCTTCTTCAGTTGTCCTTATTCAAAGTGCTTCAACCATGCCACACGTTGCGGAAATTTATTTCTCTTCCAAAAATACCTGTTTTGTACATAATAATAGTGTACGAGTACTCCTACTAATACTATATTGACCTTTCCTCGGTGGAAAATGGAGAGGTACGTGGTGGGGCTGCAAATGTATCGTCACCTCACTACTGATTCTATTTTCTTAACTGATGTGGGCTGTTTTCGGTAGAGTGATGATACACAAAGCCCAAAAGGAATACTGATGTGGTCCGGATTTAGGCGGAATGGTAAACGAAGGAGGATAGTAAGCAAAGCCCAAAAAAGAATTCTGTTGTGGGCCGTCTTCATGTTGAAAGCCCAAAGCACATTATGCCATTTGGGCTGGACAAAAAGTTATTGATTCGCAAAAACAAGCCCAAAAAGAATTCTGCTGTGGGCCGTCTTCACGTTGAAAGCCCAAAGCACATTATGCCATTTGGGCTGGACAAAAAGTTATACATTCGCAGAAAACAATTCAGATGGAGATGCGGGGTATCGATCCCCGTACCTCTCGCATGCTAAGCGAGCGCTCTACCATCTGAGCTACATCCCCTGCTTTGTATTTTGATCAAACACTAATCTTCAACAACGATGTCTAATGACGTTCTCTTGCTCAAATCGACCGTTGGTCTCTCGTCGATGGGTGACTTCATGGCCTGCCCGCACCTGGAGCTGGCATGCCTTCGTGATGCATCGCCAGCGATGCACTGCAGAGTGGTGTACGGCGGCGCCGGCCCCGCCGACGACATTTGACCGCAGGGGCGAGACGAACTCCGGCTGAAACGCACCCTGTGCACGACCACCTCGTCGTCGTCTGCGTCTGCATCACACATTCCTCCGGGTTGGTATTAGAAGTCGTTTAGGACGGCGACACGGCGTCCAAAACATAACTTTGACCACTTGTTATTACAAAAATATTTATGTAAATGCGATATATGTATACTTTTATCAAAAGTATTTTTAAATACAAATCTATTCATATAATTTTTACATTTACAAACTCAACAACTTAAAAGTTATTAATGATTTATATTCTCAATGTTTGGCCCAAACCTCATTCAAAACGACTTCTAATACCAACCCGGAGGAAAGTAATTGTTTTCATCGTCTTGGACGTGGGCAGCATGCCGTGCGTAATTTAGCACTACAATGTACGTGGGCCGCGGACATTGACCAAGGCAAGGAGAATGCAGGCCGGCCGAATCCACTGTACTCTGGCCTGTCAATACAATACTGGATCAATAGCTGAAGCCCAAGCAGTTTGCATTCGTTCCACCCCTGATGATAACAAAAAGGGAAAATTGGCTACGTACCATTGAAAGATGCCAACTTTAGGAATGTAGCGTTGAAAGATTTCTTCTTTGCTATGTAGCATCAAAAGGTCACAATGTTATTGGTTGCTAACACTTCCGTTAACTTTGCTAACTTCCGTGTATTTCCGTTCGTGAAGTCGTCTTCTTTCCTCGAACTCAACCAGGGGAGACGTATGCAGAGGACTCAAAGCAAGACGCTGCCGGAGAATGACTTGCCAGGACTGGAAGACGCTGCTGGAGGATGACCAGCTGTGTGCCCTTGCTTGCCGGAGTGGAGCGCCACCACCACGCGTGCTCGCCGTCAGCCAAGGCCGCGCGCTCGCTGACCATCCGGCCAGGCAGAGCCGCCGTCTGCCGCGCTGCGCTGCGCGAGGCGCCGCCGTTCGCAACGGAGCTCGCCCCCGGTCGCCTCGCGCACTCGCCCGCGCCGCGGCGCTCGCTCGCTGGCCGGTCGCCGCGCTCCTGTGCCGTCTGGCCAGGCTGCTCCGCAGTCTGCCGCGCTGCGCGTGGCGCCACCGTCCGCCACGCGAGCTCGCTCCCCGGTCGCCTCGCGCTATCGCCCGGGTCGCCGCGTCGGCGTGGTGCGACCACAGTGCAGCAGGGAGCCACGGAGGTCGGCGAGGTGGGATCGTGGGAGGACGCGAGGGACGACGCACGCGACGATGTTGGTCCCGACCACCAGCGGGCCCTGCCTCTCCCGGCTCCGCCGCTGACACCCACGCACACAATGGCGCCTTCTCACCTCATCCGTGTGGACCGCCTCCCATCCCAAGCCCCCCTCACCACCCACCCCCGCGCGCTCCGGTGCCGATGACGCACCAAGCCACCGAGAGCAGGACCGGCACCTTTACGGCCATGGCGTTGGAAGAACGGAGATATACACGGAATGACGGAACGTTAGCAAAGGGTCACGGAAGTGGTAGAAACCAGTAACGTGTGATCTTTTAGTGCTACATAGCAAACAAGTAATCTTTCAATGTTATATTGCAAAAGATGGCATCTTTCAATGGTATGTAGCCAATTTTCCCTAACAAAAAGAAGGAAAAAAGTCCACGTGACATCCGCTTTAACCAAAAATCAGACAAAGCACTTCTAAAACTTTTAAAAGTGTTCATCTTACCTCCCTGTATAAACGTTTTAAAAAGGCGGTTTTTATCTTTATCGCTTTTTTATTTATTTCAGGTTGAATCTTTCAAAATTAATAGTAAATTACAGAAAATCATAAATAGAAATCCTTTTTTGTTGGACTCTACATAAGTATTTATAAACATATAATATGGTATTCGTTAGTACAAATATTTTGTTATAGTTTTAGATCTATGTTTTTCTCTAAAATTAACCTGGAGTAATTCATAGCTGCGGTTTCTATGGTCCAATTGTAGTGAATTTATTATGGTGGACTAATTATTGTATGCTTAAACTGGCAGTAAAAATTTCTTACTCATTTCATCAAATAGAACGTAGTTATAGACTTGGAAAATTTATACTAACACTACGTATGTTGATTTTCGGCGGTTTTTGTAATCGCCACCAAGCTAGGGTCACCGAAAAATAGATCCATTAATGGTGGCGGTTTTTGCAATCGCCACCAAGCTAGGGCCACCGAAAAATCGATCCATTAATGGTGGCGGTTTTCTCGCACCCAAAACCACCACCGAAAAAAAGAAAAAATAATAAAAAAAAAAAAATCCAAACCCTAACCCTAATGGGCCCGCCCATTAGGGAAGCAGGGTCGCCGCTGCCGGATCCGCACAGAGAGTCACCGCGGGATCCGCCCAAGGCGCTGTATCCGCGTGGAGGAGTTCTGAGGAGGTCGTGTCGGCGTCGGATCCGCTACGGAGGAGGTAGAGTCGCCGCCGGTCCCCATCGGGTCGATGACGCGCCTCGGGACCGCCGCTGTCGGATCCGCCGGGAGGTTGGCGCGCAAGCGGTGAGGCGCGCGCCGCGTTCGTCGTCCTGAGCGTCGCCCGCGCCGTCCGCGCCAACCGGGAGCGCGCTTCAAGCGCTGCCCTAAGCGCTGACTGGACCCGCCGGAGGGCCGCGCGAGGACGTGGGTAAGTACGGGCCACGCGGATCCACTCCGGGAGGGCCGCGTGAGGGGCGAGGGCGCGCACCGCCGCCGATCCAGCCGGAGGAGGTTGGGGCGCCGCCGCGCTAGGACAGGGGACGGGGGCGACATTGGGGAGATGAGGGGAGAGTGCGGTGCGGGGCCGTGAGGAGAGAAGTGAGGGAGGGGAAAGGGTGAGGTTATGTTAGGGTTTGTGGGGGTATATATATGCGGGAGGTATTATTGGGCTTCAAACTTGGTATTGGGCTACACATTTCTAACGGGCTGGGCGGATTAAGCGTGTGGCGGTTTTATTAAAAGAACCGCCACGTCTAATATATATTTACCATGGCGTTTCTTTAACCGCCACGGTTAATAAAAGAAAAACCGCCACGGTAAATTGAGCCACCACCATTAACCATTTGGAAGTGTTATGCAAAATCAAACCTGTAGTAGTGTAAGTTTGTAAATATAAAGCTAAATAAATCTATAACTAAGTTATACATGATCCAATTTGGACAATTGTACTACAGTTGAAGCATGTAATAATTAGAGAAAAAGTTTAATTAACCTTTCATCTATTAAGGGTGCTCCACTTCACCCTTTCGGCTATGAAATGATCTAATTTACCCCCTCAACTTTCTAAAACCGTATATTTTTACCCCAAAGGCGGTTTTCGGTGGTGGTTTTGCTATGGGGGTTTCACTACAGTGTCTACGAGTAGGCTACAGTGTGGGTGGTTTTGTCTTTTTCTATTTATTTTTGTTGAATCTTTGAAAATTATAGTAAATCATAGAAAAATCAAAAAATAGAACATCCAATTTTTTTGGACGCACATGATTAGCTCTACACAATGTTGGTCAGTACCATCTCGAATGCAGATTGGGCCGGTTGTGTTGATGACAGGAGGTCAATCAGTGGGTTTGCAATATTTCTTGGGTCTAACCTTGTCTTTTGGAGTGCTAGGAACCCATAGTCTCACATTCTAGCACCAAAGCTGAGTACAAAGCTTTTGCCCAATGCCACGGCCGACATGTTGTGGATTCAAAAGCTACTAGGTGAACTTTAGGTTTCTCACCCACCGGTGACAAGGCTATGGTGTGACAACTTAGGAGCCAAGTACTTGTTAGCGGTGTTTCATGCTCACATGAAGCACATTGAAATAGACTTCCATTTTGTTCGTGCAAGGGTAGCACAAAACCACTTGCAGTCTCCAAAATGTAGAATTTTTAGGGTCCATCTCAACCTTGTCAGTGGCTGAGATTGAGGAGGAGTGTTAAGATGATAAGGTCATCACATAGCGTTGTCTAGATACATTGGATAGGCGCCGTCATCAGGTTATTGAGGCGGTGGCCGTGTACATGCAGGTAGCGTGTTTTTAGATAGATGTTTGTTATGAATTTGTTGTAAACTCTGATTTGTTGTACATGCCACATAGGGTTTGTTCCCTACGTATATAACATGCAATCGAGAGAGCCAAGAAAAGGGTCATCTCGTTCCCTCATTTTCACGAGGAGTACATTTTAGGGTGTTAATATATGAGCCTATGTGAACAGATTAATAACAAACAATAAGATTTTGTGTAGTGGGTAATTTCTTAGAAAACAAAATAGATCTAGTGGTTATTAACGACTAGATTTTTAATTTGATGGTTAGATGTTTTCGATTAACATTGAGAATTTATAACATTTATATCTTCTTTTAGCGTGTCTAGCCTTTTTAACTCTCATTAGTAATAGTAAGATACTATCCCACATCTAACCGAAATCCAACCAGCACAAAAACAATTATTATTATATTAACATGATGTGTGAGAGTCATGCTACATTGATTACAATCATGGATCGAGATGAAGGCTTGGCCCAGCCGGCTAAAAACATATTGTATAGCTCAGTCGAGGTTGTTTGTGACGGCGCTACCGACACTATGCCAGAAATCGCTATCAGCGACACCACTATTTGTGACTCAGAAACAAAATGCGTCACCAATAGATTATCAGCGACGCGGGTTAACAATATGTGTCACTGATTAGCTGGTGCCCATGCTCTAGAATCAATATGTGTCACAAATAACACCTTATCAGCGACGCGTCTTGTTAATCCGCGTCACTAATAGTATCTGCGACGCGTGTTGCTCAGCCGCGTCACAGATATGTGCTCATATCAGTGACGCAGGTCAACAAAACGTGTCACCGATAATTAATGTGACGTGTGTTTTATAGACGCGTCGCTGATAGGCACACCAAAATGTGACTCATTTTGTGTATCCGCGTCACAAATTTCTGGGATGAGCTACTGGGCCTTGTCCAAACAGCCCAGCAGTGTAGATGCCCATCTAAATCAGAAGCCCATACGACTCGTCTATAGGTGTGCGACTCGCTCGGTCTTTTCAAAAAAAAAAAATGACTCGCTCGGTCCATCGGTCGCCATCCCCGTACCCTAACCCTAACCCAGCACCCAGAGCAGACCGGCGGCGGCGGCAAGTCGAGCAGTGCGCAGCGGCGCGAGCGTGCGGCGTGGAGGCGCCCATGGCTTAGTGGAAGCGCGAGCAGCAAGCAGACGCGGCAGGCGGCGACGGCGGCGGCGGCGCGAGTAGCTGAGAAAGATGGTGGCGGCGTCGGTCGAATCTGCAGCCGTCCCGGCCACCGCCCCTCCCCCCCCTCCTCTCCCCTCCCACTCGTCCCTGTGCTGGCCGAATCGTCAGAAGCCCGCCGTCCCCGGAGGCATCCCTAGCAGCTGCGGCGGAGTGGCCGTCGGAGGCACCTTCGAGCGGACGTGGGTGCGGGCGCTGCCCCTGCGGCGGCAAGCACGAAGAGCTACGTGGCCAGCCCCAGCCCCAGCCCCAGCTAGCAGTGCGATGCGGTCCCTGCTCGAGATCCGGCAGCTGGCTAGCTCCTTAAAGGACCACGACATCTCAGGTAATTGATTCCTCGCTTATCCTGTTACTTGAATGGAAGTTCTACTGCATCTGGAAATCTACAAGTGCTTGATTGGAAATAGCCTGGTAGTTCAGAAATCTGGAATGCCTCTGTTTGCTAATGAACTCACCTACATATTTATAAATATTTTTCATCGTTGCTGAAAAAATTCGAGTCCATCTATAAGTAGTAACAGGACATCTAGGATTATTTAACTGTGCGCAAGGTCACTCACATGACAGCTCAACACTAAGGAAAAGGCATGTTTAGTAAGGCTAACTAGTTGTGTTGAACTTGATTTTTATTAGGAGACGTGAGTGTACAGGAGATGCAGACTAGGTTTTTATGGTTGGTGTCTGTTCAGTCCAGTGTGTATCTTGGAGGTATGAGGTTTATTGCTTAGCACCTAGTTAATCCAATATTCTCATGTTTAGAAGCCTGGATAAAAATGTAATTGCTGAAATTAGTGAATCACTGAATCCAATATTGTCAAGCAGATAGTGATGACTTGGTTGAAATTTGTGTGCTTTAAAGTAGACTGCATTCTCAAGTAGCTGTATCAGATGCTGAAATTGGGACAAGTATTTCTATCAAGTGACTTTAGATAAAACTTAACTCTGCAACCAGCCTACATGGGGCATTTAGCTATATGTGAGCTATTTGCTGCAGGGTGCAGGAGCAGTAACACACAATAGTAAACCTTGTATATGATTATGAATCTTCTCTAAATTTCGGAGATTCAGAGTTTTGTATTACAGTTAATATGTACATACAGTTAGACTGTTAGCCAATTCATTTTGCCATGATGTACAAGTGTACATGAATAGCTAATTCATTTTGTATTACAGCATGTGTCAGGCAAAGCTACTACTAATTCATTGAATTTGTATTATAGTTTGTATGCCCCTTTTACAGCCTTACAGGTGATTGGCTAAATGCCGGCGCAGCCCTGCTGCAAGGTTCATACCTACTCACCTACTCATCGATTTGCTTTGACCCGAATTACTTAGGTACTTCTAATCTTAGACTTGGATTCTTAAACAACCTGAGTTGTCTTTCCTACCTTCTCTTTGTTTGCAGTTTTCAACAGTTTAGAGGAGCTCTTGTATATGCTTAGTTTTCAACAGGTGATTTTAAAATAGGTTGAGTATGGTTGTTGAGAAAGCTGCAGATCATGCTCTTTTTATGGATCAATTGGTTGCTGGCTGTTAGCGATGGCATCCCAATCAAGAGATCCCAATCAAGAGAGATGGGAGAGTTTTTATACAGGTGTGTCTCTCTCTAAGATCCTTAGTTTGCTGCCATCTGAGAAAAAAATTTTGCTCAGATATATGCTGCCATCTGAACATAGCTATTATGAGAAAAATACTATATGACTTAGTAATTTCAAGGATTTCACGAGTTCATTTCAGTATATGTTGCATCCTTCTGTCTTATTAATAATATGGAGATATCCTTTCTGCGATCTTATGTGGAGTGACCCTGAGGAGGATGGCTGTTTGGATCACAAGTCACAACAGAGGTGTGTATATGCTGTCAGTTCCCATGGAGCAGGCCGGCTGTTTGGATCACAAGTCACAACAGAGGTGTGTATTGATAGTATATTCTGATAAAAGTCAAAATATTCTTCCAATGACTGCTTCCAATGGAATCTCACTTTGCTTGATGGATTATTGGTGAAGGATTTTAGATATATCGTAAGCTGTATGTAAAGTTTGTTGATGAATTGATTGCTGGAATGGAAACATATGTGTAATGTGAGAGAAATCTGTTGTAGCAGGGTACCATTTTTTTTTTTCTTTTTCTATTACAGCATATGTCAGGCAAAGCTACTACTCAGATTAAATTGATATTCAGTTGGACAAGGCCTGTATGAGGAAATGGCAAAGCTAGTTTATATTTTTAACCTATGTGACCTGACCATATGCTGTATGTGCTCTTTGGTTCATGTTTCTTCACAGGTGGAGTTGCCCTTGTTTACGCCACCAAGGAACTTGACAAGATTAGCACAACAAATGAGGATGAAAAGATTGGAGTTCAACTTATCAAGAATTCTTTGAAGGCAAGTTTTTTTCTAGCTAACTATGTAGCTTTGTGCATTTCTTTGCGCATTTAAGTTATTTGTCTCCTGAACCTAAAATAATTCATGGATTTCTCCAGGCTCCTTTGATGACCATAGCTGCAAATGCTGGCATTGATGGAGTTATAGTTATAGGGAAGGTGATTGAACAAGAGGGCCTCAATTTGGGCTACGATGCAGCAAGAGGTTTGTTCTGTTTAACTATGAATATTCTAAAATTGTGTGGCTCGGACAAATACTCTGTCATTGTTCAAGTGTTCAGTCTGCAACTTTATCTGTCATTTGAGTTATCTGTGACAATGATTTGTTGGAGATGACTTCATGTGCAGTAATCTTTGATCCTCAAATTAGCAGGTCAGCAACAGAGGGACAGCAGCTGATCATTGTTCAAGTGTTCAGTCTGCAACTTTAGCATTCTTTTGCAATGGTTCAGATAGCTTATGATTAGTATACCTTGTAGCTAATCCCTTGTAACTTCGTTTGTTTTAAAGCAGACTGCATTCTCAACTAGATGTATCAGATGCTGATTTTTTCTTTCCTGTGTCCAGTAACCTCTCCACAGTTGCAGGAGCAGATGGACGGCAGGTACTCTTTTTTCTTTAGTGCAACAACAGGTTCGGCAATAGTATTCTAGAACTAGAATAGTCTATCTTCTACCGATGTTCTAAGAGCTCAATCTTCTACCGATGTTCTAAGAGCTCAACCATTCTGGAACTAGATGAGAGGAAAGGAAGTAGCCAGAAGCTATATGTATTGCCATTTATTCTATATAGCAACCTGTCACCTCTTCATAGTTATGGTGGATACTCCCATGTAATCTATAGTTTAACAGATTTGTTGTATGGAGTATGGACTGTGTACTACTGTGAAATGTACCATATTACAAGTAAAATGTTAGCTTCAATGATGTGTGTGTATGTATACGGATGATCCTATATATGTACATATATACCACCATTTTTTTTTTTGTAAATAGGATCACCATAAATAGGATCACCATTTTTTTTTGTTTTCTGAAATAGCTATTGGTGACACGTATTGGCTACATGTGTCACAGATAACACCTTATCAGTGACACATGTAGCCAATACGTGTCGCAAATAACACCTTATCTGCGCGACGCGTATTGGCTACATGCGTCACAGATAAGGTGTTATCTGCGACACATGTAGCCAATACGTCGCCGCAGATAAGGTGTTATCTGCGACACATGTAACCAATACGGCGTCACCGATAGCACCTTATCGGTGACGCGTAAACACGCGGCCACGATAAGCCCTTATCTCCGACGCAAAAAAAGGGTGACGCGTGAAAAATGTGTCGCAGATAGTAGTTAACAAGTGTCGCAGATAGCGATTTCTGGCATAGTGCGATGACAGAGAGAGATACCAATGGGAATCCATGCTCCTGCCCGCCCGCCCGCGTACTCCCGTTGCGCGATGCAACACATTACACATATCCAGTTCCTTGTCCACCTGCTTTTCTCTTTTACACATCATAGAGCTAGCAACTTCCAGATCGAATTACTACTGCTTGCATGCATCTAACTAAAATCTCCAGTGTCGGGCTTTGTCTTTCCACGTGATGTAGATTTGAGGAGCGCTCCCAACAGGCGACTCGGGGGCTCCCCCGGCCGCCGCCGACCAGCACCTCGCCGCTGCCCTCGACGCCGCCGCCGCTGCCCCTCCGGCGGCCCGCACAACCGGCCTCGTCGCGACCGCTCCTCTTCCACCTCAGCCCCCATCTCTCCCTCCCCCCTCCCCTAACTCCGCGAGCTCGCTGGCCGGCGCTGCAGATCCGGCCCGCTCAGCCGGATCCGGCGTCCTCCGCCCGGATTCGTCCTGGAACCGGCGGCGCCACCCCCTCCGGCCTCCTTCGTCCCCGCTCCGGGCGCCGGTGGGCGCGTCGTGGTCGCCCCGGGCGGCCCTGCTCCACCCGGCTTCTCTCCGGCGCTGCTGGCGGCACCGGCGGGAGGCCGGCCGGCGGGCGGATCCGCCTCCCCTCCCGGTTCGGCCCTCTTGGTGGGCTCTTTGTTCGGGCGGCAGGTCGTGGCTAGGGCGGCTCCTCGAGGGTTGGCTGCTCGGGGTGGGCCGGTCGCCTTCCCCTTGCTGCTGGTCGCCGGCGCGCGGCTCTCCCATCGTTCCCGGCGCTCCGGGTTCCCGGTCGATCCGCCCTGCGGTGGATTTTGCCGGGCTCCTCTCATGTCCGGTGGTGGCGGCATCCATGGGGCTCGGCCTTTGCGGATGAGCCTTGCGGTGGTTTCCGGCTGCGCCAAGGCGGCGTGGTTGTCGGCGGCTTGTCAGTGCACTCATCAACGTAGTCATGGTGGCGTCGTTGGTTGCTTCTTGTGCGGTCGGGCCTGCACCACCGTGGTGATGGGGTGGGCGGCGCCGGTCGTGTCCACACCTCGGGGAGATGCGGGCGAAAGCCCTTCCCTTTTGGGACGATGTTGACGGCGCCCTTGGCGTCGTGTCCTTCCTGAAGGCAACGTCGGACATCTCTTCCATGGATTTCGGCTCTCGCGACGGCGGGAAGCAGCCGCGCTTTGGCCTTCTTGGTGGCGTCGTCGTGGATTTGCAGCTATCTTGTCGTCCGTCGTCTTTGTGCCTTTTTGTGCCTCATCGCTGCTCTTCATTTGGTATGTCTATTTAGTGTTTGCGGTAGCCGTAGTCATTGCTTGGCGGATGCTTTGCCACCGGTCGTTGTTTGGCAGATGCTTTGCCGCTGGTCGTGCTTGGGCGGTTGCTTGGCCGCCGTCGTCGTGTGCTTTGCCTCCGAGGTGTTCCTCGTCGCTTCGCGGATGCTTTGCCGCTGTGGTGGTTCCGGTGGATGCTTTGCCACCGAGGTCGTGTTTCTGGCGGATGCTTGGCCGCCAAGGAGGTTACGGTGGATGCTTTGCCACCGAGGATGTTGTCTTCCCGGCAGATGTTTTGCTGCCGAGGTGTTTCTTCTGCGGCTCCGATCACTACTAGCTACCTAGGTGTTGAGTTATCTTTTGTATAGGCGCAGCTTGCCGGGTTGTTAGGTGGAGGGTTCCCTGCCCCTCGCTTTTCTTGCTTTCCGTTTATGTTTTAGGTTTTCGTTGGTGTTTTCGCCTGTGATGTCTTCTCGGCATCAGGGTTTGTTGTATTTGGATTTGGTTTTCCTCCTCTTAATGAAATACGGGTGAACGGCCCGATCGCGAAAAAAAAAAAAATCTCCAGTGTCCTGAAAAAGACCAATATAATGTTTTGTTTCTTCAGTAGCTAGGCGAGAGGCGGCCGTCGCAACATGAATCTATCACACATGCATCTTTGCTGAGAGTTTGTATAAGCGTCCGACAGGGAAGCATGCTTGAGTATTGTTTTAGCCTAGGAGTGGATCAGGTATTATATATGCACGATACATGGTTAGTGAGTGAAATGATCAAAGGCCAGGTTGTCGGGCACTTTGTTAAAGCAGTCCTAACCCATAAAGTTTATATGGACGTATCTATGTCGCCACATCAGCAAAATTTGTTTAGGACCCATCTTTCCCATACTATATTTTGTTAATGTGGATGAGGCCAGGACACACACGTGAATGGGCAGGGCAGCTAAGCTAGTCCACCAACTATTTTAGAGATCTGAAATTTACCTGACCAAGTCTCCCCATGCCAAAGCCAAGCTTGATCATTAATGCTAGCCATCAAGCAAACTGGTTCTACTGTGTTTAGCTTAATCTTGTAAAGTCTATACAATGTTTTAGGTACTGTCATGACCAATTTGATAGGATGCTTTTCCAGAACTTCCAGCACATCATCATCAAGTTCAATTCAGTTGGCCCAAACAAGATTGCTTCTACGTTAGGAGTGTGATAGACATCAGAAAGCACCCATGGATCACCCCCTCTTCACTGAAACACAATAGTACCTCTACCCTAAATTTCAACAGTAGAGTCACTGGCTGTACCTTGCCTGATATAGCACGATTTAAATCTCTAAACTTATGAAGATCACACATCATGTGGTTGCTTGATCCACTGTCTTAGTACCACAGATCTCCTAAAAGAAACCCCTCCTTCAGATAAGTGGAGGTTAGGCACCATTTTGACCTTATCCAAGAAACTTTCTGAACCTGATGTGATGAAGGGTGCTCAAGCGGTCCCGGCGAAGCCGTTTCCCTAAGCAACACCGATGGTCCCTTGTTCTCCATCTTCACGCAATGAGCCTCCTCCTTGTTCTTCTCATTTGGGCATCTCTTCGCATAGTGCCTATAGGTGTGGCACTTGAAGCATTTTATGTGACTTTTATCGTGCTTCCCAACACTATCCTTATCGGTGTCGCCTCCATTGCCACGGTCGTCACAACCACCACCACAGCCATGACCACGGTCACGACTTCCGCCATCACCTCCCATCCACTTCCCACAGGAGTCATCGCCCGCACTCCACTCCTTAAGTGGCCGTGTGCGCTCTTCAAACGCCTCCAGACGCCCCACGACCTCATCAAATGCCAATGCCTTCATATCATAAAATTGTTCAATATTAACCATGACGATGAGGTACGGATTGGACACAATATCAAACAACTTCATCACCAATGCCACATCATCGAGACTCACCCCAAACTGTTGTACTTGACTGACATCGCCGTAAGTTTCCCAACAATTTGGTCGAAGTCACACTCGGCGTTTGCGACTACACATCTTTGGCGCAATTTGCCCTGAAGAATCAGGCCTTCAGGGACTCCTAGACCTCCTTCCCCGTCTTTTTCTTGGCGACATGCACAATCAAAACGTCAAGAATGCACTGAAGGAGATGTGGCTTGATCTTTCTGTCCTTGACGGTTTGCTGTGCCACCTCCACCCTAGACAACGTCGTCGATGTCACGCCTCGGCCCCACCATGTCCCACACCACTCGATCCTCCATGATCGTCTGAACAGGATTTCACCAACGGGTGTAATTCATGCTCGTCAGGGTTGGATACACCTGGCGCGCTTCCATGCCGCCTCGCGCTCCCTCCCCGCTTCTATGCGATTTACATGGCACCGACCGACCGAGTGAGACTTCACAAATGATTTGTGGCCCCCATACTAGATGTTAGTAGAGGATCACAATCAAACGCCGTATGGTAGCTGGATCAAATGAACAACAAGAACACAAGCCTTTTTTCACTTTCAATGGTTCAGAATACAATATGGGTGACCGGCGGTTCACTCGACAACTCAACTCCCTAATGCATCAACATTATATTTCACGAGCTACCACACACACTCTTTAGCTAAGAACAACCGCTAAAGACTCAATACAAACTCACTGAAAACACGCTATTTAGATAATTGCAGAACGTGCGCGCGGTCACCGCGATTCGCTGCTTCGGTCAAACTGAGTCTTCCCGCCTTGCCTCCACCAGCTTAGCTGCGCCACGTCAATGTTTCATTTTGACACGATTACACCAACAAAATAAACTCAACGCGCCTAAATTAAAGTCGCGCGTCCGCTGCAGCCAGGGAGTGGCAGCAATTCCTGAAGATGTCCATTGCTTGGGTGAAGAGAGGGACGTAGGCGTCAATGCTCCCGTCTCCGGAGAAAGATGACAGCATGAATATGATGCCCTCCGCCACCGGCGAGATATTTGGCATGAAGAAGAACGGCGGGCCACCCCAAAGTCAATGTCCTGGAACGGGAGCCCCAGCAGGCTTTCCACCTCGACGTTCGGGCTCAGCACCGTCTCCAACGGGTCAGCCGTCGGCACCAGCCCTTCCTCCTCCACTGCCCCGGAGCTTGCGAAGTCTATGAAGGACCTGAAATAGGCGTCGTCCATGGCGGCCACCTCCTTGGACACGAGGTCAACGACTTGCCAAAGGGGTCTCCTTACCAGTTCGCCCGCGGTCGTGGTCGGCCGTGCCCAGAGCACGGCGTTGCCGGTGTACGTTTCGGGCACTCCTGGACGATGCATACGCGCACGCCCATTCACGGAGATACGGAGCTGGGTAACCGTGCGCCCGTCGAGCCTGCGCGCCTTGGTGACACACCGCCACAGGTGCGCGGCCACGCACTGCAGTGTGCTGTACGGCCGTGGTGCCCCGCCGATGCCCGTGTCTTGAGCTCGGCGATGAACTCTCGGCTGAAGTTCACCCTATGCATCACCACCAGCTTCTCGTCGACGTTCTTGCTTGAATTCTTGCTGCCGGCCAGCGTCTCCGTGCGAGGCTGCCTGTACTCGGCGCCGCGGTGCTCGAACTCGACCCGGAGCGGGTTCCGGGGCATGAAGACGGACACGCGGTCATGCACGGGCACGGGGTCGACGGCAGCGCCCCGCGTGGCCTGACCCCAGGCGTTGACGAAGCCGCGCAAGGCGAGGCCGTCGGCGACGAGATGTTGCGCAGGCGTACCCAAAACGAAGGAGCCGCAGGTGAATCGCGTGACCTGCACCAGCATGAGCTCCTGGTCGACGGCGTCGTCCTCACCGCTCGGGTGCAGGCTCAGCGCCTCGGACGTAGCTGGCTGCAGCGGCATTAAGCGGTGGAGCGGGCCGTCGGCCGTGGCCTCGACGAACCGCGCGCCTGCGCCGTTGAGCAGGATGGCGCGGTTGCCACGTGCGTCGAAGCCAAGCCGCCCGGCCCACTCTGGGTACTCGCCCAGCGCTGTGGCGAGCCCGGCCTCAAGAACAGAGCTCGGCGGCGCTGGCGGGCGGAAGAAGTATAAGCCTTAGACGTGCACATCGTAGTTCACCTTGTCGAATACCGTGAGCGGAACAGCCTCGGCGTCGGCGGAAGGACGACCGTCGCTGCTGCTGGGCGTGACGACCTTGGACGACTGCACGGTGATCTTCATAGGAAGGACTGATGCACGTGCCGTGCCTTGGATATGTGGTTGATCAACAAAGTTCCTATATATATAGCCACGATATATGGTTTGCTTGGCCGCAGTTGTCACTAATAAGCAAGTTATTAGTGATTTAAAGTAGAACAATTTGCACACCATGTGAATCATAAATAATTGATGAGGGGTTTTCTATAATAATATAATTAAATGTAATTAGAAGACACCCACGTTGTTGTTTTGGTGGGCTGCAATTGTCACTAATTTATAATTCGCAAAGCTTTATGCGCTCCTGGTCCGGCCCAACATACCACTAGTACACAAAATATTTTTGCGTGACACCTCCCCAAATGAAGCCGTGGCGGGCACACACTTCACCCGCCACGGTTATTGCTGGCTGGACAGGCCGCCGCCCATTTAAACCGTGGTGGGCGCCTTAAAACGCCACTAATGCATTAACGCGGCGGGCGCCTTTTAAAACGCCCATCACGATTAATATTTATTTTCTGTGGGTGGCATTTTAACGTGCCCGCCACGGTAAATCTATTTTCCGTAGCGGGCACCTTAAAAGCCTGCCACTGGAAAATGCGAGGCCCAACAGGCAGCCCATCCGGGCCCGTTACCGGGTTCCATATAAATACAACAAGTTAGGGTTTTCATCCTCACCCTCTCCCCAACACTCCACCTCTCTCTCAGAAGCACGCGGCGAGTGCGACATGGCTCAGTACGCCTCTCCAAGGGGCGCTGCTCCAGAAGTCCGCCTCTCCCCAGCGGTGAGCGCCTCTCCCGTGGGCCCCTCCAACCGCGCAGCACCTCCCTCCACTCCATCCGCCCGATAGCACGCGACTTGGCGATGACGAGCGCAACATGGCGGCTGCGGATCGAGCAGCGCCGGCTGCAGCCACCTCCCGGGCGGCGGATCCGCACTCCCACCTAATCGGGCGGCGGATTTGGGTGGAAGGAGCCCTCCATGGCAGCGGGGACGGCGAACCGGGCGGGCGAACGAGCAGGCCTTGGCGGATCGGCGGCACTCACCTCCCGGGCGGTGGATCTGGCACTCCCACCTCCCCGGGCGGCGGCGACGAAAGCTGGTGCTACGGCGGCGGTGGCACGCTGGTCTTGGCGGCGCCAAAGCCCGCATCCGAGCCTAAATGGGCCTAGGTTGTGGGCTTTGTCCATTTTTTTATTTTTGTACTGATTAACCATGGTGGGCAAATCACACCGCCTCGGTGGTGTTTCTATTAACCGCGTGACGGGCGCTTTTGCCCGCTACGGTTAATGAAAAATGCCCGCCACACAAAATTATTACAGTCGTAGTGTATGGACCTAAAAATGAGCCCATGCTCTTCACAGTTCGCGATCGTGGGGTCGCCTCGATGAAAACCTACTAAGAGCATCTCTAGTTGGGGCAAATTCAGGACTCAAAATTAGGGGCCCAAATTGACTCCCAGCTCCAATGAAAGAAGCAGCCAAAAACCCATTTAGAGCATATCCAAAAGACTAGCCAAACAGTTTTGTAAAGCTAAATTTAGCTATTATTAAGTATATACATCCTCCAACAGACTCTCTACATGACTCTCCATATTGGCTAGCTCTCCATCCCTCCAACCGGGCGGTACTGCTTCACATCATTGCCGGTGGAGAACAACCGAAAGTGATCTGAACTTCACATCACAACCGGTATGGTTCAGCCAGTTTAAAATCCGGCAGTCAAGAGGATTTTTGAACCGGCAGAGATGACTCGAACTAGGGTATAGTGGTAGGAAAGCCCTTTACGCAAATCCATATGCATGCATGCTTATTCTTGAGCTAATAATTTAATTAATCGCTTGAGTTAATAATTTAATTAATCGTGGTACTTTATTTCAAGTCCACGAAATGAAAAATCACAAAGCTCAAGTTCTGCGCGCGTACCCCACACATGTATAGAATTTTATTACAACTCTCTCCCATGTCTAATACTAGGGGGATTCCCCCGCGTTGCTGCAGGAAGTAAGAAAGAATACAATGACCATAAGGAAGACTTTCATCGTATCATCTCATCTCAACAGGGACATGAGGCTAACAAAGATAATACAGATACCGGTGATTTACACGGTGCATCGAGCATACATGACTATTTATTTAGACCAGAGTGACAAGCTCTTTGAACTGTAGCATTTCAATTGAAGCATCGAGTATACACGACTATTTATTTAGACCACACGGTGCATCAAGTGTTGCAGAGATGTGAAGCTGCGATAATAAAATAAAAGACATGTATTTATTTATTTTAGTGACTCCTTGGTAGCTGATGTAATTCCTTTTACTTTGTTGTCATTGGCTGATGGTGAGAAGAATTTTCAATGGTACCTGTATTAATAGGCAGTATAATATAAATGTTAGATATTATATTTGATTGAGTATTTGTAGTTGTATTGTTTGTAATAATTTGTGAAGTACCTCTCACTGTGTCTTTTGCTGTTTTCCTTGAGGATCATTTGGAGCCACCTGGTTAAGATCAAGCTTCCGTTTTGCCTGTGAGCTGCTGCAAAATGGATGAAATGTGAACATGTTAAAGATATATAAAGTAGGTAGGTCCATCTTATGTTGGCAAATAATAATGTACTGGATATAAATTAAAAAAATTATATAGTGACATGTATTCCTGGCTAAGTGATATCCATCTGTTGTTTCAGTTAGTATTGAGAGTAAAGTTCATAATGAAAGCATTCCATCCATCTGTTGAGAATGAGATAGCAACCAGAGAAGTGCCAGAACCTGAGATAGGTAGCAATGAACCTGATATACAGCAACGCTCTACAGAAGCAGCAGAACTTTCTACTTGGTCCACTATCAGAGATGGTCATGACTCAGAGTTATGAATCAACCTGACGTTGACCTTCTCTCTCATGACCCCGGGAGGAGGATTCGAATCAAAAGAGATGATGTTAATGAATGCAAAACAGATTTACTACAGGTCTTAACTGCCATGGACTCGCCTACGCTTCTGACAAGACATGAAATACAACTATGCTACAATACAGTTTTGGTAATATAACCATATATATACTGACATCATAGTATCATTTTTTATAACGATACATATAGGAGTACCGAGTACCATATATATACTGACATCACAGTTCACATCATCCTCTGCTTGACTCAGATGGGTCATATCGAACATGTTTGCACCTTGTGCATCTCCTAATAATAGTACTGCTACGTGCTACCACTACCACTGCTGTTACGTACGATACAGCACATACCTAAGGGCTCTAGGGCATTCAGAACTTAGGTCCTAAAGCTATCTCCAATACCATTATCTACCACTCTACCAAAGAACCATTTAGATATAGATCCAAAAAATTATATTCCTCCAATTGCCTAAGCTAGATGGGCCATCATCCACTATGTGCTAACTAAAATTGCAAAGATATCAAGCTCAGGCATGCTGCATGTAGCTGAATTTCACAAACACCAAAATGCAGATATGGCAATGGCAACAGTGGTGTTTGGGAAACATTAGAAAATAGGAACAGCCCATGCTCCCAGTCCCCGCTAGAGCTGACAACTATGTAGTAGATAGAAGGATGCTTAGCTTGTCGCTGGCCATGCAGACATGGGAAAGGGGTATGCTTTGTGCAAACAGAGGAAAATATGTGTTCGAGTGTTTAAGCAGGCAGCATTTCAATAGGATGAATCAAATCAGGGTTTCAATGATGTAGAAACTATCAAGAATCATTTACCTGTCCTGGGATGATGATGATTGTTTATTTTCAGTAGATGGAGCTTCAGGATCAATTGTAGCCATCTGGGTAACATTGAGCATTTGTTTTGCCTGTGAGCTGCTGTAAAATGGAACAAATGATGGTAAATTTTCATTAGGCGTCATCAATGTAAGCATAACCCCCACAGGAATTTAGATTGAGCATCAATGGAAACACATAATGCCTTTGTTGTATTTCTTTGCATGTAAGTTAGGGGAAAAATAGGACTAAATCATTTATAGAAGATACCTAATGCCATTAGTTTGAGAGTTGGATCAAAGATACCTATAGGTCTTTCTCATGGAGGAAGCAAAAGATTTAAAAGGAACCATGGAGGTGTGCTTGCTGGACTGCATGGGTCATATTTTCCAACAGAGATCCTCATATTGTCCTTTTGTGTTCATGGGTGATATTTTGGAGGTTGCCCAGAACCTCCAGATTTTAACATAAAAAGAAACAGAAGATGGAGCAAGCACACTTTTCAAGTTCCAGAACCTCTGAAGTTTCAGTCCATGGAGCAAGGGTACCTCTTAAGATGTCATGCAATCTAGGACTAAATTTAATGCTCTGTTTTTAGCATGAAAGGCAAACACTGAATTCTCATATTGTCCTTTTTTGTTTTCTTAATGCATTTTGCTAGGTTGCTGGATGACTTCAAGAGGTTGTAACAAAGCTGAAAGAGAGGTTTAATTCAGTGGTACCAAATAATATGATAGTTTGTAGACAAAGTTGACCAACAGAGAATCAATATTTTTTCCATAGTTGGGCTTGAGTTATTGGAAAGAGTACCCTAGCTCGGTTGTTTTTCAATGAACCAGAAGCTATCAAGAATTATTGTACTGTTAGATAATGGGTTAATATGTCATTTGAATTTACCTGTCCTGGGCTGATGATGATTGTATAGCTTCAGTAGAGGGAGGTGTGCTTGCTCCATCTCCTGTTTCTTTTTCCTAAAGTTTATGAAATTTAAAAAATAGAGTATTATGAGTTTTATAAGCAGTAATGTTTACTCGATTATTAAGGTCACATTTGTTGCCTGACCTGTGATGGTGTAGTCTCTTTGACTGTCCCTTCAAGGTCATTTGTTCCCTGATCATCAATCGTGAAGGATCTCATCAGGACATATCTGATTGGATTCTTTGATGAACCTGCCGTACTCATTCCTATATTAAATAATCTTTTCTTCCCAATGGCTGCTCCGAGAATTGGTGGCTGGTTGTCTGGTTCTATTTGCATGTTTTGTGAAGCCTCTAGAGCCGAGCATCCAACTATTTCTTCTGCCACATTGTAGAAAGCAATACAGTCCATAGTGGATGATGCAGCTTTAATTGTGACTGGAAGCCTGAATCTGTTAGTTGCATTTGAGACACAGTTAGCAGAGAAGAGGTTTTCTTTTTCTGGAAGGAAAAAGAAACTGTAGCAGGTGTTGCTTACTCTTGAGTTTGCACTGGATAAGTGCATGCACACCGTGGAGTATTAGAAACCATATTGTATCCTGTTTTGCATTTTTTGCATGCGTTGTAGTACCATTTCATGGATTCAACTATGGCTGTGACTTCTGCAATGCACTTGAATGACTTTCCTCCCTATAATAGTTATTTAAAAGAGAAGTATGAGAAATGAGTATTGTTAATATAAATCCGGTTATGAGCTGCACGTACCTCAAAGGACTCAGCTGGTTGCTGTAATATCTCTTGGATAGTGTGTAATTTGCCACCTGCCTCTATAGGAGTGATCTGCTGTGTGGTAGGTAATCTCTGTTGTAGGGTAGGTGTTCCCCATTTATAGCTGACGGGCAATTAGCCAATAATTATTTACCAGAAAAACAGAGGTGAGACTATGAATATGTTGCTTATAATGTATGGATGAACTTGGATTCTTACCTTGTTTGATAATTGGTCACTTCTGGGTAATCCAGGCCAATGTAGACTCGGGTTGCTGAACTGGATGATGCTTCATATTTACCTGATAGGTTGTCAGTATTTGTTAGTTGCACTTATATATAAATATAGAGTAGAAACAGATTGATTGAGTTATTATATGTTTGTCAACTGGCCTGAAAACTTTGATGCAGTAAGGCCTGCAAATATCCCTACTACAACACCTTCTTTAGACTTGTCGATAACTTGCTTTTCATCAAAATTTTCGCCTTCATGGTCCCAAAGCACTATGAGCTGTTCTTGTTCACTAAAGAATGATAGGGACATAAAATAAATAAAGTATATTAGTAAAAATGCTGTTGTAAAGGATGGCTATGTAAGTGGGTATGCAGATGTACTCTAGGTTGCGAATCCGTATCTTCCTGTTCTATTTTTGTGATCTAGGACTTGCAAAATCGTATGGGCGATGTCGCTGATGATTCCTATTAAATCTAGTGCAATTAAAATAAAATGAATTAGCTAACTTTGATTGTTGAAAACAATCAAAGAAGAGAGGTAAGGATTATGTAGTACCTAAAAGCGGTTTGGATTTACCACTTTTATGTGGAAGCCCATCAAAGGAACAGAAGTTGAACGCAAAATGTGGGATGTCTGCACCTCTTGATTGTAGGCGATGGACTTTGGTGGTAGATGTGAACTGAAGGATGTAGCTCTGGAGATCGTAGGTATATGGCTTGCTGTTTTGATGGATAGCAGTAACACCAGAAAAGATGTACACATTGTCCGCAGTAAGGCTGGATCTGAATTCTTTTTCTAAATTTCTTGAATGCTGATTTGAGCCGTAGTTCCCTACAATAAACACACCTTAGTAGAGTTACCAAGAAACAACAAAGATGACATATTCACACCTACTTTTACCATCATTTAGTGTTGAGACAGAGTAGCTGAGCTATGGCAGGGTAGGTGCAGAACCATTCTACGACACTCTTTAAGGGATAGTTTTTGAAAGGTAAAACAACTTTATTTTTTGTACAGAGGTAGTACACAATTGGTGCATAACCACATTATTAGATAAAGGACGAACAACATTTGGCCTCTACGCCCGGAGGCGTACACAGCCAAGGTGCATAACCACATGTCATAGTTCATACTTCATATACAGAATTGGCATATATATATATATATACACATCAAATAATAGGTTCCTTACAAATTGGTAAATAAACCATCAAGTTGACACCTTGCACGTGGTACTTTTAGTTTACCAGGAGCAATGAAAAACTTTAGTCTAAAAAATATTCATTGTTTCAGACTTAAAACTGCCAAAAGTTGAACCATGAAAATCTGTGAAACGATTAAGTAATGGCCTAATTGTACCACTGCGTACAGTGAGTAGCAAGCACTGGACCACAACTAAATGAGAAGCTTCAAGGCACTTGCATATACGTCAGGTAAGAATGACCTGTCTCTCGTTCTTGAAACTCTGAATTTTGAGAGGCACAGCATATTGCAATCCAACAATATTATTTAACAAATTTCCATATTGTAAATTTGAAGTTTCACATTTAAGCGTGGATGTAATTGAATTAAAAACCTGAAAACTTTGACCCAATCTCGTGGCCAAAGTACATACTACTTCCAGCATAGCACCCATTTCCAGTTTTACACGACACAAGGCTGAACACATGAATAATTTTGCACACCAACAACATTTATGAAAAATGAGTGAGAAGACATACATCATCATCTAGAAGAAGACCATCAATGCTGATCAGTGTGTTTGTGGTGGCATATCTTGCATCCCATAACCTTATAAGTCTACCAAAGACTTTGCAATTGTCTTTGCCAGCGATGATGTCTTTAAGCTTAGTAGTTTCGCTCATGGTGGAAAGGTCCCTGCAAAACTGCATAAGAATATATGGTCAGAGAGGATCTCATATGTAATAAATACGATATACTGCAGAGGACATTCATAGGAGATTTATATATGAATATTTTCTAATGTACCTGAGTACACTAAGTCTTTGTCTTCTAAATTTTTTGTGAAAATTTCATTGTAAACTACATTGTGTGTGCAATTGTCATACATAGGTGGACTATTTTCAATAAGAATCCGAACCCATTTGGCGATGTTACTCTTGAAAAAGCCACATAAAGTAAACCATGAGAGAAGACAGGGGACGGCAAATATACACCAACTTTAGCAAGGGTTTGTCCCTGGCTTTTATTAATTGTCATAGCATAGGAAATCCTGACTGGAAATTGGCGACGTCTTAGCTTAACGGGCCATTTTGACTGTGCTGAAGTAGCTATAATGCGAGGAATGTATGCTTTTGATCCTCTTACCTTTCCTGTGATTATCTCCCCCTCTATAACACGATTTGTGAGCTGTGTGACAATGAGCCTAGTACCATTGCAAAGTCCTCTTGTTAGGTCTAGATTGCGTAGAAGCATTATGGGTACACCAATTTTTAAATGCAATAGATGTGGTGGGAGCCCACTTATTGATAAGGTGTTCAAAAATTCCGTAGGGTATAGAGACTCCAGGGCGGAATGGTTTGCACAACTATCATCAATTGAATCTGAACTATAGTATGACATCTCATCTGTGGTCAATCGGTTAATCATTGTAGTGTTGATTGCTGAAACGATATCATTTGTAGAAGCTAAAATGGCACGATCACATAAGTATGATGACATATTTGTTGATAAACAACCTAAATCATAGACAAATGAAATGAGACCATCAAGATTTCTACATGACTCTTCCAGCAATAGTGCTGTAGGAATCTGAATAAACATGTTGTTGGGTTGATTTGGAATGTCGATAAAAGGTTCTGTACCATTTCCAACTCTTAAAAGCCAATCAGCAAATAAACGCAACTCCTCTCTATCATAATCTGAAAGTGATGGTGCCTTCAATCTCATATTTTTAGTTAAATTGAGGACAATACATTGGTGCCACAGGTTTGAGTTCACAATGCAAGCGTTCAGAATTTGCTGCTTGTTTGCTGGTTGGAGGACTGGTAGTGTTTGACGGAAGTCTCCAACAAGAACCACAGTAATTCCAGCAAACTATCTTTGTTGATTATTAGGATTGATTTCTTTCATTAGATCCCTCAGAGTGCGATCCAGAGCCTCAAAAACAATACCTATGATTGACTGGTGTATCATCCCAAACAATCAGTGAAGTTTTCTGGATCAATTCTGCTAATTTTTATTTTTATCTTTGTTGATGCCACACATAGAATTGTGCTTAATTTCCAAAGGAAGTTTAAATCTAGAATGAGGTGTTCGACCACCAGGTAACAATAGAGATGCAATTCCAGATGATGCAATTGCCAAGGCGATTTTACCTTGACTCCTTACATAATTCAAGAGAGTTGTCCATAAAAAGGTTTTTCCAGTTCCACCATATCCATAGACAAAAATGTTTTACCCTCATTTTGAGCTACTGAGGTAACAATGTCATCGAAAATCTTTTTCTGGTTAGAATTGGCCTTGGAATATCTTCATCTATAACAGATTGCATGGCTTGAATATCATAGCTTAATTCATCCAATAAAAGCCTATTTTCTGTAGGGTCATTTCCTTCAGGGAGTGGCAAATGAAAATGGGGTAGAGCATAACCATTATCTCTTAGTATTTTTTCTAATTCGATCAAGAGGAGCCTAGAAGAGTTATTTCCTTGAGAATTGCTGCAGCTCATACGATATGTAATATCTTCACTCATCTATGATCCATGAGCCTCAAACAATTTTCTAGGATCGGTGACTTCACGTAATAGCAAGATTGTAACAAAAAGTTGTCGAGGATATAGGTAGAGCCCATGTGGGGATCACACCTGCCCCCTTAGCCTTCGCTCCCGGAGGAGGCGGGAGAGGGGCGAGGGCTTCCCACAGGGTGAGTCGAGAGTGCGAGCGAAGCCGCGGGCGGCCTCCGGACGGCCCGACCTTCGCTGGAATTGCCGAAGGTCGGAACGATCGAGGGCGTCCTCGGCCCCCCGAAGGTGGGTGTGAGTCGAGACGGGTGACGAGACGGGTGATGCAATAAAAAGGAGTGAATGGCACTTAAACCGGCCAACTATCCCCCCCTTTTCCTTGAGCCCGTACCCAGGTATTTATAAGAATACAAAGGGTCAGAGGGGCTGATTTACAATTTGGCACATGGTAGGTGGGAGAATACACGCTTACAGGCGGGCCCCCACAAGGGCAGGCTGGTAACTATTCATACAAGGTCGAAGTACGGGAAATACACATCCATCTCCTCCGACTGGGGCGTAGGGTTTCCTCTCCAACCGCCGCCCGATGCGCTGCGGAGGGGGTAGCGGAGGGACCCCTCCCTGCCCTTTCCTATTGCTTTCGGGCTCAAGGCCTGGGGAGCCCCTTTTCGCCGGCGCCCCCCCGCCGCATAAGGGTTATCCGCTCGGGCTTCGACCGCCGACTTCGGAGGCCATCCTGGTGGAGGGGTGTAGCCTTGCCGACCGTGTGTTCGCGGAGGATCCTCCGCACGCCGATCTGCAAGGCGTGGTCCAAAACTTGTCAAGGAAGAATTAGTCCTTGGCCCCCGTGAGTGAGACTGCGGGGCTGCCGGGGTGGCGGGGTCGCCCTCCCCGCAGCAGCCCCTCGAAGGTCGGTTCCCCTCCGAGGGGGCGGAGCAGCGAAAAAGTCCTTCCAGGAGGGTCCCGTGGTGGCGGCGTGCTTGCTACCCCATGGGCTTTCCTTGCCGCCGCGCCCCCGGCTGCTCGTGGGCCTCGCGGGAGGTGGGCCTTGGCCCTTTTTCCTTGTTCGGCTTGGTGGGTTTGCCTCGACTTGCGAGTTAGGGTTTCCTTTTGCTGTGATGGAACGGTGTTTGGTTTACTTGCTAGAGCCGCGGATCGGGGTGGGTTGTGTTTGTTTGGGGGTGCGGATGCCGTTCGTTTGCTTGTGTGGCGCAGATCGGAGGGTTGGTCGTGTTTTTTGGGATTCGGGTCGCGATCTTGGGGGGGTCGCCGCTGCTTCCCGCGCCGCCCCCCCCCCGCGCGCCCCGGCCTATAAATAGGTGCGGTTGGTGAGGGTCGGGGTTTGCGCTCTCCCTCTCACGCACGCTTCCGCTTTTCGCCTCCCCTCCCGGGCTCTCGCTCATTTGTTGTAACCGCCTTAGGTCCGCCTTCTTCTCCTAGCGGAGGTTGCTCTTTTTTGCCGGCTTCCGAAGGGTCCTTCGATGGCTCGGATCGGGGAGACCATGAGGCCCAAGACTGCCGTCGAGTGCTTCGTTTCCTCGGGCAAGAGCGCGGACAAGTCTCGAGGAAGTTTCAGGAAGGAGCACGAAGTTCTTCCACAAGAAGCGATCGGGTGCGTCGGGGCGAGACGGTGCCCGCCCGCCTTGGCGAGGTCATGATCTTCGAGGGTTCTTCCATGCGAGGGCCCGCTTCCCGTAGGCGAGTTCGTCTTTGGGGTGTTGCGAAGGTTTAACCTCCGCTTCCACCGGCTCATGGCGTCGTGTTTTCCGCGTCTTATGACGCACGCGTGGGCGTGCCGCCCGTCGGGATGGAGCCGACGGTGGATGGCTTCATCGGAGCCCACACCGTGCACTACCCGGTAGCGACCGCGTGAAGACGACGGAGGAGGAGGTCTTCCGCGCCAAAGACGGGCGTGTGCGGCTTCATCCTTTGCGGCGGGTGGAGGCTCTGCCCGCGGCGCGAGGGCAAGTGGGCGCGACCGGCTGGACCACTGATTCTACTACCGGTTGGAGGGCGGAGGGGCTCTACGGCGACCCGCAGTCCCCTCCATCGTGAAGGTGAAGCCGGTGAAGACGGGCGGAGGCTACGAGAGCTGGACGCCCCCCGCACCATGTCTCGCCATGTCCGGCAGGCGGGACTTGGTGGAGGAGTTCGCGGCGGCGCAGAGTGTGCCGTGGTCGGGGTGGCCCCCCGCCGAGGTGCGAGACTTGCGAGTACGCCCTAAGGGGCTGAAGGTTGTTAGGTTTGATTTGGAGAGGTGTGGCCCGAGCCGCTTGAGGCGGCGAAGGGTGACAAGGAGGAGTTTGGCCGGCCGGTGATGGCGGAGGCCGCCTGCTCCGATTTTCTCATCGGAAAATTGAGTCTTTGAGATCCGGCGGATCCGCTACCGCCTCGCCGACGGCGCCGGTGAACCGGTATTCGACTTGCTCGAGGTGGAGTATGAGGATTGGCCGACCGAGGCCGACGCCGACGCCATGGACACGGGAAACGCAAGGGGGGTCCGCAAGCCCAAAGACGCTGTTGGCCGCGCCTCCAAGCCTCCGCGGCGAAGGGGGCGTTGGCCCTCCGCCCCCACACGCCGCTCGGAGGGGGGGTTTTCTTCATGGGGCCGGTGGGTCTCGGGTGGCGGACCTCGGTTGTTTTCTCATCTCCGATGATGAGGACGAGGCGGAAGACGCGGAGGTGGCCGAGGAGGCGGATGTGGAGAGGGCCTCCGACGACGGCTCCTAGTACGAGGAGCTTGAGGAGGAGGGGGGTCGGGGTGGCGGGCCCTCCGATGAAGAGGAGGAGGGCGCCGACGAGGATGATGGCGACGATGGCGGCGCGGGGCGCGGTGTGGATCCACCATGGCCCTCCGCACGAAAGCGAGTGCCCCGCCTCTTTCGGGCGGTGCCATGTGTGGTCGGGGGGCGCGATTTTGACGGTTCCTCCGGGCAAGGGCAAGGCGCCCGGGGGAGCGGGGCCCCTCGGGCGCGCCCTATGTTGCGAAGACCATCGGTATCGACGATGTCGACGTGGAGCTGCACACGGGCGCTGACCTCCACGACACTCCCTTCGCCAACCGAGGTTGAGCGAGGCTCATCGCCGTCTTGACCGTGCGCTGCCGAGGCGGAGATGCATGTGGCGGACCGTCCCCTCCGCGATATCCACGAGGATATCAAGGTGAAGACGGCGAGTCGCTTGTGCCGCCTCGGGCGGCCATCCGTGAGGGGTGGGACGCCGTCGATCATGAAGACGCGAGGAAGGCCTCCGACGATCACCGGGGGAGAGCCGGCGGGAGGCGCTTAAGGAGGCGGTCGACGAGGTGAAGCGCCTCGTGAGGAGGTGGCGGACCTCGAGGGGGGGAGTTCTCGGGAGAGAACGAGCGCCGACGACGAGGCGCGGGAGGCCCGCTGGCCGGGATGCGGAGGTGCGGGCCTCGGGCCACTTTAAGCTCAATGAGCCGGAGCTGCCGTGGCACGCGGAGGCGGAGGCCTTCAAGGCGCCCTCGACGCGTTCATGGCGGGGGCCGCCCCTTCGTCTGTATTTGCCAGAACCCGACCCAGCTTGTTGGCGCCCTGGATGCGTCGGGAGGTGGGGAGTTGCCCAAGGTGGTGGCTGCGCCGCGGACGGAGCCGGCACCGGCCGCCGTCTTGAGGGGGCGCTCCGCCATCCGAGAGCGCGCGCGATCGGAGCATTGCCGAGGCCCGGACCGCTCACTTCCCTAGCCCCGGCGAAGCCGAGGGCGTCGGCGGAGGGCGGGGCGTGGGCGCTTCACGACGCCTTCATTAAGCGCTTCAGTACGGGAGGGCGGGAGCTGGCCCTCGACTTTGCGAAGGCTGATCTAGCCAAGAAGGTTGGTTGCATGCTTGTCCTTTTCCTTGTTTTGTTCATTTCTTTTCCTCTTTACTTGTTGTTACTTGTCTTACGTCTTTGGTTTGGCGGCGTTTAGGCCGCCGCCGCTCTTTGCCCGGCGGAGGGGCTCCCGGGCTGCTCGGAAGAGGTCCAGGACGCCGGACGGGTTGAGGTGCCGTGGTCGCTCCGGGGCGGTTTCGTGCCTCGCGCCGGCCGAAGGGGGTGATCGCCGCCCGACCTCGCGACATCCGCCTCGGAAGCGGTTGCTTCTCCGACTCCCAGCGCCTCACGGCCGACGCCTCGCCTCCGCCGTGCCTTCGAGACCGTGCCAGCCCGACCGCGCCTCCGACGACTCCTCCCGGCCGGCGCGCCACTGCGGCCTTCGACACGAAGGTGGTTTAGGGCTCCTTAGGCTTTCGGGGGTTCACCCTCTTTGATATGTTGTCCGTACTCTGTCAAACTTATGGCCTTCGAGCCCTTTAAAGTTGAATGATGAATTGGTGGTTTTGGTACCTTCGCTATTTTTCGCTCTTAATCAGTTGTTTATTTTGGCTGCGTTCTTTCTTTTTGCGGTTGGTTATTGTTGGAGGAGGGGCCGACAAAGTGCTCTTTGGTCGACTATGTTGGTCACAAGCAGTACCGGGGGCTGCATGAGGGTTCTCAATGTGGTCCCGCTGATGATGAATCGCCGGGGATGTGTTTATCTCGGGGGAGACTTGGGTTCATGCCATGCAGCGATTACCTGGGCTGCCCTTCGAGCGGTTTTGGTGGGGCAGGGTTCGGAAGTATGATATAGCGCACCGGGCCGAGGCCTTCGGCGGTCTCATGATTTGACAAGCCGCCAAGTGGAGCGAGTCCTCTTCGGGGCTGGCCCTAGTGCGGTGGTGGAGGATGACATCGAGGACGATGAGGCCGTGGCCATCGCGCAACAGCCACGCCGCTTGTTGGGTCGACCGCGAGGCCGAAGTCGTTGTTCAAACAGGAAGAAGCGGGCTTCGAGTGGAGCAATATGCGGAAGGTGTACCGCGCCGAAAGTGTTGGGAGGTGATCTCCCCTTGCTCGACGGAGCCCTTGTTACCCGAAGTCGTGTGATCCCGTTGATGAGCCGTTGGTAGAGGTGGTGGATGTAGAGGAGTTTGTCGAGCGTGTCGCGAAGGTGCTAGTTAGGGCTATTTTGCATGGTGTTGTAACTTCTGTAGCTGAGGAAGTGTGCGCGGAGGTTCAAGAACTTTCTTGCCCGCGGAGGGCTATGTAACCGCCGCTGTGATGTAATGGATGTGTGATGTATTTTTGAAGGGTCGTTTTATATTTGCTACACGTGCTGAGCGAATGGTTATGGTTCGCACTTTTTTCATCGCGAAGCTCGCGCGTTGCGAAGGTAGCCGCATGAAGCGGCCGGCGCCCCTATTTCTTCTAGTGCGAGGCTCGCGCGTTGCGAAGGTAGCCGCGTGAAACAGCGGTGTCCCCTATTTCTTCTAGTGCGAGGCTCGCGCGTTGCGAAGGTAGCCGCGTGAAACAGCGGCGTCCCCTATTTCTTCTAGTGCGAGGCTCGCGGCGTTGCGAAGGTAGCGTGAAGCGGCGGGCGTCCCTATTTCTTCTAGTGCGAGGCTCGCGCGTGGCGGTAGCCGCGTGAAACAGCGGCGATCCCCTATTTCTTCTAGTGCGAGGCTCGTTCGTTGAAGGTAGCCGCGTGAAACAAATGCGGCATCCTATTTCTTTAGTGCGAGGCTCGGCGTTGCGAATGGGTAGCCGTGAAACAGCGGCGTCCCCTATTTCTTTTAGTGCGAGGCTCACCGGCGTTCGCAGTAGCGGCGTGAAACAGTGGCGCCCCTATTTCTTTTAGTGCGCGAGGCTCGTGGCGTTGCGAAGGTAGCCGCGTGAAACGGCGGCGTCCCCTATTTCTTTTAGTGCGAGGCTCGTTGCGAAGGTAGCCGCGTGAAACAAATCCGTCCCTATTTCTTTAGTGCGAGGCTCGGCGTTGCGAAGGTAGCCGCGTGAAACGGCGGCGCCCCTATTTCTTTTAGTGCGAGGCTCGTGGCGTTCGAAGGTAGCCGCGTGAAACAAATGGGCGTCCCTAGTAGCGCGTGAAACAGCGTGTCCCCTATTTCTTTTTAGTGCGAGGCTCAAGGCGTTGCGAAAGGTAGCCGCGTGAAACAAATGATGTCCCCTATTTCTTTTAGTGCGAGGCTCGCGCGTTGCGAAGGTAACTTGACCAATAATGCTCGCTACTTTTATTGCCCGTTTTGGTTACAAGGTAGTTTTTTTTTTTTTGGGCGCGGAGGGTCCTTCTTGGGCCCCAGGGTTCCCTGTTGAAGCTTGGAGTTGTTGCGGGGTGCGCCCTTGAATTCTTGGGAACCCGCGTTTCGTCATCCAGATACTTGGGTGGGCGAGGTCCCCGGGCGCGAATTGGAACTCTTGCGGAGGTGGCTCGCGGGCGGGACTGTCTTTGTTGGTGCAGGCCTGTCCTCGTTGAATGGCGGTCGCGGCGGGTTGTCGCAGCGGCGCCACCTTTTTCGCTAAGTCGTGTTCAGGGCTACGCCCTTCCCCTTCGAAACTTTGATTCCTTTGGTGGAGTTGCCCATAGGAGAATGTTACATTCTCCATTGTGGTATCTCCTTCGCAGAGTCTCTCGCCCGGGTTGGCCACGCTTTTCGCGAGGGTTCCTTGAGCTTTTTTGCGAGGTGCTCTGGGGCAGCCGGGCGTAGGTGGTTGCGGAGGACCGAAATGCTCTAGTTTTATGCGCATTTGGTCTTTGTTGGTTTGCGGAGGTTTGGGGTTTCGCAGCCTCGGGGGCACCTGTAGCGCTGTTGCTCTTCATTGCGCTTCGCAGTCTGCCTCAGGGGGTTGGGGCTGGTTTACATTTTCCATTGTGGTGCCTTCGCTGGATTAGGAGATTGGGGTTTTCGAGGTATCTCGGCATCCGCCTGTAGGGATCGGGGTTTGGCTCGGGGTGGTGGCATGGTGGTGGTGTGTGTGGTCGATGGCTACTCTCTTCCTAACACGGAACTTGTGAGGGGGGAAAGGTTTGGTTTTATAGTGCTCGTGGGGGTTGCTTCTGCGGGTGTGGGTTTGATGTTAGGTGGATGTCATAAGTGTTTGGTGTGGTTATGGCTTGTCCGACGGGGTCTTGCCCTCGGGGTAGGTGGTATCTTAGGGCTGTGGGGGGAGTTAAGGCTGTACGGCGAAGGTCTTGCCCTTGGTAGGTGGTATCCTGGGGTTGTGGTGGGAGTTAAGGCTGTACGGCGGAGGTCTTGTCCTTGGTAGGTGGTATCCTGGAGTGGTGGTGGGAGTTAAGGCTGTACGGCGGGGTCTTGTTCTTGGTAGGTGGTGGTGCTTGTAATGATGGGCCCCGTGAAAGGTACAGGTTTCTTTCTTTGTTATACCTCCGTCTTTGCCACGATATTCGGAGGGCGTTGGATGTTCGCGCGCGAGAGCCGGGCGGAGGTGCCGGGCGCCCGGCTTTGCGTGCCTCCCGCGCGGCTCATACTCGGAGGGGCGGGCGTCTTCATTGCGAGCCCCTGGTGGAGGTGCCGGGGGCCCGTTTTTTGTGCGCCTCAGCGCGGCTCATACTCTGAGAGCGCGGGGCGTCTTCATTGCCCGAGCCTCGGGCGGAGGTGCCGGGGTGCCCGTCTTTGTCGCTCCCCGCGCGGCTCATACTCGGAGGGCGCGGGGCGTCTTCATTGCGAGCCCCTGGCGGAGGTGCCAGGGTGCCCGTCTTTTGTGCACCTCCGCGCGGCTCATACTCGGAGAGCGCGAGGCGTCTTCATTGCGAGCCCCTGGCGGAGGTGCCAGGGCGCCCGGCTTAGCATGATTTAAAGTAAGGAGTGTTTTTTGTTGGTTTGACCGAGCCGGGGGTGCAGCTCCGCCGCCCCGAGCGGGGCAATCCTAGTTACCTTCATAGCGATGAGGGTCGGATGACACCACCCAGCCCTTTCGGTGCCATTGCCGAAGTTACGCCTTTCTCCGATGTGGGGGTAACTAGCCTGCATAAATTAGATTTGGGTACTGCCTCATTAAAAAACCTTGCGCCCCTTCGCAAGGAAAAAGAGTGCAGCCCGCATTGTTCATGGTCTTAACTTTAGAAGGAAAAAAAATGAAATTGTAAAAACGGGTGGTGCCCCTACAACCCGCGAGTGCTTAGTACATTGCACCGCTAGGGGTAGTACTTGCGGAGGTCGTCGACGTTCCATGTGTGGGGAAGGTCATGGCCTTCAAGGTCTTGGGGTGGAAGGAGCCGGGTCTTGTGCTCTTCGTGGCGAGGTGCGGGCCCGCCCACTTGGCGGCGAACTTGCCCGCCATCTTCGCGTTTTGCTTTCCTCGATCAGACGAAGTCTCCGACGGAGATTGTGCGGAGGTTGAGCTTCTTGTTCCTCCATCTTGTGGTCTCTTCCCGGTACTTGAGGAGGTTGAGGACGGCCATATTTTTGTTTCTTCGAGTAGGTCCTTCGCGGTTGCCTCCTCTTTCCGGGGGCTTACTGGTGACTCTTGGCAGGCGTGCTTTAGTTCTTCCGGGAGGACGGCCTCTTCTCCGAACAAGAGCTTGAAGGGCGTGAATTTGGTTGCTCGGCTCTCGGAGGTGTTGTGTGACCACACCACCGGAGTGAGCTCCTCCGCCCATTTTCCTCTTGGCTTTGCGTGGACCTTCGCGGCCGATACCTCGCAAGATTATGCCGTTGGCTCTTTCAACGAGCCCGTTAGATTGGGGGTGCCTTACGGAGGCGAAGTGTATTTTGGTGCCTATTTGATGGCAAAATTGCTTGAAGCCTTCGTTGTCGAACCGAAAAGCCGTTGTCCACCGTTATGCTCCGCGGTGTTCGGCGCGCATAACTGCTGCCGTAAGAACTTTTTGCACCGAGTGAGAGGTTATGCTTGGCGAGAGGGCGGGCTTCGATCCATTTCGTGAAGTATTTGATCGCCACTACTCCATAGCGGAGGTTCCCGAGCCGGCGGGATCGGTCCGATGAGGTCGACGCCCATCGCCGGGGCCAGGTGGGATAGATGAGGGTTGTCGGAGACCCCGCCCGTTGGAGTGGTGTGTGTTAGCCGGCACCCTTCGCAGCGTTCCCGACTGTGTCCCCGTGGCGTCGTTGAGCGGTGTGGGCCGAGAGAAGCCTTGCCTGAATACCTTTCCCACTAGTGCTCGGGGCCGCAGTGCGAGCCACAGATGCCTTCGCGGTACCTCCGCTTAGGATGGCGCGACCTTCGCCGGTAGATATGCACTTGAGCCATGGGGCGTTACGGATGCTTTGTATAGGTTGTTGTCAACGAGACGGTAGCCTCGGACCTTCCGCTCAACCCCGCTTTTGTTCTTCCTTAGACCGTGGCTCGAGGTGGCCTCTCGATGAATGCTATGATCGGGCTCTCCAATCCTCGCCGTGGATGGCGCCCGACCGATTTCGGAGGTGGGTCGTTTTTTCTTGAACCGCGGGGCTGTGTAGCACTTCAAAGAAGACATCCCGTGGGAGCGCTCGCCGGGCCGCGCCTTCCAAGCTCGTCGGCTTCGCCGTTGTCCCCGCCAGATATAGACTTGGTTGTGACGCCGAGAAAGAAGGCCTCCGCCTTCCTTAGCCGTGCCGTATTTTTGCAGCTACGGGTGCTTGGCTCGCATTGTCCTTCTCGGCTTGTTTTGAGACCACCTCCGAATCGGTTTTGATGATAGCCCTTCGTGGCCGACATGGCCCGGAGCTTGTTTAGTGCCGTGAGCACCGCCTCAGATTCTCGCCGTGTTATTTGTGCACTTTGGAACTCTAGCCCGGCAAGCATATCTCGCCTTGACTCGAGGGTGAAGTGATGATGGCCGCGATGCCCGCCCGCGTGCCCCCTGCAGCCCGTCAAGATGTGCCGCCCATATTGGGTCCAAGTTTGCTGCTTGGTTGAATGTGTCCGGGGTCCAACTGCGAGGGCACGGGACTTGATGGCTGTTTCCGCCGACGAACCGATTGCGTGGTCTCCGATCTCGGTTGCCCACTTCGCTATTCTCGCCTAACCTTCGGGGTTCCCGAATATGTTGTCAAGGGAAAGCTCGAAGGTATGGTGATCTCATGTGCTTGGAAGTAGTGCTTGAGTTTTCTTTGTCGCCATGACCATCGCGTATGCTACCTTTTCTAGCTCGCGGTAATTTAGCTTGGGCCCTTCGAGGGTTTTTGAGACATAGTAGATGGGGACTTGCTTGGACTGGTGTCCGTCATCCACCTCCTTGATGAGTACCGGCGCCGACGGCATGGGGCGATGCGGCGACATAGAGGAGGAGCCCTTCGCCGGGTTCCTGGAGTGGCTAGGGTGGTGAGATTTTGCGAGGTACCGCTTGAGATCTTGAAGGCTTCTTGTTGCGGGGGTCCCGCTAAAACAGTTCCGTGCCCTTGAGAGTCCGGAAGAATGGTAGCCCGCGCTCACGGATTCGAAATGAACCCGCCAGGCAGCGAGACGCCCCGCGAGCCTTTGCACTGATTTTCTATTCTTTGGAGGTTCCATCACGGTGATTGCTGCGATCTTTGAGGGGTCGGCCTCGATCCCCTTGACTGAAATGAGGCAGCCCAGCAGCTTGCCCTTTGCTTACTCGAAACACACACTTAGCGGGGTTGAGCTTGAGTCTTGCTTCACAAGCAGCCTTGACGGAAGGTCCTTTGAGGTCCGTGATGTGGTCTTCCTTTAGCTTGCTTTGGACCACCAAGTCGCCGACGTAGGCCGAGATGGCGTTATCGTCTCTAAACACCTCCGCCGTCATGCGCGCGAAGGACGAGCGGCGTGCGGAGGCCTTCTCGCCATTCTTCTAAAGCGTAGGTTCCGGCGGGGTTATGAAGTCGGTCTTTTTCCTCATCTACGCTGTCCATCCGTGATCGATGGTATCCCGAGAAACAATCAAGGAGTGATGTCTTCGCACCTCGCTGCGCGCATCGGCGAATGAGCTGATTCGGTGGGGGGAAATCGCCCTTCGGACATGCTTTGTTGAGGCCGGGTGAAGTCGACGCACATCCTCCATCCGGTGGGCTCCGCTTTGTCCTTATTGAGACTTGCCTTTTTTACCATGACCACGTTGGATAACCGGGTGGGGTATTTGACCGGACGGATGACCTCCGCATCTAAGAGGCGGTTTACCTCCGCCTGGGCTGCTATCCTTCTCTCTTCTGACATTTTGCGAAGCTTCTGTTTTACGGGGGTTGCCTGTGGCCTTATGTTGAGGTGATGCTCAATGAGGTCGCGGCTAACACCACCAATAGGTCTTCTGCGGACCATGCGAACACGTCGGCGTTCGGGCGAGGCACCGGCAGGAGCTCGTCTCTGAGGCTCGGTCCAAAAGCGCGATATTGTTACTTCTGGGTCGGGTCATGGCGGAACGGCTTGACTTTCTTTGTTTCCTCCGCCGCAAGCGGCGGCGGTGGGGGCTCCGTGATCGTCCTTCGGGTTGGTTGTGTTGCCTTTCGGCCCCTCGTTCGAGGTTGTGGACGTTACGTTGCCACGTGCTCTGGCGCCCTCAGCGTTTTTCTTGCGGCGTTACGGGTCTCCAAAGACGGCGATTATGCCTCCGGCGGGAGGGCATTTTTCATGCAGAGGTAATTTGGGATGGAGGACCGCATCACGCGCGTTGGTGACCCCTACCGAAGATGGCGTTGTAGTTGTAGTATATGTCCACTACATCGAAGGTGACATTTTTCTGATCTGTGGATGGGTTCCTTTCAAAGGAGACTGGCGGGGTGATTTTTCCGATGGTCCCTACTTGTTGCCCTCCGAAGCCGAAGAGAGGATTTCCAGCCGGTTGCAACAAGCTTCTGTCGAGGCCCATTTTGTCAAAGGTTGAGGCTAACGGGATGTCCGTGGAGCCGCCGGTGTCTACTAGAATCCCGTAACCCGCCCACCCTCCGATGTTGGTGTCGATGACCATCGCATCAGTGTGGGGGTAGTCTCTGAGCTTCATATCGTTGGCATTGAAGGTGATTGGGATGTGCGACCACCGATCGCTTTTTACGTGTGGCCCCTCCATTCCTACATGATGGACCCTCCGATAGTGTTCCTTTCATTTGCCGTTTGTTGCCATGGTCTTCGTTGGAGCCCCGGTGATCACGAGGATGACCCCGTAGGATGAGTTTGGGTGGTTGACAATTGTCCGGACCTCTTGCTTGACTGGTTGATGTGGGGTTGAAGGCGGTGCCGGTAGCGGAGGTGGGGGTGGTTGTTGACGGTCACTAACGACACATTTTTAACGTCAACATTCTACCAATAAGGGGTTGAAACTGTACCTTACTACACACATATACATTTATTATTGACATAATTCCACTTGTAGTGCCAAAATAATATTATGCAGGATTTATATAAAAACCAAGTGGAAAATGTACCAAAGGCGCCTCCCTTGAAAGCGTATTCTCGAAGAACATCAAGCCCAAGGGAGAAATGGACCAAACACGCAGAATCGGGCCGAGCAAACACCGCCATACAACTTTTCAGGCCCAAAGACGCCAAGCCTACCAACGCCCGGCGGCCCGAACGGGCCCAAAGAGGTGCACGCCAAGACCACACTGTGCGGCCGCACCGGGCCGAGGCGGTTGTTGACATTTACTTAGCGTCGTCACTAGAAATAGATATAGAACCTATCTCGACCACGCCGCTAGAAATGCGTGAGGTATATCTTATGTCTGGTTGGTGATTCCGCAAGCGCCGGCAGTATACCGTTGTAGCACTTCACCCGGGAGTATTCAAGGTATCGTTATTTATATTTAGCCCAAGGGAAGCAATAGCTAGAAAAGGTTAATGTGGGAGAGATAGATCCTTAAGTTCACCTCAATATAGTACCACCAATGTGTCGGGTAAACGAATATGATAGGAAGGGTTGGATAGAAGTTGGTGGAGTGATACAATTTAGGCAATTAAAGATAACTAGTAAGGTATAGCTAGGTGGGAGGACAACGAGTGAGTATAAGACTCCTATGACTCTAACTTTACTTTAGTGATATGTATCTAGACACAAAAAGATGAGACAACTAGTTGTGGTTTACACGAACCGAATGCTAGGCAAGAGGTGAGATATGGTGAATTCAATCACCACTACCCGGCTACTATGTTTTGGAGCCTTACCTTTTAGTAACTTGTTTAAACACGTGGTGGTTTATACAGAGACCAAAAGGGCTGTCACTACCTCATCGGGCTACCACGATCCATCCGTGCAACAAGCGATAACCACGGGTAAGATCGAGTCTAAGCACCACGCTTATACTTCCTCTTACTACTCTAGATGGTAGCTACAATGATCAACTAGAGCACCCTATGACAAAGCGATGATCGCATCCAAACGAGGATTCAACTAAGAACAGGACTAAACCACAAACTAAGTGTAGAAGCACCTATTTGTGAGACTTATATCACTACAACTATAGTCTAGACAACTAGAGCAAAGTTGCACTAAGTAAATACTTGAATAAGTAAATACTAGAATAAAGTAAAGAAAAGGACTATATATTATAAAGTAGAGATCCAAATACAAGAGAAAAGATAACTAGAGCTATACGGACTCACGAGGACCAGCTCAGGAATCCCGGCGCGGCTCGACTCAACTCTAACTCCCACACTAGACTATCCTACTACACTCTCTTGGAGCTTTGCCTTTACAACTTCTCCACACTCCACTCCACTCCCCCACTCTAAATGAGAGGGGGTATTTATAGCCCAAGGTGGAGTAGGGGCTACTCCGGCGCCATGTCATCGATCCGCGTGATCCCACCTCGTAACCCTTGGATAAACCGCCTTAGGATCAACATTTGGATGAAATAATCACGTGGATAATGTGGTAGGCGTGGGGGGCGTCGGTGGTCAAATGGGCCATGGTCGGCCGACCATGGTCCATGACCGTGGGCCACCCTCAGTGCCGGACATGTTGGCCCCATCGTCGGTTTACGTGTCTTGAGTCCGAACTTGTCGTGACATCTGCTTTTGTACCCACACGATCCAAGGGACGTCTTGGTGACCAATCGGGTGCCTTCTCTTGGTTTTCCATGGATTGGTGACGTGGCAAGTCACGTGGGGAGGGTTTGGGCCAATGGCCTATGGTCGGCCGATGCAGGTCCATTGGGCCTTGACCTTCCCGACCCTTCTAGAAGCTGTCCCCACATGTCGGGATGTCTCGGGATGAAATGGCCCTTGGTCGGCCGATGCTCATCTTGTGGCCAAATGACTTGATTTTTGTGTGGCAGCATCATAGGACATTGTGATCATGATGGTGATGGTATTTTGCCCACTTTCCATACTTGGGTCACCGACCGGATGGCGACTCTACGTGTTATTAGGCGATTTCCTCGAATTCATATACGCATAAAAATAATGACATCTACATGTGGAACTAGGTTATTAGATAAAATATGTTCATGAAATGTTGTTCTTCCTTTCCAAATAGGGATATTGACGGTGTTTTGATGGTGTAAATTAAGGGTGTTTTTCACCGTCAACAAGATCCCCAAGCTTAACCTTTGTTAGTCCCGAACAAAGAATTAAAACTTAGTTTCGGTGGATCGGGAGTTACTACTATGCTTCATATTTAAACAAGTACTATGTACACAACAAAAATTTCCTTTAAGTGGAAAACTCTAGCAATGTTGAAAACTCACCCTTATTACCTTAGTCCTTCATGGGGCATATGGCTTCTTTCTTTGTCTTTAGTAATAAGAGATAGACCACTTTAGATTTGAGCTAGTTTTCTCATTCCTCACAAGTTTCATGTTGGAGTATTTTTGCAAACTTTTCAAAAGAAAAACTTAATGTTCCTCAAATGGTGCTCTCATGGTCACTCAAGTGGTGGTTGGTTTCCTCACCAAGGCATATGCAATATTGCCTTCTTTTCCTACTGACTAAATGGCTTATGTGGAGCTTGGGTAGGGATAAAGTATGCTATACTTACCTTGTGTATGTTGCAATGTCAAAGCTTGGATCCAAGGAGAGAAGTGTCATGCTCTAAGATCAAGATGTGCATGTGTGTGGAAAAATGATGTACAATACTCCTTTATTTGATTTGTCTCTCTTCCTACTTAGCATTGTGAGACATGTTTTTTTTTTTTTTTTTTTTTTTTTTTTTTTTTTTTTTTTAGAGATGTGGGTTCTACTCACCCTCGGACACATGTCCATTTTTTTCATCTCTTTTTTTTTTTACTATGTACAGCCAATGTCTCTTTTGCTAAAAACATAACTAGAGAGAGGTCATAAATATAAAAGCATGGAGTATATTTATTTGGTGAAAAAGGATGGATGGCATGTTATTGCGTACTTCAATGTAGAAGCAAAGCATATGTATGGTGGCATGGATGTGCACTTGATCTAATGGGCATGATAAGTCTCTCTACAAGGGTCAACAAGGCTTGACAAAGCTCAATACTAAAGCAAGTAGCGTATGTCGAAGGTCTATATTATGAAATGAGTATGGCTTTGGTAGGAATTTTCACCATAGAGGAAACATCAAGTGTTTTATTGTTTTAAGAAATAAAGACTCCAACAATCTTCTTTGTTTGGAACAAAAATATAGCAACTCTCATCTTAGGATGGATCATATCTCAAAATGACTTCAGACTTAGTTGAAAGCACTTGCAACCCACACAAGTTTTAGGTTCATGGTGGTGTTGTTCATGTTTGAGTAGTCCATACTTAGAGAAATGTCAAGTTGTATACTAAGTACTAAAGAAATATTTAGCGAGTAACTTATTCAAGCATTTCCAAGGAAGGTATTCATTCATGAAGCATATAAATATGTGAAGGGAATCTTGGGCATATTTATTTATTTATTTATTTATACAATTAGGGAGATAGAGTGAACAAAATTAAAAGGAAAGATAGAATACTTACCTTGGTAGGGGAGGGAGCCTCCCAAGCTTAGCTTACGCTTTGGTGATGGAAATGATTCTCCGTAACAAAAGAGAAAGAAGCAAAGCTTGCCGGACTACTAAATAATATATATTTTTTATTATTCTATTTATTATTATTATTATTACTTTTTTTATTATTATTATTATTATTATTATTATTATTTTAATTATTATTATTATTATTTTATTTATCTTATACTTGAGGTGAACTTATTCGTGAACCTTGTGAAGAGGAGGAGGTCTAAGTTCATCATTTTGTGGAGGGGATTCTCATGAACTTTGAACTAAAGATGGAGGGGTGAAAATGGTAGTGATGTGTCGGCCTTGGGTCCCACAAGGGTAGGTCGGCCGACCTACCTTGTGTCCCAAATGATGGTGGCATTCCATTGGTGTTGGTCATGATGCCCCTGCACATGTATTCCGGAAAATATGGATGTGAGGTGACACCAAGGGTTGGTCGGCCGACCAACCAAAGTTGTCACCAAAGAAAGTTGGCTAGTGCAAATTGCATCATATGTTGTGTAGAAGTGTTCGGTGAAGGAGATGGTGGCATAGGCTTTCTAAACCTTGGTCGGCCGACCAAGGGTTGGATGCCCCCTCGAGAAGGTTTTTCTAGATTCATCTTTGTGGATGTCATGGTGATGTATCGGAAATGATTGGGGAGTGAAATGGCCAAAAGAGTGGTCGGCCGATTCCCCCAAGCTAGGATCTTAGCAATCTTTTTGCATGAACATGTTTCAGAGTGTAATAATGGTGAGAAGATGTGGTGGATGTGTGATATGGGTAGATGGGGAGGTCGAGGCGACCTCGCCGCAAACCGCATAGTGCCACAAAGTTTCGTGAAGTATTGTTCTCAAGTTTTTATTATGCAAAGTGAATATTATTTTCGATTGAAGATTGAAACATGCAAAGATATAAAACAAACTATCCTAAATGCAATGGGAAAAGGGAAATATGAGATAACTACCAATTTACCTTTTGGCAAGGGCTCCATGTTTTAAGTCCCGTAGAGCGGGACTTCTCCTCCGTGTTCATTCTTCGAGGTTCTTCGGTTGGTGGATGACTTTTCGGAGGGATTGGTTCTTCCTCCTTATCTTCCACTTCTTCATTTATGCTTTTGGTTTCTTCTTCCTCGATGCTCTCGATTTGTTTCTTCTTTCTTGTTGTGACGTCTTCTTGACTTTTGTTCTTCTTGGATTGTGGATATTCATTATAACTATTGAAGTAACAGCGTACCTTTTGATCGGGGAAGTTGAAATGGATTTCTCCGTATGGATGTAGATGATCGCTCGAGTGGTGTTCAGAACGGTCTTCCAAGTACGAGTGGTGGGTCCTGTTCTTCTTCTCCCATATCTAGGACTAAGAAGTCGGTCGGGACGTATTGGTCATGAATCTTCACCGGTACATCTTTTGCTATTCCTTGGGGAATCGGTGCGATTGATCCACCATCTGCGGCTGCTACATATGTAGGATGCAAAGGAAGTTTATCGAATATGAAGTCATAAGTCACCTTTGCCATTAGGTTGACGCCGGATCTGTGTCGTGTAACGCTTTCGTAGTATAATTGATTGATTGAGCATGTTATTGTTGGTACTCCCGGATCTTCCCTCTTGGTGATCATTGGTGATTTGAGTAAGTGGTCATACTCCGTTCTCCACGAGTTGATCATCCGTGCTTCGTTGGATCCGGTGATGAGGACTCGGATGGTTGCACCTTCTTCCGTCGCCCGGTTTTTTGTTCGGACCTTGAGGGTGACGGTGATTCGGTGGACTCATATGAATTGGGAGTTCTCCACCCATTGTTTTGTGGCCTTCTCTTTGGGTGATCTGTCTTAACTGTTGTTGCTTGGTGTAACCATTGAAAGCAAATTTTACCTTTCTTCCTTCAACATGGAAGTGAATGCGCTTGACGATACGTAGATGCATGCATTGGTACGTGTTGAGAAAGGGTCTTCCCAATTAGAGGTACATCCCCGTCGGCTCCCATGTCTAGAATGATGAAATCAGTGGGACATATTCATCTTGGATTTTCACCAAGATGTCTCTTGCGAGTCCCGAGGGGAATCGGATTGTTTGGTCCGCCATCTCGCAATCGAACAAGTGTAGGGTACGAGGGGGTCCACATAATAAGTTATCATAAGTTACCTTGGACATGATGTTAACACTTGACCCAAGGTCGCGAGAAGGCATTGTGAAAGACTTGTGGTCCAATAGAGCACTTGATCGTTGGGCGACACGGGTCTCCCTTCTTGGCGACGAGCGGAGGATCAAGGAGATAGCCCGTAGTTGGATCGGAGCGGAGGCTTACCAAACCTTGTGTTTACCAAACTAACATTTTCGGTAGGATCCTCAGGTTTCCCAGGGAATCTTACCTTGCTCATAAGATGGCACATTTCGCCGCTAATCCGAGCTAGTTGGGTTTCCAAAGCATTTTATTAAAGCTCAACTGATTTTTAATAGCGAAATTAAAGTTTTCCATCTTAGCATTAAGGTTTTCAAGGGGCCTTATCATTGGCAAAAAGCTTCTTATTAATGCTATCATTGATTTTTGCTTGACCATAGATAAGATCTTTCATGGATGGTTGGTTATTATAATTATTATTGAAATTATTAGGCGAACCATTACCTCCATTACCTTGATAGAAGGGGCGTGGATTCCATCGGTTCTTTGAGGGCGATATCCATTGTTGTTATTATTGTTGATGAAGCTCACGTCTTACGTAGTTTTCAGGCGCTTATTCCCCGAGTGATCTTCACTACCACATACTTCGCACCATGGATCACCTGCGATGGCATGGACGAGGGGACATAGTGTTGCGTGGCCTCTTTGTCCTTAGCACGCTCATCCATCTTCTTCATCGGGAGGTCCATCTTAGGCGAGAGCATGTCCACTTCATGGGCCGGTGTGCATGCCCTTCTTCTTTGTTTGGAGGCGTTCATCATTCCGGCCTTGGTTGGTCACCATCTTCTCAATGAGTTCCTTGGCTTCCTTCACCTTAAGTGAAAAAGAAGGCTCCTCTGCTTGGCAGCATCAAGGTGACTACGGGCTATAGGTGTGAGCCCATGATAGAAACCTTGAATGGGAGCCACTCTTCAATCCCATGATGAGGACAGAGCTGAATGTACTCTTGGAGACGCGTTCCCGGGCTTCGAGGAATGGTTTCATGCGCTCGTTGTTGGAAGCTTGAGATCTTTCCTCGAAGGGCATTGGTTTTTCCCATAGGGAAGAACTTCTTGAGGAATGCGTTGGCGCAATTCTCAGTGTTGGTGACATCACGGTTGGCATAGAACCCTTCCGCCGCCTTCCCGAAAGCAAAGTGAGAACGGGAAGAGGCGAAGGCGAATAGCATCGATGTCACATTCTTCATCGTGAAGGTGCCACACACCTCTAGGAAGTGCTGAAGGTGCGCATTGGCATCCTCATGGGGCTTCCCACAGAATGGATTTGCTTGCACCATGTTGATCAACGCAGGTTTTAGCTCAAACCGGGCATCTCCCAAATTCACTTGCGGTCCGTCGCCACATTAGCGGCAGAGGGGGCAAAGCAAAGTCGCCGATAGCCTTCGAGCCATAACCTTTGGTGGTGATGGTAGTAGTTCGGGTCTTCCTTCCTTGAGTGGATTTGACTCGAAATCGAAGGCCGAGGAGGAACCGAACGTCCTCTAGGGCTCCTTCGAATTCTCTCGGGATTATCAACAAAGTTGCTCGGTAGGTTGAATCCACTCATGCAATGCCTGTCTTTCACGATAAAGAGAAACACAGGCAAGGGTAAGCCCTAACACTAGCTGGTTACTAAATTGATGATGACTTCCGGATTCAATCTCAATTAATCTTTTTTCTAGGCGTATGCTTCCCGCAAGAACGGCGCCCTTAAATGCTTGTTGACATTTACTTAGCGCCGTCACTAGAAATAGATATAGAACCTATCTCCACCACGCCGCTAGAAATGCGTGAGGTATATCTTATGTCTCGTTGGTGATTCGCAAGCGCACAGAGTATACCGTTGTAGCACTTCACCCGGGAGTATTCCAAGGTATCGTTATTTATATTTAGCCCAAGGGAAGCAATAGCTAGAAAAGGTTAATGTGGGAGAGATAGATCCTTAAGTTCACCTCAATATAGTACCCAGCCAATGTGTCGGGTAAAACGAATATGATAGGAAGGGTTGGATAGAAGTTGGTGGAGTGATACAATTTAGGCAATTAAAGATAACTAGTAAGGTATAGCTAGGTGGGAGGACAACGAGTGAGTATAAGACTCCTATGACTCTAACTTTACTTTAGTGATATGTATCTAGACACAAAAAGATGAGACAACTAGTTGTGGTTTACACGAACCTGAATGCTAGGCAAAAGAGGTGAGATATGGTGAATTCAATCACCACTACCCCAGCTACTATGTTCTTTGGAGCCTTACCTTTTAGTAACTTGTTTAAACACGTGGTGGTTTATACAGAGACGAAGGGCTGTCACTACCTCACCGGCTACCACGATCCATCCGTGCAACAAGCGATAACCACGGGTAAGATCGAGTCTAAGCACCACGCTTATACTTCCTCTTACTACTCTAGATGGTAGCTACACGGATCAACTAGAGCACCCTATGACAAGGCGATGATCGCATCCAAACGAGGATTCAACTAAGAACCGGACTAAACCACAAACTAAGTGTAGAAGCACCTATTTGTGAGACTTATATCACTACAACTATAGTCTAGACAACTAGAGCAAAGTTGCACTAAGTAAATACTGAATAAGTAAATACTAGAATAAAGTAAAGAAAGGACTATATATTATAAAGTAGAGATCCAAATACAAGAGAAAAGATAACTAGAGCTATACCGGACTCCTAAGGACCGGCTCAGGAATCAGCTTCGACTCAACTCTAACTCCCACACTAGACTATCCTACTACACTCTCTTGGAGCTTTGCCTTTACAACTTCTCCACACTCCACTCCACTCCCCCACTCTAAATGAGAGGGGGGTATTTATAGCCCAAGGTGGAGTAGGGGCTACTCGGCGCCATGTCATCGATCCGCGTGATCCCACCTCGTAACCCTTGGATAAACCGCCTTTAGGATCAACTACCGGATGAAATAATCACGTGGACAATGTGGTAGGCGTGGGGGGGGACGCCGGTGGTCAAATGGGCCATGGTCGGCCGACCATGGTCCATGACCTGTGGGCCACCCTCGTGCTTTGGACATGTTGGCCCCTTAATCGGTTTACGTGTCTTGAGTCCGGAACTTGTCGTGACATGCTTTTGTACCCACACGCATCCAAGGGGACGTCTTGACCGACCAATCGTGCCTTCTCTTGGTTTTCCATGGATTGGTGACGTGGCAAGTCACGTGGGGAGGGTTTGGGCCAATGGCCTATGGTCGGCCGATGCAGGTCCATTGGGCCTTGACCTTCCCCGGCCCTTCTAGAAGCTGTCCCCACATGTCGATGTCTCGGGATGAAATGGCCCTTGGTCGGCCGATGCTCATCTTGTGGCCAAATGACTTCAGATTTTGTGTGGCAAGCATCATAGGACATTGTGATCATGATGGTGATGGTATTTTGCCCACTTTCCATACTTGGGTCACCGACCGGATGACGACTCTACGTGTTATTAAGGCTGATTTCCTCCGAATTCATATCTCGCATAAAAATAATGACATCTACATGTGGAACTAGGTTATTAGATAAAATATGTTCATGAAATGTTGTTCTTCCTTTCCAAATAGGGATATTGACGGTGTTTTGCTGGTGTAAATTAATGGTGTTTTCACCGTCAACAACGGCGGTTCAGCCCAACCGGGAGAGGCGGTTTGTTACCTTCCATAAGCGGGCGTTCCCGACGTTGGTTGGTCGGTTTAGCAAATTAGGCAAAGTGTACCAAGGTCGGGTTTGGCTCCTTCCATGTGGGGAGGGACATTTTCCAATGAGCCCCCCTCTCCTCTACCTATAAAAGGAGGCCATCTCCCACCATTGTAAACACACACCACACAAGAAAGCCTCTCTCCATTCTTCTTCTTCTTCTTTTTCTTCTTCTTCCTCCTCTTCTTCTTAGTCGTACATAGGAGGAGTTTGGCAAGGATTATAAAAGAGAGCAAGACATTTTGGAGCTATTCGGTATGAGCAATTTAGAGTTCTTCATCTTGTTCTTGTTCTCTACTTATCAATATAGTAATGTTCTTGAATTAGAGCAAAGTTCTTATGATATAATCTTGATTGATGAACTAGCCTATAGTTTCTATATCATGATCTTGTCATTTAGAACATCATGCTTAATCTATCATACATACATGTTTAGACCAAGAGCTAGATCGATATGATGAGTTCTACCTAGAGTTAGACTTGGTTGATGTTGGGTTGCGGGATTGATAGTCGTTCCTTCAGGGCGGCGCTCTGGTAGAAGGACCCCGGGGACGGGTAAGCCTTGTTAACACGCTAGAGTGATAATCACTAGTGTAGACGTGGTGTGCGGGCTAGGGGTTGCCTATCTTTTTTGTGGCGCATCCCACGGTTGAGGGCTAGGCGGCCGGGTTGTGACAACCTTGTCCGTCCCCTTTGTAATCCCCCCCCCGTTCGGGTGTGGCGCGGCGCAATTGCGGACAGCGTCCCTTTGGGCGTGGGCGGTGCCCGAAGTAATTCAGCAGAGAGACCTTGGCTATCTTGACTTAGAATCTCTAACAAGATAAAACATGTGTGTATACGCTATCTTGACATGACTATCTAGGATATGCTGCTCCATATTAGACTTATTCTTTTATTCTTTCTTTTTACTTTTATCCTTGAGATTGGCTTGAGTGTGTGTGTCAAGTTATCATATCTACCTATCCTATTTTACCCCTATTATGAGTTTTGGTCTATTATACATTCGTGTTATCTTGACCATGTCCGAATTAGAGACTTTTACACCATGCCTTCCTTTGGGAAAAATATAAATAACGATACCACGAATACTTCGGGTGAAATGCTACAATGATAGATCCGTGCGCTTCATGGATGAATATCTTATTTGGCAAGATCTATCACCGTTGATGTACCTAGTGTTGTCACCGACACGGTGGTTTCACTTAGGAATGTGAACGACGCATTTACGGCGCCGTTATTAGAGATGGGTTCTAAACTTTGTTTCTAGTGATTGCGCTTAAGAAATGCAACAAGCATTTCTGGCGCCGTTAGGGGAAGGCATTGGTTTTTTATAAGGCATCTTTTAGAACATGTTCGTCATGATAATATGCATGTGTAGCGACCTTTGTTCATAACAGCTTATCTAAAAGAAAAAAATCTTTTATAAAAAAACTCTTATAAAAAAAAAAAAAAATCTTATAAATAAAAGCAAGGACTTGTTATCAAGTTAGTATGCACCTTCGGGTATTCTTGTCACTAACCATTTGGTGGAGACTAAGAAGAACAAAAGGGGCACGCGACGGCTTGAAAACATGGAGGCTACATCAACAAGAAAACTTTGATGCTCTTGGGTGGAGGAACACACTCAAAAGGAGACCACGACTTTGCACACTTGACTTTTTCACGAAAGTCCAAGTGTGTGAGGGAAGATGGTGAGAATATCAAGTTCCAAGTGCACCAAGGGATTATAAAAAAAAGAGAGCTCGAGTGAAAAAAAAAAGAGAGTAGAGAGAGAAAAGAAAATATGAAAAAAAAGAGAGATGAATAAGAGATTAGCCTCTCCTTGCTATAAAAAGAGAAGAGAAAAAAAAAAAGAGTTGAAAAGAAAAGAAAGATATATATAAAAAAAAAGAGAGAGAAGTGTTATCGAAAAAAAAAAGTGTTGAAAAGAAAGAAAAAAAAAAATATGTATAAAAAAAAAAGAGAGAAAAAGAAATAAAAGGAAAGAGGAGCAGGTTGGCCCCATATGGTCAAAATAAACAAAAAGGCACTGACTCCACCCATCGTTGCTTCCATGTAAGCAAGAAGGATTTTTTCTCTCCTAAGACCTGTGTTGCAAGCACCAAGGCTTACAGTTCGCACACATTCCTTGTGTGTAACTAATCCTTGTTGCACTGGTGAGTTTGGTGCGCCTCCCTCTACTCCGGTGTGAGGAAGTCATTACCAAATCAAGATCATCACGCTACCGATGCAAGCAATTATGAACTCTATCCTCAAGTCTGCCGGTCAAGTACACTCAGTGCACGCAAAGGTCCAATAAAAGAAAAAAAAAAAAAAGTAAAGAAAAAAAAAAAAGGTAAAAAGAAAGGAGGAACATCCTCCTTTACACCTTTGTGACCACTAAGGCCCATGGTCCATATACACACCTGTGTGTATCACCTAAGCCTTGTGGCCCAGGGCGAGAGATGGATCATCAAGCTACCACCGTGGGAGTTTCAACATCTTGCCTTCATGCGTGGTTGGTACACACACACTCGGGTATGCAAAGGTAATAATTCACCAATTCTTTTTTTTACTCATACCTATCTCCATAAAAAAAAAACCATGTTTTATGATAGAGATAAGTCAAGGCTAGACCTACATTGCATTTTTATCTTAGCCTTGTTTGAGTTTGAAAAGTTTGGTGAAGTTTTTTTCTGTCCTCCCTTGATAATAAATTTATCAAATAATAAAAAAAGAATTTTGAAAATATATATATATATATATATAAATAAAACAACACAAAAGCTGCTCTTTTTGCTCCTTCCCTGCATATGTTTCAAAATTTGGTAATCGCAAAGGATGGTAAGTCCACTCGCGAATCTACCATATACTAACCATGCGAGGAAAAGACCAAAAGCACGGGGTACAACCCCGATCCGATGAGCATTGAGCTAGCTTGGGGGAGGACCCTAACAAGGTAATGAGAAACCTACACTCTCATCCTCTGTCCATTACCTTCGAAAAAAAATGTGTTTTATAAAATGTTTTATTATCAACATTAACAAAAATATTTTACTACACAAAAATCTATAAGTAAATATTTTTGAAAAAACTAAAATAAAAATCTTTATAAATAAAATAAATTCTTCTATGAAAAAAAACTAAGAAAAATATTTTCCTAAATAAAACATATTTTCTAAATAAATTTTCTTAGTATATAAAAAAAACTATAATCATTTTGTTTGCCTTGCAATGCCTTTATCTCCATTGGATGAATCTTGTTTTCATTTCATGCGTCCCTTTTTCTATGTTGGCATGTTTTGGTTTGGAAGTTTTGGTTATTCGAATGATCATACTTCCATAGGCGCTTTGAATTAAGCATGGTGCTTAGGTCAAAAAAGTCTACCCTAATCAGATTAGACATGGAGTCGAGTTTGATTATTGAATCAGAGCGCTAGTGTAGAATTTGGTCGATCATATGGACTAACCCCTGCAGGAATTTATCAACTTCAAGAGGGTAAGTCCAAGGGACGACAATGGAGATAAGAAGTTGTTTGGTGAACCAAAAAATATAATAATAATAATAATATAATAATAGTAATAAATAAATAAAAATAAATAAAACCTTTGAAACCCCAAGAATGGTTGTCCCGTTCTTTTCAAGATCATCACAAGACAAGCTTGGGGGGGAGTCTCCCCCGGCACGCTAAAAGAAGATGTTAATCAAAGATCAAATCATGGCGTGCAAAGCTAGCAACATTCCTAACCGAAGGTAAGTCAAAAAGCTAGCTTGGGGAGGACTCCCACAAAGGTAACTCGTATCTCACATTCCATTCAGTTATTTTTCTTATCTTTTATGAATGATGAGATATGAGAAATATAAAAAAAAAGAGGGGAAGAAGAAAGAGAGAGAGGAGATTTATTCCACTCCATATATATGTGTTGTAGAAATGTTTAGTTCTACCCCTGTTGAAATGATGAGTAGTTGCTCTGTTTTATGTTTTGCCTGTGCCTAGTTTATAATTCGAATTTCTCTAAAGTTTGGGTTTAGTGGCTAAGTCTAAAAACTCATCCTAAAAAAAAAAAAAAACCTGATTCATGTGGGTTGCATAGGCTCTATCTAGTCTAAGTTGTTGCCAAGTATGATATGGTACAAATGGATTTGCTATGATTTCATCCAAAAGAGAAACTTGACATCCGGGAATCTAATTTGAAAGAAAAGAGAAATGATATGGGCTATGCTAAAAAAAAAAGAGAGATGAAAAATGGACATGTGTCCGAGGGCGAGTAGAGCCCACATCTCCAAAAAAAAGAAAGAAAGAGAGGAAATAAAAGACAAAAGTCTAGGGCGAGCAGAGCCCACCTCTCCAAAAAAAAAAAATATATACAGCAATAAAGCCCATACTTTCTCGAAAAACAAAATAGAACTTAAATAAATAAATCCCGGATGAGAAAGTTGATCAAAAGGATGAATGAAAAGTATTTCTGTTATAACCGTTCTATCTGGCAACCGCCCAAGACTTTGAGAAAAGCTAAAAAGCCCCGCTACGATGAAAGGTAATAAAGGGTGAGAAAAAGATGTGCCATTTTATTCAAACTCTAGTAGAAAATCTTATTATAACCCCGGCACTTGAGAAACATAATCGGCATAGTAGCAACTCCCCGATCAACAACCAAGTACTTATCTTTTTGCTCGAGGACGCGCGCAAAGGGTAAGCTTTGGGGGAGTTTGTTGACGGTCACTAACGACACATTTTTAACGTCAACATTCTACCAATAAGGGGTTGAAACTGTACCTTACTACACACATATACATTTATTATTGACATAATTCCACTTGTAGTGCCAAAATAATATTATGCAGGATTTATATAAAAACCAAGTGGAAAATGTACCAAAAGGCGCCTCCCTTGAAAGCGTATTCTGAAGAACATCAAGCCCAAGGGAGAAATGGACCAAACACAGAACTAGGCGGAGCAAACACCGCCATACAACTTTTCGGGCCCAAAGATTTTGAATGCCAAAGCCCAACCGAACGGGGCCCAAGAGGGTGCGCGCACCACTGGTGCGGCCGCCCCCCCGGGCCGAGGCGGTTCGAGCCCAGCTTCGGGAGGCGGTTTGTTACCTTCCATAAGCGGGGCGTTCGACGCGTTGGTTGGTCGGTTTAGCAAATTAGGTAGGTGTACCAAGGTCGGTTTGGCTCCTTCCATGTGGGGAGGGACATTTTCCAATGAGCCCCCTCTCCTCTACCTATAAAAGGAGGCCATCTCCCACCATTGTAACACACACCACACAAGAAAGCCTCTCTCCATTCTTCTTCTTCTTCTTTTTCTTCTTCTTCCTCCTCTTCTTCTTAGTCTATACATAGGAGGAGTTTGGCAAGGATTATAAAAGAGAGCAAGACATTCCGGAGCTATTCGGTATGAGCAATTTAGAGTTCTTCATCTTGTTCTTGTTCTCTACTTATCAATATAGTCATGTTCTTGAATTAGAGCAAAGTTCTTATGATATAATCTTGATTGATGAACTAGCCTATAGTTTCTATATCATGATCTTGTCATTTAGAACATCATGCTTAATCTATCATACATACATGTTTAGACCAAGAGCTAGATCGATATGATGAGTTCTACCTAGAGTTAGACTTGGTTGATGTTGGGTTGCGGGATTGATAGTCGTTCCTTCCGGGCGGCGCTGGCGGGTAGAAGGACCCGGGGACGGGTAAGCCTTGTTAACACGCTAGAGTGATAATCACTAGTGTAGACGTGGTGTGCGGGCTAGGGGTTGCCTATCTTTTGTGGCGCATCCCACGGTTGAGGGGTAGGCGGCTGGGTTGTGACGACCTTTGTTCTGTCCCTTTGTAATCCCCCACGTTCGGGTGTGGTGCGGCGCAATTGCCGGACACCGTCCTTTTGGGCGTGGGCGGTGCCCAAGTAATTCAGCGAGACCTTGGCTATCTTGACTTAGAATCTCTAACAAAAACATGTGTGTATCTCGCTATCTTGACATGACTATCTAGGATATGCACGCTCCATATTAGACTTATTCTTTTTATTCTTTCTTTTACTTTTATCCTTGAGATTGGCTTGAGTGTGTGTGTCAAGTTATCATATCTACCTATCCTATTTTACCCCTATTATGAGTATTGGTCTATTATACATTCGTGTTATCTTGACCATGTTCGAATTAGAGACTTTTACACCATGCCTTCCTTTAGGAAAAATATAAATAACGATACCCCGAATACTTAGGGTGAAATGCTACAATGATAGATCCGTGCGCTTGCGGATGAATATCTTATTTGGCAAGATCTATCACCGTTGATGTACCCTAGTGTTATCACCGACACGGTGGTTTCACTTAGGAATGTCAACGACGCATTTCTGGCGCCGTTATTAGAGATGGGTTCTAAACTTTGTTTCTAGTGATTGCGCTTAAGAAATGCAACAAATGGTAGGGCTTGGTTGTGGTAGTTTGGCCGTGGAGGCTCGGAGGGTGTGAAACGTGTACTCTTGTTGGTAGTAGCGCGGGTGGTGTTGGCTGAAGGTATTTGTGTGGAAAGCGGGTAGTGGAAGCACAGGTGTGCCGGGCTCCGTGAATCGAAGGGAGTGTAGCCGTAGTGGTTGGAGTGGTTGTTGGTTGGTTTCTGGTATGGTTGATGCGCCTGCGGGAATTTCGTGAAGCCTGCTCTCTTTCCATCGCCTCTTTCCCTTTGGTGAAGTATGGGCATTGCTTGGTGTAGTGTCCCTTGCCTTCCCCACAGTAGTGGCGTAGGGCTATTTTTGCGGAGGTCTCGTGCTTGTGTCGGGGTTTGGTCTGGGGGGGTTCTTGGTGGGTAGTTTGGTCTCGGAGGTGGTTGGTTGGTTTTTGCTCGCGGGGGGTTCTTTGGCGATGGCTCGACTCTCACGGCTCCGGCCTTGGGTAGTTGTCAGCGGTGGGCGCTGCGATTGGTATTGATTTTTGCGGAGGTCGGAAGGCTTCTAGCTTAGCTTTGTGGTCTGTTATTGGCTCTGCAAAGATTTGTCCATTATCTCGTGCAACTCCACTAGGGTTTTCGGTTGCTTCCACTCGATCTTTGAGTGGCGGGGCCTGTGGCGGATGCAGCAATCGTTGCCATGATGACACTCGGTCGGAGACCCCTTCCGTTCTGGCCTTGGTCCGGAGGAACCTTCGCCACCATTCTGCAGAGGTTCGTTCGGCTTCATGACGACGTTAAGGAGTTCTCGTGGCCGCTGATGAGCTCGAGTCGACACCTTTGAAGTTTGTTCGGAGGGCGGCTCAGTGTCCGACCTGCCCGGATAGTGTTCGGTGGAAGCGTGCAATACCACGCTCGCGCGACTCCCCTTGCGATGATCACGAATGACTTTGCCATGGTGGAGTGATCCCCCGCCGCTTCCACCGCGACCTCGTAACTCATGATAAACTGCCTGGGGTCAGAGGCTCCGTTGTATCTTGGGAGGTGTTGGTGGCTGTATGCCGGGGGCCACTCCGCGATCCGGGTGCATAGGAGAGCGGGGATTTGGGGTCATAGTGATGATTACGTGGCGGTTGCGCTGGGCAAGACGCCCGTTTGCCCCTTTCGGTGTTACCTTTGGGGCACACTGGTTTATGCGGAGGGCCGAGGGTTGCGGGTTCTGCGATGGTGGTTGATTTTTCTTTGTGGTGGTGGCGGGGTTTGTGGGGGCGAGGTTTGTCCCCGGAGCGGGGGCTGCGGATGATCGCGGGTTTGTGGCTGCCCTCCGCCGTTGAGTTCTGCACCGCCGAGCTACTGGTTGATCCATGCCAACTCGGTCCCCTGGCGGCCTCGGCTTTGTTCCCGTAGTGTCCTCGACGCCGCCTTCGGTCCCGAGCCACATAGCGACCTTCTCTTCTCCCGATTTGGGCTTGCCCTTGCTCGGTTTCCTCTTCCTCATCTTCATTGCGCTCTCGAGGAGCCCCTCGGCGGATCGGATCCGGGGTTTGCTCGGTCGGGCGACCTGCGCCACCCAATTTCTTGGACTACCGCCCTCGGCCTTGCGAAGCGCTGCCCTATGGGGCGGGAGGGTCTCTTCCCCGGTGACCTCCGACAGGGACGATCGGGGCTCGAGATGACGGGCCCCTGCTCCCCGCACCCCCAGCAACGAAGTTGCTTGGGTGGGCAGCGATCACGTGCCGACCGCTGATGGGGTTCGATCCTGGGGTGCCCCTCGGGCGGAGTTGTTCTTGTGGCTGGCGTGTGATTCGATTCGGTGAGTGGCGGCATGGCTTTGGGCTTTTCGTGTCGATCCCCACGGTCGGTGCCAGCGTGGGGATCACACCTGCCCCTTAGACTTCACTCCGGAGGAGGAGGCGGGAGAGGGGCGAGGGCTTCCCACGGGGTGAGTCGAGGAGTGCAGCGAAGCCGCGGGCGGCCTCCCGGACGGCCCGACCCATTTGGAATTGCCGAAGGTCGGAACGATCGGAGGGCGTCCTCGGCCAAGGTGGGTGGGTGTGAGTCGAGACGGGTGACGAGACTGGGTGATGCAATAAAAAAGGAGTGAATGGCACTTAAAGCGGCCAACTATCCCCCCCCTTTCCTTGAGCCCGCACTCCGGGTATTTATAGGAATACAAAGGGTCGAGGGGCTAATTTACAATTTGGCACATGGTAGGTGGGAGAATACACGCTTACGTGGGCGGGCCCCCACATGGGCGGCCGGTAACTATTCATACAAGGTCAAGACGGGAAATACACATCCATCTCCTCCCCGACTCGGGGCGTAGGGTTTTCTCTCCAACCCGGCCCGATGCTGCGAGGGGGGGGTAGCAGCAGAGGGACCCCTCCGTTGCCCCTTCCTATTGCTCGGGCTGCAGCCCGGGAGCCCCCTTCGCCGCCTCCCCTTCTCGCATAAGGGTTATCGGCTCTAGGCTTCGACCGTCGACTTCGGAGGCCATCCTTGGTGGAGGGGGTGTAGCCTTGCCGACCGTGTGTTCGCGGAGGATCCTCCGCACGCCGATCCTGCAAGACTGTGTCCAAAACTTGTCAAGGGAGAATTAGTCCTTGGCCCCCCGTAGTGAGGCCTGCGGGGCTGCCGGGGCTGGCGAGGGTCGCCCTCCCCAACAGCCCACTAAGCAAAGCATCATTTATAGCATTAGACCATTCCTGGTCATCACCAAGAAGGCCTAGGGCTTGGCATGCCGCACGATAAGTTGCATACTAAGTGCCCGCTATGGAGTGCAATTTCAGAGAAAGATCTAGGGCCTTTGACAATGTGTAGCAACATTCGAGATAATATAGTTCTCCTTGGCTAGGGTTGACATGCGCTATACGGCCAAGTTTTCTAAAGTAGCCTTTACGTATACCCATTTTTTTTAGCTTTGCATGCCATGTAAAATTTTCGGGGAATAGAAGGTAGGTACATTCTCTAGTAGAAGGGATTTCTGCATTTGCCTCTAACCATGCAGTTAGCTTACTTTTTGTATTGTTTGGGTTGTCAATAATTTCCTCCAAATTGTCTTCCTCTGTGTATACAACATTATTCTCTAATGGTTAATGGATAGGAAGACGCTCAACTGTTGGATCTCGTATGATGAATGTCATATTGAAGCAAGCGCCAAGCAGCCTCATGTGGGGTTATACAGCGGCACTCTAGGAAATTATTGATCTCATTGATAGTCGATTTGATGCTCCAGATGTCAAGAACGTGAATGTATTCTAATTCTAGCATCATCAAACCCCTTTGTTACATATTTGAAAAGATATTTGTGCATTCCATCATAGTTAACCTTCTCCACATTAATATGTGCCCGATACTTAACTATTAAGTCAACATTGTGAGGAACAACAAAGGTATTATCAATGGCCAAATGATTCTTAATGGTTGTTAATCCATTATTTGGACGGGCATATTGTGTCATCCCATTTTCCAATACAGTTGTATGTTCAAGATCGATCGTTTTGGATAAGATTTTTGTGCAAGCACCCTTTGACATGTAGATCGAAGATGGCTTCAGAGGTCCACAAGGCCCATGTATCATAAAAGAAGAGACGGCATCATATCCAATTTGATCTACTGTTGGATCAGGTAATTGGGCAGAGATGTAATAATCTATTTTGTCAGCATCTAGGAGGCTATCTTTTTGCAACCATACTATTATGTGTGCATGTGGTAGACCACGTTTCTAAAATTCAATTGTGTAAACAACTGCAAAAAAGGAGAAGGTCAATTTTTAATGTGATATTGAAAAGATATCCTAATTGAATGCTTGTATGGGATATTTATGTAGGAATGAATACCGCATTTATGGGGCCAAAATAATTATGCTTTATTATGTCATCCATTAGGAAATCAAGTTTCATTTTGAATACTGTCAATAATGTCAAGCAGCGATTAGATGGATATTGAGAGGAGAAGAGCACCAAAGCTTCTATAATCTCAGGCCAGTTTGTATTTCTTTGTGAAGGTCATAAATAAAACTGGGCATCCATATTTTCTACATATGGCAATAGAGTCTTGGTATTTCGATATAAATAACGTGGTCCACCAGTGAAGGAACCACGGTAGAATAACTCTCGGCCGGTGGAAGATGCGGATGTGACACCCCTTGAAACATATCTTTGCCAAAGAATTATAGGGGACGATCTATATTTTTTGAAAGCCAACCGATCAAGAGTGTGCGATTCGTTTGTCTTCAACGCAATAGTAAGCATCCACTTGATAAGCTTGTGTTAATCTTTTGCATCTTAGAGGAGTATTGAATTGTCTAGGTACGTCATGCAATCTATATGCATAATACTATAGAATTGTTACTTTTGACGTTGTGCGAGATGTTGACTATCTTTGTAGGTTGAAATAGAAGCTCTTCACTAAAAACTGTCCTCCCCATATGGAAATAATAAAGGATATTGCATGACCATAAATTTATGGTGTTCTTCACTTATTTGTTGCAGATTTGATGCATGATCTTCTATTATAAGGTCCCTACCCACATCGTTAACCCTATATCACCAATAACTAATCCAACAACCTCGGATGCTATTGGTGCCTTTGTAAATATCATCATGGGCATCCGGAGTACCATATATTCTCATGGAGAAATGATCGGGACGTATCAACATCACTAGATGATATTAGTCTTTCACTGGCAGTCCGCAAGAGCCTCACAATGGGACTATGGATATTAAGCATCTCTATCGGTGAGGCAACTATAGTCTCATTAGCGTAAAAAGGGCTATTATGGGAAGAAACTACATTAGTTCTATTTGCAATCTCATTGGAAGTATCATATGTGTAAAGTCTGTGCATATTCTGGACGGCGATTTCCTATAGGAATCAATGAGCCAATCCTATGGCAAATCTGACCGCTAATTTTGAATACATAAGGACCACGGCCATCATTTATTGATTCATCAATCTTGGCACCCATTGAAGTCATGGCAAACATTGTATTGTATCGTCGGATATTGTCAAAGAAGTGGGTTGTAAGAGAGCTGTTCTGAGAGGTTAGCAAATCCAAAAGTGGCTGAGGAGGTGGATTATACCGTGGCAACAATGTTCTCCCTCCTTTACAAAGACAAATTATATATTGGATTTGGTGTATTCCTTTCTCTACGGATGCGTTCTTGGTACGAGAAGAAAGCACCACAATATGAGCAATTGTCTTTGAGGCCCACCAAAGTTTAAGGCTATAAAAATTGTACCGAAAGTATTGGCATTTGGGAAGATTTTTAGTTCCTTCCCCGTGTTGATATACACATGATATATATTGGAAAATGTTAGTTAATCTTACGTTTATGTCTATTGTTTTGTGTGGGTGCATGTAGATGGTCTTGGCACTTAAATCTGTTGTTGGCTGGGAAACAGATGAAGAGGCAGAGGATGATCCTGCTATTCTTGGTCGGACCGAGCGGCCTTGTGCTTGCGAATTAGTTTATTGTGATTACATGTGCATCTATTGGGTTTTGGCGTTGATGACCATCGAATTAGGGGACTAATGAGATTTACCGGGATGGCATGCGGGGAAATGAGTTAAGGTGATGATGTACAAGTTGGAGGTGTTTATGTTTTTTGAGTGGAGGACCCCCAATTCATCAAGGCTTACTTATTTTATGTTTTGAATATTGAGTTTAGGAAAGCCGTACTATTAAGAGGGATTCTAGCACAATCTGTCCAACTGTCGAATCAAATGCTCAAATCCTTCCATCCTGATCATCACAAAAACCACAAAACAGCAAACCAAACCTCATATCTTTCTGGCTGTTTTGTGGAGCGCGGCTGTGCAGTGCACCAGGCGCGGCAGTGCCGCGCTTGGATCTGACCGTTGCGCAGGGAGGTATAAATACCTTTTCTGCCCTTCACAACGGTCACTGCTTCTTCCCCAATCGTTATTCTCGACTGAAGCAGACCAGAGCTCTTTCTCTCTCTCCTCCATTGCTCCTCCTTCACTCCCCAAGTGAGATCTTCATTCCCACCATCAAAACTTGAGGGAAAAGAGGGAAAAGTGAAATTGGAGACCGGATCTACAAGTTCCCCATCTTGAAAGAGCATTTGGTTTGCGTTTGGCCGGCGTGCTAGGGTTTGTTACTCTTGGAGCTTGCTCCTAGCTGGCTAGGCGTCACCCTAGAGCTTGCCAACTTGTGTGGCAGCCTAGGGGGGTTTGTAACCTCGTTCTACTTCAAGAAAATCACCCCACATCTCTAGGGTTTGGTCCCTAGACTTGTGAATGAGGGAAAAGGCTAGCCTTTGTGGAGAGCCAAGCCTTGTGTGGCAACCTCAACAACGTGGAGTAGGGCAGCCTTGGTGGCGACGCTGAACCACGGGTTAAATCTTGTGTCACCTTGTGCTTTACATTCTTGCATATATTTGTGTTCTAGGGTTTGAGCCCTTTGTTGGTTCGAGTTGCCCCTGCAGGTTATTTCTGTTAGATATCTGTTTTCTGCAGGTTGTCCAGACAGGCAAAATATACTCTGTTAGCTTTACGTTTCTATCTTTGGCTCAGCTTTAGATTCATTATATATCTAGCGCGGCAGTGTCGCGCTACTTTTTGACGACATCTGCTCGAGCTGAGTTTTTGCAGAGAGTTTTAACAGGTCACGCCTATTCACCCCCTCTAGGCATCCAGAGATCCTCCTACAAGTGGTATTGAAGCCGTGTCCAGCCAGTATACGCTTCACCACAAGTGAAGTATGGACGTTGTCGGAGGTTCAAGAATGGTGGCAAGACCACCATTCCACCCGAGGAGGTGAGCAGCAGTGAGCTCTCCCTTGGGACTCGCTAGTGAGAGCACTCTTAAGGGGAAACGACCGATCTCGAAAGGAGGGCGGCAAGGCAAGCTAGAAGAGCCGCAAGAAAAGAAGAGAAAGAGAAGAAAAGGCTCGAAGAGGAAGGTAGCTTGAAGGTTGCCGAGAAGCTTCAAAGAAAAGATCAAAGAAGAGTGATCCGTGAAGCTAGAGCTGCTAGGAGGGCAACAAGGGAGAAGAAGAAGCAAGAAGAAGAAGCGGAGTCAAGTGAGCTATCAAGTAGCTCGGAAGATGGAGATGATGATGCCTCCTACATCCCTAAGAAGAAAAAGGAGAAGAAGGATGAGGGCAGCGTGAACAGCATCAAATTTGTAGCCATATCCTTTAACTATTCTTCTTATTTGACTAATCGCGATAAGAAGTCTTTCATCAATGTGCCCATGGGAAAGTTGCCCCCGCTTCGATGGGACAAACTATGCCAAGTGGAAGCACTTGATGAGAGCCTATCTTAAAGCTCTTCACCCCGGTCTTTGGGAGGTTGTGTGCAGCAGATTTCAGCCACCAGTGAACCCCAAGCAACCAACAAATGAAGAGTTGGCAGCCGCACACATCAATGGTCAAGCCACAAGCATCCTCCTAAGTGCTCTAGAAGGAAATGAGTACAATAGGGTGATGAATGTGGATGAGGCAAAGAAGATTTGGGACACTTTAGTACTTGCACATGAAGGTGTGGACAAAGTGAGGAAAGCCAAGATTGACTTGTTGAAGGCCAAGCTCAACCGATTTGTGATAGGTGAAGGAGAGGGGGGCCCAAGAGATGTTTGATAGGTTGATGGTCTTGGTTGGCAAGATTAGAGGCTTTGGAGATGAAGATCTTGATGATCACAAGGTGGAGAAAATCATGCTAGAAGCTTATACACCAAGAAATGATATTGTAGTCACCTTGATTAGAGACAAGAAGAAGTTTGAGCACTTCACTCCAAATGATGTGCTTGGAAGATTGCTTACCTATGATACGCAAAAGAGAAGAGGCAAATGAGAGAAGAAAACTCGGAGAGTTACAAGCCGCTTGATGGCATGAAGATCAAGGAAGTTGCTCTCAAGGCAAACATGACAAGCAAGATAAGTACATCAAGCAAGTCCAAGGGCAGCAAGCAAGCATCTTCAAGCCAAGCCAAAGAGATGAAGAAAATGCAAGATAACATAGATGCAACCTCTTCCTCAAGTGATGATGAAGATGATGGGGTTGATTTCAAGAAGATAGATGATATGGCCCTATTCATGAAGAAGTATGGGAAGGGGATGAAGGCAAATGGCTTTAAAATGGTGCAAAGAAAATTCCCAAACAAGAAGAAGAGAACTTGCTTCAATTGTGGAAGCACCGAGCACTTCATTGCCGATTGTCCTCATGAGAATAAGAACAACAAGTACAAGAAGGACAATGGCAAGGACAAGAAGCAAGACTACAAGAGGAAGGGAAGGACTATGGGAGAGGCACACATCGGGCATGAGTGGGATTCAACAAAGGAATCAAGTGAAGAGGAAGTGAACATTGCAACATTTGCTATGCAAGAGTCATCCTCTACACCAAAGCTCTCTAACAACATGACCGATGATGATGATGATGATGATGACTCCCCTCATGTTTGTCTTATGGCAAAGCATGAGAAGGTAAAAACCAAACCCTCTCCTTCCCTTAGTGATGAATCTAGTGATCTAAGTTAAAACTCTAGTGATGATGAATCTAGTGATGATGAAGAATATGCTAGACTTACTAGAGTCTTTCTTGCTAGAACCTAGATCCCAAAACTAGAGTCTTTCTTGCTCAACTAATGGCGGATTTAGAGAGTGCCCAAGCTGAGTTAGCAAAAAGAGATGAACAACTTGATAAGCTTGAAAAGCTATATGTTGCTAACAAGGAAGCTCTTGTAGTGGAAAGAAGTGAGGTGGCCACTTTGCAAAAGGACCATGCTCTCACAAAGAAAGCTATGATTGCCCTAAATGGGAAATATTGTGACATGCAAGGCAAGCACAAAGCGCTTGAGTCTCAATATAGCATTCTTTGGGAGAGCAACTCACATCTCTCCACCACAAAGGATACCTCTACTCCCTCCACTAGTCAAGGTTGTGGTAAATGCTATAATGTTGATTTGAAATCCTATGCCACTAACCTTGCCAACATGGAAGCTATGAAGAAAGAGATCACTAGACTCACTACCTTAGTTGGTAAAGGGTGTCAAAATGACAAGAAGGCTGCTAGTGGCAAAGTGAATCAACCAAAGAAGCCACAATACATTGATGGGAGAAACCCAAAGATCAAAGATGGACTTGGACACAAGCATGGGAACAAAACCAATGGCCGGGAGGTAATCAATGGATTTGAATGTATTCAGTTCTTGAGCAGGGGGACTAGTGGATACAGAGAAGTCCGCACGTAGCGTGCCACAAAGGCCAAGCCGAGCAAAGATAGCCGTTGAACCACGGCGGTAGGGCGGAACGGCGGCGGTGCCGCCGCCCCCACCTAAAGGGAAGACTATCTGCAACTTCTCTGCTCAGAACAAGGTCAAGAAGCAGGTCCTAAGGCCAAAGGTTGAGGTCCAGAAACCAATGGATGCAGTCTGGGCTGTTCCAAAGAGACATGCTTATCAATTGAAGAGTCAAGTTGCAAAACAAGGATTGAGTTCTCAGTTTATATTGAAGAAGGACAGCAAGGGGAGGTGTTTGCCAAGTACATTGGCAATGACAGGAACATCTTTCGCAACACCTCTATTTGGGTTCCCAAAGTTCTTGTGACTAACTTGAAAGGTCCCAAGCTTAGGGGACCTAAACTTGTGAACTAAACTTGTTTTGCAGGCATACTCCTCCGGTGGGTCAAGTTGGGTGCTTGACAGCGGCTGTACACATCATATGACCGGAGAAAGGAGTATGTTCACGTCATATTCCCCAACTACAAACTATCATGAGAACATTCTATTTGGTGATAACTCTAAGGGGGATGTGATTGGTCTTGGATTTGTAGCGCTTGCCAAGCCAGAAAGCAAGTAGGTGCACCTTACCCACCAAAGAGCTTGATGACCACTACTCAACTATTGGAGTTGATACACATGGACCTCTTTGGACCGGTGGCCTACCTTAGCATCAGGGGTAACAAATATGGCTTAGTTATTGTTGATGATTATTCCCGCTTCACTTGGGTTTTCTTTGTCTTTGATAAGTGCCAGGTACAGGACAAGGTGAAGACTTTTATTAGAAGGGCACAAAGAGAATTTGGTCTCCAAGTCAAGAAAGTGAGAAGTGACAATGGGACCGAATTCAAGAACACCCAAGTGGAAGAGTTTCTTGATGAAGAGGGCATCAAACATGAGTTTTCAGCCGCATACACCCCTCAACAAAATGGTGTAGTAGAGAGGAAGAACCGTACACTCATAGAGATGGCAAGGACAATGATTGATGAATACAAGACTTCGGACATCTTTTGGTGTGAAGCCATCAATACTGCTTGTCATGCCATCAACCGCCTCTACTTGCACAAGAAACTCAAGAAGACTTCATATGAGCTCTTAACCGGTAACAAACCTAAGGTGTCATACTTTAGGGTGTTTGGGTGCAAGTGTTTCATTCTTAACAAGAAGCCCCGAACCTCAAAGTTTGCACCTAAAGTTGATGAAGGTTTTCTTCTTGGTTATGGATCAAATGAGCATGCCTATCGTGTTTTCAACAAAACCACCGGCAGAGTTGAAATCACAATAGATGTGACATTTGATGAATCTAATGGCTCTCAAGTACAGCAAGTTGATCAAAGTGTTGTAGGAAAGGAGGATCCACCATGTGAGGCAATCAAGCAATTGGCGATTCGTGACATAAGGCCACAAGAAGATCAAGCCAATGATGAGGAGGATACACCAGCTGCTGCTGCACAACATTCTGCTGATGTACTCGATGAACAAGTGCAAAGACACACCTCTTTGGAAGCATCCAGCCAGCGCAAGATTGCCGCACTCGGCGTGGCGATGCCGCCTACTACCTCTCGCAGCAACTGATCCAACCCCTACATCACCTGTTCGACCACTTGATCTTGCTCCAATACTTGAAGCCGAGGATGATTATGATGAAGATCAAGGAGAAAATGGAGATGGCATAGATCACCCACGACTTTTTGACAAACTATTCAACGGGATCACCCCGTTGACAACATCCTTGGGAGTCTTCGAAAAGGGAGTTACAACTCAATCTCATTTAGCTACCTTTTGTCAACATTACTCGTTTGTTTCTTCTATGGAACCGACAAAGGTAGATGATGCTCTCAAGGATCCAGATTGGGTACTAGCCATGCAAGAGGAGCTCAACAACTTCGAGAGGAACGAAGTGTGGGAGCTAGTGGAAAGACCCAAGACTAATGTCATTGGCACCAAGTGGGTCTTCCGCAACAAGCAAGATGAGATTGGATTGGTGACAAGAAACAAGGCAAGGTTGGTTGCTCAAGGTTTCACTCAAGTAGAGGGCTTGGACTTCGATGAAACATATGCACCGGTGGCAAGACTAGAAGCAATTTGCATTCTCCTAGCCTTTGCTGCCCATCATGACTTCAAGCTCTTCCAAATGGATGTCAAGAGTGCATTTCTCAATGGCCCTTTGCAAGAGGAGGTGTATGTTGAGCAACCACCGGGTTTTGAAGATCCCAAGTGTCCCAACCATGTCTACAAGCTCGAAAGGCGCTCTATGGGCTTAAGCAAGCACCAAGAGCATGGTATGAATGCCTGTTGATATTTCTTAACGTCATTACTAGAAATAGATAATAAAACTATCTCCGGTAACGGCACCAGAAATGCTTGTTGGCATTTCATAGCGCAATCGCTAAGGATAAATAATATCCTTAGTGACCACGTTAAGAAACATCGGTGATAGATGGATTCATATGTTTGCGACAGTCAATCCGCAAGCACACGGATCTATCATTGTAGCATTTCACCTGGTGGTATTCAGGTATCGTGATTTATATTTTCTCAAAGGAAGGCAGGTTTGTGTAAAGTCTAGCATGATGATGATGATGATCCACAATGTATTTATGAATAACCATTAGTCAAGTGCAGGGGTAAGTAAATGAATATCAGGATAGTGACAAACACACGTAAGCTACTACACCACTAAGGGGAGGAAAAGGACAAAGGAAAATCTACAATGAGCAGGTAATTCTAATATTGCACATGGGTGAACTCTAGTAGCATATGAGGAGGATGAATCATGATGGAGCTACGATCATATGATGAGGAGATGCCCACAACCTGGTATGCCGGCCCGATAGACACTTTCGTAACTCCAACTCAACATCCGAACGTGGAGGAATACAATGGGCGGAATGGGCTGTCACCACCTGCCCCCTACCTCACTACCATGGAATGCTGACATTTTTGATGGTTACTATAAACCTGGACACCACGTCCACGTGTATAGAGAACTACCTAAATCCCCCCGGGGCTCCGACCCTACGGATCGACAAGCAAGGATAAAGGCAAACCCGAAGGTACACCAAACCATCATAATCTACATAACCCGACCAATCTCCATCGAGTCGACATATAAACGGTTAATACTATAGTTAGTCATGTCAATCTTCCAACATGTTAACTATACCATAGCTCACACATTAATAAGATAACATGAGGATAACTATACTCTAGCTCGAACGCATTGCAATATGAATATAAGGACTTGAATAGGGAAAGGAACTCCATAATAATATTAATATTACCGAAAAGATCCTTCCAAGGAGACAAGCCCTCCTTGAAGCTCAACCTTGCTCAAAACTACAACTACAACTATAGAAAGTGAGTAAGTGAAGTGCTCAAGGGTGTGTGTGTTGTGTTTCAAGGAGGGGGGTGTACCTTCCTATTTATACAAGGGGAAACGGTGCTTTTTGGCGGGAGTTTTGGCGCCAACACCGAAAAAGCACCGCCATGCACCGCCTCTACTCCTCCGGGGACGGAACCGCGCAGACACAAGACGGCGGGATCGGGGGCGGGAGCCCACGCGCGCCGCCAGGCGGCGCGCGCCGGCCTAACGCCGCGGGCGGCCTTCTTCGCAGTGGGCTGGTAGCCCACCGTGGTTCACATATTCGAGGTGCTTTGGCTTGGTGCGTGTCGATTTGGCCTGGTGGCGTTCCTTGGTAAAGCGCATTCCTTGAGTTGCGCTTTCACTCTTTATTTACGTCATTTCACTGTTTCCATGTTTGTTCCTGCAAAACAGATTTTCTTCGAATACAAGTGGAACTAGGTGAGTAGTAAAGGTTTATATGACATAAGTGTGTTTTTCCCTCTTATTTAGAGCTAAGTTGGCGGTATAAAGTGTATGATTTTGACCGCCAACAATGCCTTAAGGAATTCTTGCTCAAGCAAGGCTTTGAAATAGGCAAAGCCGATCCTACTCTCTTTACACACAAAGTTGGCAATGATATATTTGTGTGCCAAATATATGTCGATGACATAATATTTGGTAGTACTAACAATGTGTATGTTGAGCAATTTAGTAGGACAATGACCAAGAGATTTTAGATGTCCATGATGGGTGAGCTAAAGTTCTTCCTAGGTTTTCAAGTCAAGCAATTGAAGGAAGGGACATTTAATAGCCAAACCAAGTACACCCATGATATGCTAAAGAAGTTTGAGATGGCTAAAGCAAAGCCAATCAAAACTCCAATGCCGTGCAATGGACATCTTGATCTTGATGAGGAGGGTCCAGCCCGTGGACATGAAGGTATATCGTTCCATGATCGGCTCCCTTCTCTATCTTTGTGCATCTAGGCCCGATATTATGCTTAGTGTGTGCATGTGTGCTAGATTTCAAACTAATCCGAAAAGAATGTCACCTAGTGGTCTGTTAAGAGAATCTTGAGATATCTAGTACTCACTCCTAACCTTGGCTTGTGGTATCCCAAGGGCTCCAAGTTCAATCTACTTGGCTATTCAGATTCTCGACTATGCCGGGTTGCAAAGTAGATAGAAAAAGCACTTCTGGGGACATGTCAATTCCTTGGACGGTCCTTAGTGTCTTGGAGCTCTAAGAAGCAAAATTGTGCATGCCGTGCTCAACTACTTTGGATGAAGCAAACCTTAAAAGATTTCGGATGTCATTACTCAAAAAATCCCACTTTTGTGTGACAATGAAAGTGCCATAAAACTTGCAAACAATCCTATAGCCCACTCCAGGACCAAACACATTGACATCCGTCATCACTTTTTTTGAGAGACCATGAACTCAAAGGAGATATCGCAATTCGCCATGTGAGCACCGAAAAACAACTAGCCGATATCTTCACTAAGCCTCTTGACGAGTCAAGGTTTTGTGCTTTTGCGTAGTGAGCTAAATATACTTGATTCTCGTAACTTGGTTTGAACTCTAGCTCACAATGTTTGATTCCTAGCATGTGTAGGAAAGGAATTTGAAAAGTTTAATTATTGTGTTTCAAAATCTATTTGTGAAAAGCAACCCTATGCTCATGACCATGGTTCTGTTTTGATGTTTGATACTGGCCATGACAGGGGGAGGCTAATGAGCTATTCGAGACAGAGAGAGTCATTTTTGTGGCATATTATTCTACTCACGGGGTTAAGGCGCGGGCAAATGCATGATGGTCTTGTGGCGGTGCCAAGCCGCCAGTTTTTCTCTAAAAACCGCCCCGTGACCCTCCTCGAATCGTTGGGCCATTTTTTAACCTTTTCTCTCTAAGTCCGCCCACGCTCTTTCTTTCTCACCTATCCGATCGCGCCGCTCCCGTGCCTCCTTCTCTCTCACGCCAAGACGGCGGCGCCGCCGCCGGGCCGCCTTTCCTCCGCTCGCGCTAGGGCGCGCAAGCAGCGCCGCCATCGCCGACGACGACGCCACCCTGCTCACGGCAGTCCCGCTGGGAGCCTTGGCCGCTCCCCATTCTCTCCTCTTCTCCTCAATCCCGCGTGGAGCAAGGTACAAACCCTAACCCGAAAGTGGAATTTGCTCGATCTATGCAATGTGATGCTTTTTAATCATGGATTTCCACCCTAGATGATGTATGATGAAAGTGAAGTGGATTTTAGAGATTAAATCGGGTCGATTTTGTGTTCCATGAATTTAGTGAAAGAGGGGAGGGGCACGGCATGGTCGTGAACTAGAACCTCACGGTTCCTAACCGATTCAAACAGCTTAAACCCTCTTTCTCACTAGGATTATGGACTACAAAATGAATCGGATAGAATTTCTAAAATTAATTTCAATATCATTGGACAATATCCCTACAAAATCCATGATTAAATGTCACTTTCACTTTGACTTGTGTGGATTTGTTTTCAACTCGTGAGAGCAGGATATTGCTAGAAGTAGGAGGTAAACAATGAGAAAACCGAAGTAGTGACTGAATGAAAGAACTGGCGGCGCAAAGGAAAGCGGCGGAGTTGGTGCGGCAATGCCGCTACCGGGTTAAAAAATCCAACTTCAATCGGTCAAAACTCGCTTTTTCTTCTTATTTAAACCCTACCTCTATCTCTATCTAAATTTTGCAAGATTCAGTTTCTCATCACAGCTTTATATATTGCATACATGGAAGGAGGGAATGACCGGAGGGGCAAGAGGAAAGTCGTTGAGAGGTCTCACTCGCATTGTGCAAAGGGCGAGAGGTGACTATGGCGTTCTTGCAAAGAAAGCGCCCAATCGGAGAGGATGTGATTGAGCAGATGGGTCACACTATGGTAATGGAAGCTATTCAGGGCACCCAGAGCACATCATGGCATTCAACGGTGACTACATGCGGCTTTGTTGATGGTGAGTTTGTCATGACTAGGCCACCAATCAATTCAACCATCCAAAGTGACATACTATAGCACCGGTGAGAAGCTTGTGACCGCAGAAAAGGAAGAAGAATGCCTATGAGAATCCAAAGTTGCGAGGAGTTGATCCACGATTTTGGAATGAGTTTCATGCAGATTTCTATCTCACCGCCATCAACTACAAAAAGAACAAGATTATTCAAATGCAAAGACATTGACTTTGAAGCTATGGCAATGAAGAATGAGACTACATTCAATGCCGCTATTGAGGTTTGTGGCGGGTTTGACTTGACCGATATATGGCTTTCTCCTATAACCTGGAATTGGGAGATCCTTAGCCGTTCCATGCCACCTACTTCTTAGATCGGGATCGGGATGTGATGCATTGGATGACCTGATAGGACACACTATCGCATCGCCTTCAAGAACTTGGCTCGGATTTTTGGCTTCAAGGATACTCACAGGGAATTTGACAAGATTCATGCTAACTTGGCATATGGGGTGACTGATGTTGGGCACTTGTGGAGGAATCCAAGAAACAAATCAGCTAGCGTGAGTGGTCTCAAGAATCAGTACTATGTGTTGAACAACCCGATCAGATGTACTATTGACCCTAAGGATGGTGCAGCCTCAGATGTGAATGCCTACACTAGGAATGTGCTTGACAAGATACACTCTGGGAGGAGGTTCAATGTTCCTAGGTTCATGTGGATGCAACTATTCTTTGCTCTGAACAATGGTAGGAGGCACTTACCCTATGCACCCTATCTTATGTTCATGATTGAGAGGGTCACCGGGAAGATCTTTCCCAAGGATGAGTATCACACACCATACAACATTGAGAAGACCATGCCCGGTAGCTAGGAAGGAGGCGAGAGGAGGCCGGACAGATAGTGGGAGGCACCTCCAGAGGCCCGTGAGGACCTTCGAGTCTTCTCGTGGGAGGACACACCACGAGCAAAGAGCAAAAAGTGGTGGCATGAAGGACAAGATGAAGAGTATGTTGAAGGTTATTTTTGGACATTGCTCATATGCTTCTCGAGATGGCCTATGACACTAGGCTGAAGGTGAGGGAGACACTTCGCAGCACTCGACGACACCCTGCTGTTTTGGACTTCATGCAGATCCTTTGAGAGTCGTGTTTAGCTAGTTTGTGAGGTTGAGAGACCGAAAATCTATTTTATGTAATAAGTTGCCACCTATTTGACTCTATTTGTATCGAATTTGCATCTGTGTGTGCCTGGACCTGGTTTGCATGTCATATTATGTCGGTTTACTGTCTTTATATATTGTTTTCTGCTGTGAAAATCTTATGTTGATCCTGGATTTGGACAAGTGGCGCGGGCAAGCTGCTTCGCTTCATCTCTTGCAAATCATTCTCTGGTGCCTTAAATTGTCATACTGCATTTCTTTTCACGATTATACCTGTGACACTTGTTTTTGCACACCCACAGTAGGCATGGATGTAGGGGAGGCCCCTAACCACACCTAAAATGTGAATCTTCACTTTTCATGTCAAACTTGGAATTCAAATCCAATTCACATATTTAGGGGAGGCTCCTACATCCATTGTTCGAAAAATCTCAGTTTATATTTCATATCTTATGTAAGCTCTAATTGGGTTGTCATCAATCACCAAAATGGGGAGATTGTAAGTACAATCAAGCCCTAAGTGGGTTTTGGCGTTGATGACCACCGAATTAGGGGACTAATGAGATTTACCAAGATGACATGCAGGAAATGAGTTAAGGTGATGATGTACAGGTTGGAGGTGTTTATGTTTGACAGTGGAGGACCCCCAATTCATCAAGGGCTTACTTATTTTATGTTTTGAATATTGAGTTTAGGAAAGGCGTACTATTAAGAGGGATTCTAGCACAACCGTCCAACTGTCGAATCAAATGCTCAAATCCTTCCATCGATCATCACAAAACCACAAAACGACAAACCAAACCTCATATCTTTCTCGGCTATTTTGTGGCTGGTGGCGTAGCGGTGCACCAGCAAAGGCAGTGCAGCGCTTGGATCCGACCGTTACGCAGCAGGGAGGTATAAATACCTTTTCGCCCTTCACAACGTCCACCGCTTCTTCCCCAATCGTTATTCTCGAATGAAGCGAGACCCAGCTCTTTCTCTCTCTCCTCCATTGCTCCTCCTTCACTCCCCAAGTGAGATCTTCATTCCCACCATCAAAACTTGAGGGAAAAAGGGAAAAGTGAAATTGGAGACCGGATCTACAAGTTCCCCATCTTGAAAGAGCATTTGGTTCGTGTTTGGCCGGGCGTGCTAGGGTTTGTTACTCTTGGAGCTTGCTCCTAGTCGGCTAGGGCGTCACCCTAGAGCTTGCCAACTTGTGTGGCAGCCTAGGGAGGTTTGTAACCTCGTTCTACTTCAAGAAAATCACCCCACATCTCTAGGGTTTGGTCCCTAGACTTGTGAACGAGGGAAAAGGCTAGCCTTTGTGGAGAGCCAAGCCTTGTGTGGCAACCTCGACAACATGGAGTAGGGCAGCCTTGGTGGCGACGCTGAACCACGGGTTAAATCTTGTGTCACCTTGTGCTTTACATTCTTGCATATATTTGTGTTCTAGGGTTTGAGCCCTTTGTTGGTTCGAGCTGCCCTCGCAGTTATTTACATTAGATATCTGTTTTACGCGACGTTGTCCGCACGAGCTAAATATACTCTATTAGCTTTACGTTTCTATCTTTGGCTCGCTTCAGATTCATTATATATCTAGCGCGACAGAGCCGCGCCTGTAGCGCAGGCAAATGCCGCGCTACTTTCTGACATCTGCTCGAGCTGAGTTTTTGCAGAGAGTTTTAACAGGACACGCCTATTCACCCCCCCCCTCTAGGCATCCAGAGATCCTACAGGGTTACACCTAGCATTCACAATACAAATCAACATATAGTACCTAAGGAGTCTAACCTAATAATATCCTTGTGAACACAGGAAGAGTCTAGGCAAATAATATCCTTGTGAACACGGGAATCAATGGTAATTTCCTTGTGAACACGTAAAATCAATAGTAATAGTTTTCTTGTAAACAAAATTATTTCTCATCTAATTCAAAAAAAGGATAGTTCAGAGAAGTAGTTAACTCGACATGGTGTTGGCGGTCATTATCAAGCATTTAATACCGCCAACTCGGAGTTCATTCCAAGGAAATAAACAATCTCATGGTGCATATGCATTTATTTCTAACCTAGTTCCACTTGTATTGGTAGAAAACATGTTTTGTAAGTATAAAAGTGGAAATGTGTACAAATACGCCTAATAAACAATGAAAGCACAAAACCGGGATTGCGCTTTGTCAAGGGGAGGGCCAACAGGCCGGAATCGGGCAAAATGGGCCGATGCACCTACGGAAAATGAGCCAAAATGGGCCAAGAGGTGACACATGAAAGCCCGCTCGAGCCAGCCAAACACGGGGCGGCCGGCCGGCCCCCTGGCGGCGCGGCGGTGCAAGCGTGGCCCCGATCCCGCCGCGCCTTTCGACTTCCACATGCCAAAATATTAACGTGGGAAAGGATGGTGCAAAATTCGTTTGGCGCCGGTTTTCTCCCGCCAAAGTGCCTAAATTTGGCCTCACCTCATGTATAAATAGAGGGGCACACCCCTCTAAATACACATCCACACACACAAGCATTCACTCACTCATTGTTTCACTCACACACTCCACTCCACCACTCACACTTAGTACACATTAGAGTAGAGGAAAGGAGCTAAGTTAGAATTAGAAGGGAGTGAGAGAGGAGGAAGTGTGGAGAAGAGGAGTAGCGACCCCTCCCGCCTCGGGTAGACGGAGTTCGAACCACGTCGGCTCCCGCCTCTCGCATTTGTACCTCTACGGATCATCCTCTTCGGTTTGGAGTAAGAGATCCGTGTTCTAATTACGAATTATCTTCGAGTTTGAGTTATTACTTTAATTATACGTTAGCCGGTTCGTTGTTTACCATATCGGTAGATGCTCTAGTAGAGGACTCCTGATGAAGACGGATGTTCCTGGCCGACACTAGAGTACGTGATAAGTAGTATAGACGTGGTGTCTAAACTACGAGTCACCCTCGCTTGCCAATCAGTCCACGGTAGTGAGGTAGGCGGCCGGTGGTGACAGCCCTGTTTGACCTTAGTATTCCTCCACGTCGGGCGTGCGGTAGTCCGGAGGCGGACCCCTTCGGCGGACCGGGGGAGAGCCGGTGGCTACGTGAACGTATAAGAAAAAGAAGTAATTTGGCTTTAGGATAATCTGCTGTAGTAGAAACTCACTACCCAGTTCACCCTTTCCATCTTCATCCCGGTAGCTAGTCAAACCTGACTTAACACCCGTTCCTCGTGGAAATCGATACCCTGAACACTTAGGGTGAAGTGCTACAACGGTATTTCCGTGCGCTTGCTATGACTAACGACACCAACGCATTTACGCGTTAAGAAACACCAACAAGCATTTTCGCGCCCGTTTCCACCCCGCCATTAAAACAAAAATCTAAAAAAATTTTATGGAGCACTCAACTATTGCAAAACTGTCTCATGCGCTCCGAGTGGCGAGCTCTTAGAACGCCCATCTTCTTGAAGCCCATCACAGCTTCGAAGTTATGAGCTCATACGGCCTACCGGCCATGGTTGGGATCAATCCTTCTCGGGTTATGATTACGAAAAATCCATACCATCACCCGAGGGAGTTTGAGCAACTCGTGCTTGCCTCACCATTGAAGGCATGTCACAAGACACGTTGAGGTGGAAGCTATTCCCTTTCTCACTTGAGGAGAGAGCGAAAACTTGGTGGTTCGACCACAACGTAGGGAAGGTAGCGGTGATTGGGAAGAATTGCGAGCAAGGTTTTTGCCAAGCTTTCTTCCCTATATCTCTAATTGCTTCCCTCCGTCAAGAGATACTCGCTTCCCGACAAGGGGAGAAGGAGTCGATTAGGTGCGACTGGGGACGATTCTCAATTTTAACGAGGTGCGGTCCGAGAACTATCCATTCCCGACCATGTGCTATTTCAGCATTTCTCGGTTGGGTTTGACTAAAGAGTCTCGCGCCTGCAGTTAGACACGGCCGCGAGGAGGGTCGCTTTTACACACAAAACCACAGAGGAAGGGAAGCCCTTTTAGACCGAATACTTGAAAACACCCCTCCTCTAGAACCCGGCCCGTGTTGAGCCGGTGTCCGACGAGGTTTCATCGCTTCAAGCGAACCTCGAAAATACCGGACCGAACCAAAGGAGGAACCCCTTCTGGGAGACCTCCCGTATATCGAGGACGTATTGCTTGAAGATTTCGGAAATACCTCGAAATACGAGTCGGTAAAGAGACCACCAGTTCCTATCACCCCTAGAGAACCTTTAAGCATGCGGACTCTCTACGAGAGTCAATCAAGGGTTAACGTCTATCATGAGCGGCGAATGGGTACACGAGAATGAGTCATCTTCGAAGAAATTCGGATTCGTACTCCCTCGTTCCCCATTCAATGCATAATAAAAGAAAACAGGAAACGGTATTGTATAACCCAACCAGGCATTAACATCATGTCACAAACCTATGCCCAAACTTATTTTGAGGAAGAGCAACGCTGGCCCACAATAAAGACTTTTAGAGCTGATATGCGTTCAACTCTCCAAGGGTTGGGGGTTCTACATAATGTTTCTCTTTACCATGAAGGTGTCGAGAATGAGCCTTGATTTCCACATTTTTGACATTGAGGATTTCGACATTCTAATTGGCCATCCCCTAGAAAAGTTATTCGATCCACCAAACACGGGGAGTTAGATGTCAAATTAGGTAGGGACACGTTCACGCTACCCATACAACAATCCAAAAACACAATAGCTGAACCCCGTCCCCCGATAACAACCATAGAGGTGGTGTCAAAAATACCTTTTGAAACTCTGAAGAATCTTTAGAAAGAGACTCCAAATTCTTCATTGAAGAAATTAGCGAGATAGATGAATTTATCATCTCCCTAAAGAAGAAGAAACGACACCACCTCCCATTGAGCTAAAAGCCCTTCTGAAGGATTACGCTATGTTTTCCTAAACAATGACAAAAATGCTCCCGTAATTATCGGTGATAAATTAACCGACGAGGAGTCATCCAAATTGATAAAAATACTAGAAAAACATAGGACGGTCTTCGGGTATTCATTGCATGATTTAAAAGGGATTAGCCCTCTAATTTGCTCTCATCGCATCCTGTTGACCCGGAAAAAGTCACCCTCACGCGAACCACAACGCAGGCTCAATAATGAGATGAGAGAAGTCGTGAAGAAGGAAGTCCTCAAACTTCTTCACGCCGGGATATCTATCCCGTACCACCAAGCGACCGGTTAGCCCCGTCACGGTGGTACCAAAGAAAGGAGGCATGACGGTGATTGAAAACGCTAAAAATGAATTAATTCCACGGCGTGCGTCGTCACGGGGGTGGAGAATGTGCATTGACTACCGAAAACTCAATGCGGCAACAAAGAAAGATCACTTTCCCGCTCCCCTTCATTGATGAAATGTTGGAGCGGTTAGCGAAAAACATTCTTTCTTACGTTTCCTCGATGGGTATTCAGGTTATCACCAAATTCCCATCCACCACGATGATCAAAGCAAGACAACTTTCACATGCCCGTATGGAACATACGCTTATAGGAGAATGTCGTTCGGGTTGTGTAATGCACCGCTTCATTCCAACGGTGCATGATGTCGATATTCTCAGACTTGATTGAAGAAATCATGGAGGTATTCATGGACGATTTCTCCGTCTATGGAAAAACCTTTGACAACTGTCTTGAGAATTTAGACCGAGTCTTGCAACGATGCCAAGAGAAGGACCTGGTACTAAATTGGGAAAAGTGCCATTTCATGGTCCGAGAGGGCATCGTCCTTGGACACCTAGTGTCCGAGAGGGGGATTGAGGTAGATAAAGCAAAAATTGAAGTAATTGAAAAACTACCTCCCCCTGTGAACGTAAAAGGAATCCGTAGTTTTCTAGGCCACGGAGGATTTTATAGACGGTTCATAAAAAGATTTTTCACAAACTTCTAGACCGTTAACAAGCCACGCTAGCTAAGGATGTACCTTTTAAGTTCAGCGATGAGTGCATGAAAGCTTTTCTTACCATTAAGAAAGCACTCATCTCAGCACCAATCATTCAACCACCGGATTGGTATTTTGCCTTTTGAGATCATGTGTGATGCTAGTGATTACGCCGTTGGTGCGGTCCTTGGCCAAACCAAAGATAAAAAGCATCACGCGATCGCCTATGCTAGCAAAACGCTAAATGGAGCTCAATTAAATTACGCCACAACGAAAAAGAGCTCCTAGTCGTCGTGTTTGTTATTGATAAGTTTAGGTCTTACTTAGTGGGATCCAAAGTGATTGTCTACACCGATCATGCGGCATTGAAATACTTGCTCACTAAGAAAGACGCTAAACCTAGACTAATAAGATGGATTCTCTTACTCCAAGAATTTGATTTAGAAATTAAAGACAAGAAAGGAGTAGAGAACACCGCTATGATCATTTGTCGCGTTTGCAATTCACTAACACGCGGGAGTTACCTATCAATGATTTCCTATGCGATGACATGCTCCTCAAGGTGGAGGACGTAACCCCATGGTATGCAGATATTGTAAATTACATGGTTTCAGGTTACGTACCACCCGGCGAATCAAGGCACAAGTTACAAGTTGAGAGTCGCCGCCACCTGTGGGATGATCCGTACCTATACCGAGTATGTGCTGACGGCATGCTAAGGAGATGTGTACCCACCAGAGAGGGACAGCAAATCATCGAAAAATGCCATGCAGCCCCGTACGGAGGCCATTATGGAGTACATCGCACTCAAGCCAAAATTTGGCAGTGCGGATTCTTCTGGCCAACAATGTACCAAGACACAAAAGAATTCATCAGAAGATGCCAAAAGTGTCAGCTGCAAGGAGGAATTATGTCAAGAAATGCAATGCCCCTCAACTACAATCTCCAAGTGGAAGTCTTCGATGTTTGGGGTATCGACTTCATGGGACCTTTTCCAAAGTCCCATGATAGTGAATACATCCTCATCGCAGTCGACTACGTGTCCAAGTGGGTTGAAGCTCTGGCATGCCCTGCCGCTGATGCCAAACATGCCAGAAAAATGTTCCATGAGATCATTTTTCCAAGGTTTGGAACACCAAGGATGGTCATAAGTGATGGAGGATCACACTTCATAGACAGATCCTTTCGAGCTTTCTTGCGAGATTTGGGATCCAAGCACAATATAGCCACACCTTACCATCCTCAGACAAGCGGCCAAGCAGAAACGTCAAACAAACAAATCAAAAACATTCTGCAGAAAACTGTCAATGTAATGGGGAAGGGCTGGAAAGACAAGCTACCCGATGCACTCTGGGCATACAGGACAGCTTATAAAACCCCCATCGACATGACACCATTCCAAGCGGTCTCACGGAAAAAGTTGCCACTTGCCAGTAGAACTCGAACATCGAGCCTACTGGGCAATCAAGACATGGAACATGGACCTTAAGCTAGCCGGGAAAAACAGACAAAAACAATTAACCGAGCTAGAGGAATGGAGGGAGAAGGCGTATCACAGTGCCAAGCTATACAAAGAAAGAACAAAAAGATGGCACGACCACCGAATCCAAGCAGAAAAACTTTCCCACGAAGGAGACAAGGTACTACTCTTTAACTCTCGTGTGTGAAGCTATTCGGTGGAGGAAAGTCTGCGAGCAAATGGAAAGGGCCATACACCGTCGTCGACATCGCACCCCATGGCGCAATCACCATCACTGCAGACGACTCGGGTAATTTATCAAAGGTAAATGGCCAACGTTTAAAAATTTTCCTCGAGCCTTCTCCAAATAAATATATAGAGAAAATAATGTTGGTAGATTTTGAACAATATAAAAACAACTCAACAATTGCTACCAACATATTGGAAAGAAAACACAATAAAAATAATATTAAATACAAAAACACATAACCATTTCCTTTCTTTTCCTTTTCTCTATTTTATTTTTATTCCTAAAATAAGAAAACATCACTCCAAACCGGGTTTTCCACCGATGCACCGATGTGGGGCCAATGTTCGATAAGATAGAGATGAGGGGAAAAGGTCGCGCATGAGACGTGCTCACCGGGGCGGCCGGCGCCTTACAAGGGCGGCCGGCCCCCTCTTGCGACCCCTCGCGCCCGGTCTTCTCGCGACGACTCGATCCCACCGGGCCTATCCCAAGTACACTGCGGTGCACGGCCACAATTCACCGCCGAGGGCTATAAATTGAGCTCCAACCCCCATTTGAAGATCACACCAAACCAATTCACTTCTCCCTCATTTTGAATACTTGCTCAACCTATCCATGGGAAACAACAAAGCCTTGTACCTCTCCTTAGGATTAGACATTGAGCCATCTCAAGAAAAACCCGGAAGAAATAGAAGAAGCCATGTTCGTGTCGGCTCAACCAGCGGCAATCTTACCACCTATCAAAACTCCCAGGCCATCCTTCCCAATCAGGAACAAGGGTTCACCTAGCACGAACCGGCTTCATAAACCTCCCAGAAACAGCAAACCCAACGCAAAACTCATCTCCAGGAAACTGCCATCCAAATCAACCACAACTCCCGCACAAAGGAAGCCGTCGATAGAAAAAGCTGCCCTCAAGAAGCAAAGACGCAGCGTAGTCAAAAGAATTAGACCACCACTAGGGAGCCCCCCTATTAGAGGACAGCCCCCTGGTTTCTTCAGTGATAGTGAGGAAGAAAAACCTAAGAAGAAAACTACACTTGCAGTGGTCAACACAAGGATCAACAGCCTACAAACAAGAATAGAGAAAATTCATAACGAAGTAGCTGTAGCGAAATTAGAAGTGAAAAATCTAGAAGATTCCCTTTCGACTATGCGTCGCGGGTTTAATGAGAGATTAGACCGTCTAGCGGAGACAATAAATAGGGCTCGAAATCACCGATTGCTTCGGGCTTTTAAATTCCTCGCATTTATTTTTATTGTAATTGTCCGAAGATCAATAAAGTTTGTCTTTGAATATTTCATTGTGCACTTGTTTCTCTATGTATTTTTGTTAACACGTGAAAGAATCAAGTGTGGGGAGATAAAATTCATATGCCATAATGACCAACTTAAAAACATAGACAAACTTTATCCTTTCGTCAATCTATTAAAAGAACCACACATTATCTCGAATTTTTGTGCTTTGAGAGATAGCATGATTACTTGAATTTCTCCTTCTGTACAAATAAGACTTGGTTTTTCCTATTGAAAAATAACCCAAAATCATGTTCTGGGATAATCAAAACCTGAACTAGTATTCAAACAAAATAGCTACTTCCTTATTTATTGCATCTCGTCAAATTCAAAGATTAATGTTTGAGAAAGTTTCATGGTCCCAAGATCGAAACACATGTGCACAAATAAATTGGTGTTAAACCCTCATGCTTCAAAGACATGGGCTATGCTAAAAAATGGGCACGTGTGCCGCATATATAAAAAAAAAACAATGGGTATGTCGATGCCCGCCTATTCAAAAAAAAAAAAAAAAGAAATAATGGACAAGTGTCCGAGGGCTTAGTAGAGCCCACTTCTCCAAAAAAAAGGGGGGAGAAGAAATAATAGACAAGTGTCCGTGGGCGAGTAGAGCCCACTTCTCCAAATAAAAAAAGCAAACAAGCCCATGACTCTTTAAAAAGCAAAGAGGCATCATAACTAAAAAGAACATTTCTCATATGCACATCTTTGATCTAGGAATATGACACTTCCCTCCATTAATCTAGAATTTGACTTGACATTTTATACAAGGAAGTAAGCAATTTTGTTGGTACTCTCAAGTTTGATTAAACCCAGGAACATAGCACAAATTCTTTTCAAAAATTTGAAAAACAACCAAGTCTATTTGTGCAGTGTAAGTAGAAAGAAAGAACTCCTGCTTATCTCCATCGCACGATCATTCAAGATAATGTGGTAGAACACTTTGAATATTGACAAAGGAAACAACCTCACAAAAACCTAAAGTTCGACTTTACTCGAGGACGAGTAAAAGCCAAGTGTGGGGGAGTTGTTGGCGGTCATTATCAAGCATTTAATACCGCCAACTCAGGTTCATTCCAAGGGAAATAAACAATCTCATGGTGCATATGCATTTATTTCTAACCTAGTTCCACTTGTATTGGTAGAAAACATGTTTTGTAGGTATAAAAGTGGAAACAGGTACAAATACGCCTAATAAACAATGAAAGCACAAAACCAGGATTGCGCTTTGTCAAGGGGAGGGCCAACAGGCCGGAATCGGGCAAAATGGGCCGATGCACCTACGGGAAAATGAGCCAAAATGGGCCAAGAGGTGACACACGAAAGCCCGGCTCGAACCGGGCCAAACCTGGGCCGGCCGGCCCCCTGCGGCGGCCGGCGCAAGCATGGCCCCGATCCCCCGCGCCTTCGCTGACTTCCACATGCCGAAATATTAACGCGGGAAAGGATGGTGCAAAATTCGTTTGGCGCCGGTTTTCTCCCGCCAAAGTGCCTAAATTTGGCCTCACCTCATGTATAAATAGAGGGGGCACACCCCCTCTAAATACAGATCCACACACACAAGCATTCACTCACTCATTGTTTCACTCACACACTCCACTCCACCACTCACACTTAGTACACATTAGAGTAGAGGAAAGGAGCTAAGTTAGAATTAGAAGGGAGTGAGAGAGGAGGAAGTGTGGAGAAGAGGAGTAGCGACCCTACGCCTCGGGTAGACGGAGTTCGAACCTGTCGGCTCCCGTCTCGCATTTGTACCTCTATGAATCATCCTACTTGGTTTGGAGTAAGAGATCCGTGTTCTAATTACAGTAATTATCTTCTCGAGTTTGAGTTATTACTTTAATTATACGTTAGCCGGTTCGTTGTTTACCATATCGGTAGATGCTCTAGTAGAGGACTCTCGATGAAGACGGATGTTCTGGCCGACGCTAGAGTGCGTGATAAGTAGTGTAGATGTGGTGTCTAAACTACGAGTCACCCTCGTTTGCCAATCAGTCCACGGTAGTGAGGTAGGCGGCAGGTGGTGGTGACCCCTGTTTGACCTTAGTATTCCTCCACGTCCCGGCTGTGCGGTAGTCCGGAGGCCGGACCCTTCTGGCGGAGACCAGGGGAGAGCCGGTGGCTACGTGAGCGTATAAGAAAAGAAGTAATTTGGCTTTAGGATAATCTGGCTGTAGTAGAAACTCACTACCCAGTTCACCCTTTCCATCTTCATCCGGTAGCTAGTCAAACCCGACTTAACACCCGTTCCTCGTGGAAATCGATACCCCTGAACACTTAGGGTGAAGTGCTACAATGGTATTTCCGTGCGCTTGCGGACTATTACTCGCTTACGCTAAGAAACACCAACACATGAATATGGTTTTTACATTACATATATTGTAACATATTTGGCAACTAACACTCCCTTTTATACTAATCAAACATGAATGTTGTCTAACCATGGTGTTAAAGAAAATAATCAGAAGGTAGGCCTATGATTCAACAGGAAATAATACAAAATATACAGAGGATTTAGGATTTTGAGAGGAACCTGATTGGAAGAGCAAATATCTTAATTATTCTGCATCGACTCTGAAGATAGTTCAGTGGAGAAATTTGCAGCAATCAAGCAGTGTAGAACTTTCAATGATGAAACCTGGAAGAAATAATTGGATAATTGAACATCACTGTGGATGGTGAATAATTTGTAATTACATTGTAGAAGAAAATGAGTATACCTGTGCCTGCATTGGGAATGTGAATCTCAGAGGACGCATGAAGTGTATCTTATATTTGGTAGAAGCCATGGAATGAATTAGGAATTTATGTATCATAAATGGCAGCATTGGTGGAGGGTATCATAAATGACAGCATTGGTGGAAGGCTGCGTTGGACAGTTGCTGAAGACGAAGAAGAATTGAACGGGAGGGTAGCCATGGGAGGTATGTGAACCATCGGGAAGGGGGGGGGGGGGGGGAGAGAGTTTGACTGAAACGGCGGAGGAGAAGGCACACACGGCCGAGGTCAAAAGCGATGTCGGAGTGGATCCCGGAGCCTCCGCGCCATGCCAGCATCAATACGTTTCGGGAGATGGACAGGCCCACCGCTGCCACCGCCGCTGCTGGAGTTCCCCAGCTACCTCTCCTGTCTCCCCACCGACATCTCCCCACCAACACAGTTCCTGCCGAAGCCGCTCAGGTTCCCAAATCCCCCCACCGGCGCTCGGTAGGATGATGCCATCAGGAGGAGGGAATTGCTGGGCGGGCCTTCCGTATCACCTTCGGTCTCCAGCTATAGCGGACAATTCGAGGCGGGCGATGCTCCCCAGCAGAATACGGCCCGGTAGGTGGAGAGGCCGCCGGCGAATCCATGTACCATCCGTCACGGCGGTGCAGCGGAGGCTACGGAGTTGCGCGGCGATGCAGCGGTGGCTGGAGGCTACGGAGTTGCGGCTACGGCGCTCAGATGCAATGAGAGAATCACCGGATGTGCGGAGCTGCAAGGGACGGAAGGGTGAGGCAGTGCGAGGGGGATGGCGGTCCAGCTTGTTGGTTTTGGGTGGGCCGAGTTTAGGGGTCTCATTGGCCTAATGATGTTGTTTTGAAACGTGTTTGAGTGTTTCTGTAGTGACAACTACTACCTGACAACAATTTTTTCTCCTGTTACTAATTGATTTCTAGTTTAAATTTGGCCATGGCTGTCACTCAAAAGTTAGTTAAAATTGAAAGGTTGACTGATTCCATACATGTCTTCGACGTCCACATGATGTCCTCCTGTCTGGTTTGGTGCAAGTGTTATTACCTTACCATTCAGAAAAATAGCTGGTAGCACTGAGTGTCTTGGGCAGGGACCTGATAGTACAACTTGAATGCATTCCAGGACATGCATATTTGTTAGACATCAGCGACAAACGGGATAACATTCACAACATGCATATTTGTGAGCCATCAGTGACAAACGGCATAAGATTCAGAAGACCTCAATTCATTCGAGAACATACACTCAGTGTCACATGCACATTCTGTCAGAATAGGAAACCTGATGTCAATTTTTTTTGACAGGCATACTCCAGCCATAATTTGACTGCCATAATTCAAAGGCAAACATAGAGTTATCTCATATTAAAAAGCTACTGTTGCATTCCAGACACAATTCATATAAAAGGCACACACCAATTTCTCAGTCCAGCTACAATTTATACATTCAGAGGCATAATTCAGAGGCGCATAGAGCCATACATTCAGAGCCATATATAAAATCACAGAGACGATATACTAACCGAACATGACAGGAAAAAGATGCACAAATTTTTTATTGTAAAGAGCAGTCATTACCAATAATAACAAAGTGGAATATCTAGATATGTTGTACAGCTCTTAACTGTTGGTGATGCCATAAAAGATATAATACATTTATCTTATGTAAGTCTTTGGTAGATGATTCCAGCCCCTTAATCTTTTTTATTCATGCATGCCTGATAGCTGTTAACACATGCATAAGCATGTATGGTGTCCTGAAGAAACAGACTGAAGTGCAATGTTTTCCTAGGCGGGTTCTTATGCATCTGATGTCAATGGGTTGGAGGGTCGGTTTGCTGGATTCCACCAACAATGGCGGAGGATCAGAGAGTCTGATTTCTTTCAGGTTGAATGATAGTTGGCCTGCAAAAGAGTGCATGGGGTTATAGCATTCTGTTTTTAAATGCACTTGAGTGAATGGGCTTTAAATTCAAATTTTTTACCTTGAGGTCGATGAATCTGCGAGATTTTTCAATCAAGTTGTTGAGGTGATCGCCTGCTATGCTCAGCAGTTTGGCCGTTGCATTGTGAAGGCAGCTGCATCGATCACCATGAAGCATATCCAGGTGAGTGAGTCCATCATGTATTGCCTTTGTCTCTGTTAGGGCATAAGCACCTCCATCTCGCGCATCTTCCTCCTCACCTTGTTCTTCACATTATTGGCATATTTGCTTGCCTTCTGCCTCTTTTCTAGTGCACGGTTCTGGAGGAAACTGAAAACTCAGTGTTAGATGTTGTTAGGGCATAAGCAGCTCCATCTCGCGCATCTTCCTCCTCACCTTGTTCTTAACATTCTTGGCATATTTGCCTGCCTTCTGCCTCTTTTCTAGTGCACGGTTCTGGAGGAAACTGAAAAACTCAGTGTTAGATGTAGTGTCATAAACACTGAACATGGCATGAAAATGATTTGTTCTAGTTGAACAAAGTGCACCTACCATAAGTAAATCGTTGTTGAACGTCGATGCAAAGAGCCAAGTTAAAAACTCTTACACAACAACACCCTACAACTCAATTACACCCGCAATGGGTTTCTCAAACTGAAGCAAGAGTTACACACTGACAAATCATGGGAAATCACAACACTCTTTTATCATATTGAGACCATGAGGATATACGACTATTTGAACTGAAGGGAGATACAAATACTGAAAAAATCATATAAAAATCAATTTGATCATTTATCAAAACTCACACCATCAGGATACGCGACTGTATGCAAATAAAGCTCCTACAGTGGTCATCAGAGTTTCACAGGTTCAATTCATGGGCATATCCCTAGTTATTGTTTACATTGTTCACAGAGGCATATATAAATCATAGAGACACAACAGGGAAAAAGATATAGACAATTTTTATTATAAACACCAGTTGTTATCAATAACAACATAGTCAATTATTTCGATACGTTGCACAGATCGCAACTCCTGCTGATGGCATAAAAGATATAATACATTTATTCTGAGTAAGTCTTTGGTAGCTGCTTCCATCCCTTTAATATTTTTATTTGTGCATGCCTCATAGCTGCTGACACATGAATGAGAAACAACGGTGTGTTGAAGAAACAGACTGAGCTCTATTGTTTTTTCTCGGTGGGTTCCTATGCATTTGAAGTTGGTGTGTTGGAGGGTCGGTGTGATGGACTCCACCTACAGTGTCGGAGGATCAGAGAGTCTGATTTCTTCCAAGTAGAGTGATACTGGGCCTACAAATATGAGAGTAGTCAGACTTGAAGTCCAATATAGTGAATGGGTTTATAGCAATCAGATTTCAAATGCAGTAGAGTGAATGGGCTTTAAATTTGAAGTTGTACCTTGAGGTTGATGAATCTCGGGACTTTTCAATCATGTTGTTGAGGTTATCGTCTGCTATGTTTTCCAGTTTCTCCGTTGCATTGTGAAGGCAGCTACATCGATCAGTATGAAACATGCCCAGGTGACAGAGTCCTTCATGTATTGCCTCTGTCTCTGTTAAGGCATAAGCAGCACGGAAGTGTAGGATATTGATTTGAGCATTCCATGTATTTATATGTTCTATCAGAGCTTTGAGTGTAGGATAATTAAGGTCAACAATGCTGTAGCCTATGATATGAGTGATACGCTTGAGATCATAGTATATGGCAGCTGCCTCTTGTTCAATTGCTGATTTCTTATATCCTCCATGATGTCTATGAGTGCTAGTTCCTATTGTAATAAATGTCCTGGAATCGACCTTGACCTGTCTCTATGGTTTCAATAATGGGTTTGGTCATATAAATCTTCTCCACAGCTGCAATATAGATAGTCTTCAATCGCGTAGTGTATGTTTCAGGCAGAGGTATCTGCAACAAAGGCGATACATAAAGTTATTTCTATTTTATGCATATGAGAATAAGGCATAATATGATATTGTTCCATGACTATGGTGATAATTTTTTTTGTCTGTACCTCGGAATGTATTGGAGCATCTGTGAAGGCATCAAGTTGCAAGGGTACAAATTTATTTCCATTGAGAGGAGCAGGCATAATATTAAAAAAACCTCGGTTACGCTTTGAGGTAGACAACAGAGTTCTTGTTACTTCACCGAGGAAACCCAGATTGTCGGACTTCATAGTAAGCGCTACATCTTCATGAATATGGTGGACGAACTGCAGACGCAGGATGCAAGTTCTTCAATAAGGGTTTTACAGTTGTTGCCTCATGCCATCCATCTCTTCCGAGATCTTCCTACACCTGGGAAAAACTGCTGAACTTGGTTATGTATAGCTCCTTTAGTTCTGCAATGATGAGGTAACTATAGTCCGGTGCCTTTAGCTCATATCCGGATGGAATATTCAAAGTTTAAACTGTCCTTTAGGTTTGTTGTGCCTGCAGATTAGTTGTAGATATTATAAGAGGATCAGTACACCTGTTCTTGTTGGTTTAGGTAAAAATACAGGGGGTTTACGTTAAAGCAATCTTGGAATTATTAGAGGATCAGTATACCCTGTTATTGTTCGTCTCAAAGATGTAACCGGTAATATTGTGAGTGGTTCGATGAATATCCATGGACTATGTCCTGGTTTTGAGTGTACATTCTCGAGGCAGTATAAATGTGTACATATATTCTATGATTTTTTGAACCATGCATTCCATTGATAAAAGATGATAGTGTTAGGTATGGACCTGTGATCCATGGAATTTGAGCCCATTCGTGTTCTTTGGACCATGGCAACAATTCAAGACAGGAGTGTTCCACATTTAATACCGGGTTTGATAGAATTTTCATCGTGTGTCGGGGATCTCGCCACATGAAGGATAAAGTTTGGTGCCTGATATGATATGTCCGATGGATTGATATAGATGAATAGCTGCTGCATGATGGCTTGAATAATTTGTTCCTGGTCTATGTTATTGGGATCATGGACTGCACTTAGCCTTGCGATGATTCCACATGGAATATGATCTCGCGGGTCTGTATATAACATTAAAGGCAAATGTTATCGTGACTGCATATAAATATATGGCATTAATGTAATTTTGGAATAGCACTTTTTCTGGGAGGTGGCAGCGACATGCTTGGGTATCTTCGTTTGAACAGCCCACAAAACGACACTCTAATTCTAGACGTTGTTCAAGCAGCGAAACAGCAGAGGATACCTTGGTTTGTTGAAGAAAAGCAGATTGGTTATGGGGAACAATGGGTTAATAGTTACAACCAACTTAAATAGAGGCAATTGCATATGGATCAGAGACAAACCTGCTTTGAAAATGAGGAACTCAATAATCCAGGGAGCAAATTCTTAATCCATAGCCTATGAAAAATACCAATTCACCACAGGTTTGTTCAAGAAAAGCAGATTGGTTATGGGGAACAATGGGTTAACAGTTACAACAAAATTAAATAGAGGCAATTGCATATGGATCGGAGACAAACCTGGTTTCAAAATGAGAAACCCAATGATCCAGGGAGGAAATTCTTAATCCATAGCCTATGAAAAAATACCAATTCAGCACAGATCCATTGGAGACAAACCTGATTTCAGAGTGAAGAAACCAACGATTATCCAGGGGTAAATCCTCAATCTATGGGCTCTGATCGAATAACAAATTCTTACTCCATAGCCTATGAAAAAATACCAAATCAGCACACATCCATTGGAGACAAACCTGATTTGCAGAGTGAAAAACCCAAGGATTATCCAGGGGTAAATCTTCAATCTATGGGCTCTGATCGAATAACAATATAACAAATTTAAACTCTATATGATATAACTTGCATACAAACAGAGGGCAACATGAACGTAGCCTTTCAAAAGTGGAACAAAATAATTTTGTACCTGTGCCTGCGGTGGGGACGATAAACTGATACGACATGGCTATGGAGTGCTCCATATAAAGCTCAGCAACTGATGATGCAATTAAGGAGGTTTAATCGCTCATCAATAGGGTCAAGGTGGGGGTGCGAGGGTGGGGGACTCGGATAGTGCGGTGCCTTGCAGTAGTCGGATCCATGGCCAGATGGGGCGGACGCGCTCGACGACGGGGTCCTAGTGGAGTTGGAGGTGGACGGTCGGCAAGGGGCATGCACGCGCTGCGGGGACGGGGGATAGAGGCGGGGTCGGGGAAGGACACCGTGGATGAGGCGGCGGGACCTTTGGTGGGACGGGCGGAGGGAGGACGGTCGGCGGCGGACATCCATCCAGAGCGACGCGAAGAGGCCGCCGCGGGATCTATGGTGGACGGGGAGGAGGAGGGCGGTCGGCGGGACAGCCGTGCGGCGAGCGACGCGAAGAGGCCGCCCGCGGGATCTTTGGTGGGACGGGGAAGGAGAACGATCGGCAGCGGACAGCCGCCCAGAGCGACGCGAAGAGGCCGCCAAATCTGCATAACATCGAACGGAACGGAAACGGAAAGATTGCTGATGTGTCATGCCTGCATGTCGGAGAAATCCCCTAGTGGGGGTTTCCCATATAGGTGTAGTAGATAAGACCGTCATCAAAGGATTGTCGGTCATTATTGTCCAAACAAACAAACTGTGTAATCATTTCATCCATGAATAAATCACATTTCCGATTCACAAAAGAAACACTAAATCAAATTTGTAAACAATATATTTTTTCTAAGGTTAACCAATTTTATACAAAATAATGGCACACAACTATGACAAAAAGCTGAAATAGGAGAACTGCATATTTGATTTATTCAAGAATTGACTGAGTATTATATTGGCACATATAATTTGTTGTAGCACGAGGGCTGAGGGCCTTCATTTGTCCTTCAAAGTGTTTCAACGATGCCACAAGAAAGTAGAAGGGGAAAATTCTCTTTCTTTTTTGTGCACATAATAATAATTTCTCTTTCAGAAAAGCTGTTTGTACATAATAATAATAATGTACTCATACTAAAATTATATTGATGACTTTTGATAGAAGAAGAATAGACCTTTGCGGGGAATGGAGGACGTACGTTTTTTATTGTTGGGTGGAAAATGGAGACGTACGTGGTGGTGCTGCAAAATGTATCGTCACTTCACTACTGATGTCGGCCGGTTTTGGGTTGGGAGAATCTTCTTACTACGATTCTGGGCGCATTCGAGGGCTGAGATCGAGCCACGTCACGAAATACGATCGGACGGCCAGAACGCGGTCCTCCCGCTGCCCTCCGCCGTCCCGCAGCTCTCTCCTCCCGACGCTGGCGCTTAGCGGGGGCCCCAGCTGCCCCTGCGACACCGGCGTAGGCCCCGCGACCTCCCTCCTCCCGACGGAATCGGATCGGCTGACTTCACAGCCAGCGACGTATGGCTGCAGTCACCAAAATCGGACCGTCCACTCACATCCAACGACTGCAGGCAGATCAACCTTGCTTCAGCAGCCCAGCAGCCCAACATATGCTGTGGCCCATCGAAGTCTTGCCCGCCGCTTGTCCCGCAGCCGTGCGCCATGGGAACGTTCCCGGCTTGCCAGCATCGCCACCACCACGGTGTTCTACGCGCTGTGCGGCTGCGCGGCTGCATGGGGTACGCCGCCTTCGGAAGGCCCTTCTGGCTCGTCGACGTCGCCATCGTCGTGCACCTCGTCGGTGCATACAGGTGTTCTGATTACGCGTTCGTCGAGAACCGGGCTGCCGCGCCACGCATGGCCCGAGAGCGTGTTTATCTCCAAGGAACTCCGCGAGGGGCCCTTCGTGCTCGGCGCGCTCAGGCTGGTGTGGTGGTCGGCGTCCGTGTGCCTCACCACCGTGGTCGCCATGGCGCTGCCATTCTTCGGCAGCGTGGCGGGGTCATCGGCGCCTTCACGTTCTGGCTGCTCACACCGTCTACTTCCCCGTCGACATGTACATCAAGCAGCCCGGTGTGGCGCGCGGCAACACCGAGTGGATGCCTCAAGGCCCTCGCCGCCGTGTGCCTCGTCGTGTTCATCGTCGCCACAGCAGGGTCCATCGCAGCTTCGTGGGCGCGTTCAGGGTTTTCCGGCCATTCAGTGGCTAAACCTCGCAAGCGCACACATGCTTGCATAGTTGCATGCGTCGAGGAAGACGGCGGCGGCGGTGGCAGAGAAGTCCGTGTGTCCGCGTGGGATCCCGTCGTGACTGAATAGAGCTGACCGATTTGCGTACTGTGTGTGGGCTTAGATGGGCCACACCATGTGCTGGGCTCCTAAAGCACGGTTGATCTCCTGCAGCCGTTGGATGTGAGTGGACGGTCCGATTTCGGCGACTGCAGCCATAAGTCGCTGGCTGTGAAGTCAGCCGATCCGATTCCAGGCGGAGTTCCAGGCGGCGCCGCCCTGAAGTACACCACCTCCTCCCGTATCATCGAAATCCAGGTGAGCAAGTGAAGCGCCTCCCCCGTTTGATTTGAGCTTAGCTGATTTCGCGGCGCTCGAAGTGACATGCCTTGTTTCAGTCTACAATTTTCGGGAGGGCGCTGGAGGTGTTCGCTCTTCTCAACGATGGTGTCCCCCAAGCTTCTTCTCGAGAACGGGCATACGCCTTCAGAAGCGCCGATGCGACGGAATGCAGAGCAACCGAAGCTATCCTGGCTTTGATGTGCCCATGCCTCGGCATGTGCCTTGCGCTTCCTGCTCCCCTGACCTGCCGCCGCTTCTCCACGGCGTCCCTGCCCATCACGAACATTCTCGGGCCGCCTCCCCGGTTGCGGACGAACCAATTGCGGCCGTGGCTGCGGAACGCCGCACCCTAGCGCGGGCGTGGTACGAGCGCGGCGTTCCCGGCCATCCCGTCGCGGGTGGGGGACCCAGCGGGCGCGGTGTCACGGCCGCTCTGGTCTCGACCATCCTGGCGCGGGCGTGGCGGCTCCCGCCACCGCCATCGCCGCCCCATGCCGTCGTCGCAAGAACTGCGTGATCCAGGTGAGTCTCCTTCCCTCCATCTTCCTCGCCATCTCTCCGCACTATTGCTCTCGATTTGATTTGGGTCCGAGCTCTTAATCTCATTCCGCTGCTGCCCTGTTTACCTTCCCTCGCGCCGTCCCACTTCAGCATACATATGAGAGACCAGCGACAAGCTGCCTCTGCTTGCACAGCTAACAGAGAGAGGCATAGTGCATTGGAGGCGTTCGATGATATGTTTGCACAAAGATAGGAGGAATGCTCTCATGTGCATCTGTTATGCATTGGTCTTTACAAAGCACTACACTCACTACAATACTGTTCCATGAAAAATTGAAAATGCCACTAGGATTATTGCATTGCTAACCGATGGAATGATGCATACAGCACCAAAAGTCACGGGTACAACAAAATGGACCGACGGAAACACTATGACCCCGTGTATATACTAAATAAAATACTTTCTACTTGGCCTCTTTTCAGATTATAAAAAGTTTATTAGTGACTACTTTCTCTCGAGATCGCTGTGTTATTTCTGAATATCGGTATTTTTTGTTCCAAATCATTATCGCAGGACTATATGCTTAGAATAATGTTTAACTGGAGAATTGTATGCTTAGAATAATGTATGTTACTCAAGTTATTGCATATCTAACAACAGGGGCAAATTTAGGTCCATTTAGCAGGGTCCTATGAAACGATAAAATCTATAAATTCTTTAGTAATGAAGTTGACCCAGATCACCCGAGTGATGTTGCCCGCTAGATTTGCTCATCTAAGGAGCCATGGTATGATGTTTGCTTCCTTTTAAATTTTTAAGTTAGCCCGATAGATGAACTAGATTAAGCACTGAAGCTATTCTAACTTCTCTACACACTGTTTTTGCTTCCTTCTTAAAATTTTCCTCGTATCCCTTCTTCGTAACAAATAGAGTATGGTAAATGTGGATTCTTAGCCACTCTACTAGATCTTATGTTCATATGTACCACACAGTACTTATTCATTATTTTGCATCAAATTGCAGGCTCTCCCTCCTCATGTCTGACAAGCATTGCAGGCAGGAGTTGGTTAAGTGTTGTATGAGACGAGACTACTTATTCGCAGTGGACAACTATATCAAGCTAGCGATAGACAGCCCGCCGTGGCCAATTGGTGTGACCATGGTTGCTATTCATGAACAATCAGCTCGCGATAAGACCTGTGGCTCACATCGATTCATAGATGATGAGACGACCAGAAAGTATCTGCAGTCTGTGAAGAGGCTCATAACATTACATTCTCCCAGAGAAAGTACCCTACTGATCCATCAAGGTCGATAGAGTTCAACAGCCTGGCAAATGGGGTGATCTGCAGTTAGGTGTTAGGGGAATTGATTGTGATAATATATCCAAGCTTTTGCACCTGTGCATTTAAATGTATATATACTTGGTTCATTAAACCAATTACTCAGATATATGATCTTCATTAACTAGGGGAATTCCCGCGTTGCTCTTGGGTATGCAAACAAAAATACGGTTGGAATTTGATATAAATCACACAAATAACTATAGAAAAATAAGAATCATAGAACAACACAGTTTAATAACTATATAATAACTATATCAACGTATGTCAGGAAATTCTAACTAATATGTTTTTGAGAGAACTTAACTTTCAGTTTTAACAAATGAATTTATGTAGTCCTGCAAAACAAACACTCAGATTCATAAAAGCAAGGACAAAAAAGCTAACAGGGGGCAGTGGGCTAGTAGCACATTATTAGGCACATAACCCTACTGATCTGCAGTATATATTAAATGCACAGGTGCTGCAGATAATGATTCATTCCAGTTCAACAGCCTGGCAAATTCCCCTAGACTTAATTCTCAATGTGTGTTAGGTGTTACTTGGATATATTATCACAATCAATTCCCTATTTCTCAGTGCTAACTATGATTCAAAATCTGGCATACTTAGGTGTGGTGTCATTTGTTATGTTCAACTTGGTAGAAATTTATATGCAATTTATCCTTATTGCAATCTCAATTAGATCGACTTATAGCTTGCCCCAGGTTTGAATTGAGAGTCCTTACCATTCTAATATATCCCTGTGTTTGCTATTGTAAGTTTAGGTTTAACAAATCTAAATCTAATATTTCAGTCCTGATTACCAATGCAGTTTTTTTTAAAGGTTGCTACCTCCTTGCAGTAGCCACTTTAGTTTCTGTATCCCTATTCCTCTCAGTTTTGATTTCTCTTTTAAATAAAAAAACTAGAAGATGATCCATACAATTACAAGTAGATACAATTGAACACAATTTATTTTAAAAAAAGATAGTCATATAAGTTTACATTTGCGTATTCCAGACAACAAGAGTGCTGGCACTATTGGTCCTTGCTTTCAAGTAACCATGATTAATCAGTTATACCATCTACAAAAGCTACTAGAAGGGGTTACCATAGGGACCATCATCTTCTATTACAAAAGATAGGGTACCATATATCCTTTTCTGTACTTCTATTATTTAAAACTCAGTCTTCTTACTTACTACTACATTTAAATTTTCAGGATTTTTGGGATAAAGGTGAGAGCCCAAGCAGGAACCTCGAACAAGTACATGACAATTTTTTTACATTCCATTTTTTTGGCTACTACCTCCTGCAACAACTCTCCAAATGAACTTTTGCACCTGTGCATTTAAATGTATATATACTTGGTTCATTAAACCAATTACTCAGATATATGATCTTCATTAACTAGGGGAATTCTTCAGCGTTGCTGCGGGTATGCAAACAAAAATACGGTTGGAATTTGATATAAATCACACAAATAACTATAGAAAAATAAGAATCATAGAACAACACAGTTTAATAACTATATAATAACTATATCAACGTATGTCAGGAAATTCTAACTAATATGTTTTTGAGAGAACTTAACTTTCAGTTTTAACAAATGAATTTATGTAGTCCTGCAAAACAAACACTCAGATTCATAAAAGCAAGGACAAAAGCTAACAGGGGGCAGTGGGCTAGTAGCACATTATTAGGCACATAACATACATGATGGGCGACCATAGAAAACGACGGATAGCCTGCATATACTGATCAAAACACTCATGATACAATCTGCAACAAAGGCAGGAGTATCATGGCCTAAGCTGAGAGCTGGCCTGCATATACTGATCAAAACACTCATGATACAATCTACAACAAAGGCAGGAGGATCATGGCCTGAGTTGAGAGCTGAAACGTACGACGTAGAACTGGAACTTGACGTAGTGGATGACGCCGAGTACTTGCGCCACAGCGGCTGGGTTTTAGAGATTAAATCGGGTCGATTTTGTGTTCCATGAATTTAGTGAAAGAGGGGAGGGGCACGGCATGGCTGTGAACTAGAACCTCACGGTTCCTAACTGATTCAAACAGTTAAACCCTCTTTCTCACTAGGATTATGGACTACAAAATGAATCGGATAGAATTTCTAAAATTAATTTCAATATCATTGGACAATATCCCTACAAAATCCATGATTAAATGTCACTTTCACTTGGACTGTGTGACTGTTTCAACTGTGAGAGCAGGATATTGCTAGAAGTAGGAGGTAAACAATGAGAAAAACCGAGTAGTGACTGAATGAAAGAACTGGGCGCGGCAGTGCCGCGGCTGGTGCGCGGCAATGCCGCGCTGGGTTAAAAAATCCAACTTCAATCAGTCAAAACTCAGTTTTTCTTCTTATTTAAACCCTACCTCTATCTCTATCTAAATTTTGCAAGATTCAGTTTCTCATCACAGCTTTATATATTGCATACATGGAAGGAGGGAATGACCAGAGGGGCAAGAGGAAAGCTGTTGAGAGGTCTCACTCTCGCACAGGCAGGGGCAGAGGTGACTATGGCAGTTCTTGCAGCAGGCAGCCCACTGGAGAGGATGTGATTGAGCAGATGGGTCACACTATGGTAATGGAAGCTATTCAGGGCACTCCAGAGCACATCATGGCATTCAACAGTGACTACATGCAGCCTGTTGATGGTGAGTTTGTCATGACTAGGCCAGTCAATCAATTCAACCATCCAGTGACATACTATAGCACCAGTGAGAAGCTTGTGACTGCAGAAAGGAAGAAGAATGCCTATGAGAATCCAAAGTTGCAGGGAGTTGATCCAAGATTTTGGAATGAGTTTCATGCAGATTTCTATCTCACTGCCATCAACTACAAAAAGAACAAGATTATTCAAATGCAGTACATTGACTTTGAAGCTATGGCAATGAAGAATGAGACTACATTCAATGCTGCTATTGAGGTTTGTGGCAGGTTTGACTTGACTGATATATGGCTTTCTCCTATAACTGGAATTGGAAGATCCTTAGCCAGTTCCATGCCACCTACTTCTTAGATCAGGATCAGGATGTGATGCATTGGATGACTGATAGGACACACTATCGCATCAGCTTCAAGAACTTCTGTCAGATTTTTGGCTTCAAGGATACTCACAGGGAATTTGACAAGATTCATGCTAACTTGGCATATGGGGTGACTGATGTTGGGCACTTGTGGAGGAATCCAGCAAACAAATCAGCTAGCAGGAGTGGTCTGAAGAATCTGTACTATGTGTTGAACAACCTGATCAGATGTACTATTGACCCTAAGGATGGTGCAGCCTCAGATGTGAATGCCTACACTAGGAATGTGCTTGACAAGATACACTCTGGGAGGAGGTTCAATGTTCCTAGGTTCATGTGGATGCAACTATTCTTTGCTCTGAACAATGGTAGGAGGCACTTACCCTATGCACCCTATCTTATGTTCATGATTGAGAGGGTCACTGGGAAGATCTTTCCCAAGGATGAGTATCACACACCATACAACATTGAGAAGACCATGCCCAGTGCAGCTAGGAAGGAGGCAGAGGAGGCCAGACAGACAGTGGGAGGCACCTCCAGAGGCCGTGAGGACCTTCCAGAGTCTTCTCACCAGAGGACACACCACAGGAGCAGCAGTGGTGGCATGAAGGACAAGATGAAGAGTATGTTGAAGGTTATTTTTGGACATTGCTCATATGCTTCTCAGATGGCCTATGACACTAGACTGGAGGTGAGGGAGACACTTCGCAGCACTCGTGAAACATCATGAATAATATTTTTTGAATAATATTTGAGGGAGACACTAGACTGGAGATGAGGTGAGGGAAACACTTTTCCCGCATGTAACTCGTCATGTTCGACACAAACATGTTCGTAATTTTCGCGAGTTCCCTGGATAGAGCCTAAACATACGCCAAACATCATGAATAATATTTTTTGAATGACCAAATTCCAATATTTCATGTACCTGCAGTTCAAATTTGGAGTGGTCCAAAAATGCAAGAAAACAGAAATAATTCAAGAAATATAGCAAAAGAACTTGAAATTGTCCCAAATTTTGAAGATGAGATGTAATTACTGTACCAAGGCCACACAAAAAATATGGGACCAAAAACAAAAAAAAAAAATTCTAGTTTGCCGAGTGCTAGGTAGGGCACTTTCGGCAAGAGGGATTTTGCCGAGTGCTGTACACGTGGCACTCGGCAAAAGAATTTTTTTAAAAATAAAAACACCTTTGCCGAGTGCCTTATTTTCTGGCACTTTCTAAGAAAGCCGATGGATATTTGGACCCGGCGGCCCATTTCCTCATTCCATTCTTTACCCTCACCCGCCCGCCCATAGCGCCCCACCGCCGCCGCAAATCGCCGCCGCCCGCCTCGCGCCGCCGCCCGGCCGCTGCTCCCCGGCGGATCCGGCCCCCCCGCGCCCGCGGACCCGCCGGCCGCCGCCCGGCCCGCCCCGGCGCGGCGTGGCAGCGCCCGGCGCCAGCGCGCCGATCTGCCCGGCGCCGGGCAGCGCAGCCTCGCCGGGCGTCCGGCCAGCGCGCCAGCGCCCGGCCAGCGCCCCCGTCTTGGCCGCCCGGCCCCGCCCCAATCGGTCGGCAGAGGGAGAAAGGGGAAGGAGAGGAGGAAGAGGGAGGAAGGGAAGAAGAGGAAGGAGAGGAGGAAGAAGAGGAAGGGGAGGAGGAAGAGGGAGGAAGGGAAGAAGAGGAAGGAGAGGAGGAAGAAGAGGAAGGGGAGGAGGAAGAAGAAGAAAGTGCCGATCCGACCGGTCGTCGTTCTTCGTGCTGCTGCGGTGATCCACGCCGTCGTCGCTGACCGTTGCTCTTGCCGTTCCCGCGGCCAAGGTAAGCCCTATCCTTCTAGTAGTGGTTAGTAGTAGTGGTTAGTAGTAGTTGTTAGTAGTGGTTAGTACTAGTAGTTAGTAGTGTTAGTTGTAGGGTTAGTACTAGTAGTTAGTAAATAGTTAAGTAGCTCTTAGTATTAGTAGTGTTAGTAGTTAAGTAGTTGTTAGTAGTAGTTGTAGGGTTAGTAGTAATTTTTCTTGTACTACTTGAATACTTTCATCTGCGTGAAAGAGAAGTAAAGTAAATGGCTCTTGTTGATATATTGGTCGTTGTTGGCCTTCATGCCCATGTTCGGTATATATATGTGGTTGTTGGCCTTCGTGCCATGTTTTTTGCAGGTTTTGGGAACCTCCCCGTGCAAGGGAGGTGCTGCCAAAATTTTGAGTCGTCACTAACCATTTTTTGCCCTTTTTTTTGTAGGAGGACCTGTGGGAGGGACTCGGCGACCCCGATCGTCCTCGTGGGCGCTGCGGGTCTTGCTGCACCGCGTGTCCACCGACACCGTAGGTATTAATCACCTCCCGTCCTTATAGTTGTCTTATATAGCGCGGCCCAGTTAGGCGTCTCCCATCCGAAAGAGATACAGGCGTTGGTATGCGCATCTGTGCATATCTGCGACCGTATCTGCATTTCGGATTGTCCACGTTTTTTGGACAGCCCGTGGATGCGTAGATGGGTTAGCATCCATGCTCAGCTCCCGCCCGAGCGGATTTTTCGGCAGCACCTCCCGTTGTTCTCGGATACACACTCTCCCGCCGGGGCGTGTATCGGGAGAACGGCAGGGAGGTCTTCGCCGAAATTCCGTGTCGGATAGGAGCGGAGCATGGAAGCTAACCTTGTCTACGCATCCTCGGGTGGGATTAGGACCTATCCTTCACCTATTAGATGGTAGGAACGCCGTGTAGATGCAATTGCTGGTTATATGACTCGCTGACATGGGCGTATGACAGAGGATGGATAACCGTGAGTGGATGTACACGGGGGGCAAGTAAGAGCCTTGAATGGATTAGGGGACCGATGCTTTCTGGAGCATGCATTTGGCCCATTTGCTAAAGGGTCTATTCGGATGCCGTGTACCTACAGCAAATGTAAGAACAAGAAAAAGAAACGAAAGGGTGAGGATTCCGTATATGGAGGAGAGGATGTCTATATTGTGGCTAATATACACGCCACGCAAGTTTATTACCTCCCATGGGCGTGCCAAAAGACGAGGACCTTGCGGGTTCGTACCTTGTGAAGCGAGATATCGCCGCATGGTAAAGCGCCTGTTCCGAACGATGATGATTACAACTTTGACCCAAACACTGAAGAGTTCTATCAACCTGAGGGGCTAGAAGGACATTTGGAGATAGACATTCTTTCGCTGATGGGCATGGAAGTAGACAACGCCATCGATGAGGACGAGGGTGCCGAGGTGCGAGGATGCTAAGGACTTACAAATTCTTGAACGATGGAGGATGGTGTGCGAAGAAGGAGTTGTGGAGGGCGATGCACATGATGAGGGCGATCTGAGATGATGAGGATGATGACATTGATGATGACAATAGTGATAGTGATGACTACATGCCAGCCTTTGCCATTCGGGGAGATAATTTCTAAATCATGTAATACTATTTTGTTATTATTGTTACCTTTCAATTATGTTTCGTTCCTGTAGTACTATATTGTTATTGTTATTACCTTGCAATTATGTTTCGTTCATTTTGCAATACTAATTGGTTTACTCTGTCTTTGCAGGGACTCGACAAAATGCCGGGCGGAAGGCGGCAACGTCGACAGGGGGTCCAGTCCCTCTACGCGAGCCCCCCCCCACCCTCTCCCCACGCCGACGAGGAGGAGGCCGACGAGCAGCACCTGACGGTGGAGACGTCGTCGAGGCCCACCCGACGTAGCTCGTCGACGAGGAGGCTTGAGTTTCTTTGCCGTCGGGCCGGCGGGCGGCGTCGACGCCGCCGACCCACAGCTCTTCAGACTCGGACCGCGGTGCCGATGAGACACCCCCGAGACGTCTTCCTCAAGTTCGGCAGGGGTCTACGGTAGCGGGGCCTCGTCCCTCCCAGATGGGACGATCCCTTTTTCCCGCCGCCCGGTGATTCGACCCCACGGTGACAAGTAAGTAGCCATTGATATTTTCACTACTTGTTCATATGAGATGTTGAAAATCGAACGGACTAACAATTCGTCTTAATGGCTCGTCGCGAGAATCGGAAGATTGTAAGCGGAGGGGGCAGTTCGCGCCATATCAATGGCATCCAGAGCCTCCTGATTAAATCGAACTACCCTGGCATGGTGGACTTCGGGACGGTGAGGGAGCCGCCCTATACGTGGGAGCACTTCTTGAGCGTGGATGAGGGCGCCCTTGCGGCGAAGATCAAGAGGGAGTTCTGGGTGAGTCTGTATGCAGGATTACTTCACGTTTTTTAAATACTATGTTTTTTAAATAATAGAATGATACATGATGTCTGTATGCAGGATTACTTCACGTGCGAGGCGGGGCAAGAGGAGCCGGCCGCTAAAGTGCAGGACAGGGTCTGCCGAGAGCGACTCAAGGACCTGTACCATGAGGGACGTGTCCAGTGCATCATCTCCTACAACGCTGACGTGCTTGGCAAGGTGGTGAGGAAGCAAGAAGCAAGGGAGATGATGCTCCAGAGGGAGACCGACCTCACCAGGACCCGTACATCCAGGTTAAGTAGAACACATTTATTCGATTCCTTCAATGAAAAATAAGTAGGCTTCCATTCATCCTCTGCTATGTTAAATATTAATTGATGTCATGCAGATGTGTCCGGGGTGGTGCAGCAAGTACAAGGACTGCTGGGTTGCCATTGTGGACAAGTGGCTCTTGGAGGAGACGTACGAGACTAAGAGAGCTCGTCGGAGATGTCGCCTGGAGATGGAAGGGACGCCACACCACCAAGGGAACCAGCCCCTCGCAGTGTTTATGGATAGATGGGTACGATTCTGTTGATTTTTTTATTCAAGCGCTCAATTCTCTTCACTTCTAACCATCTCTGTGTTCTCCTCGCAGTCCGCTGCGCATCAAGGCCAGCAGATCAACGAGTTCGCGGGGTTCGCCTTGAGTCACGCGGCAAGGCGATCGGAGGAGGGCAACGCCTACGACCGGCGAGGGGCCCGACGCGCACACCAACGCCCGCGTCCACCCCAAGCTTACTCCAAGACACCGAGGCGGCAAAGAAGCGCTATGGGGACGACTTCGATCCGCCACCGAGCCCCTCGGACATGCACTCGTGATGAGGTTGGGAGGAGGGAAGCAAAGACGGGCCGGTCATGGATGGCCAACAGCGATCGACCCGTCCTTCCGTTCGTAGGCTGAGCGAGATTCGCTCAAGGAGCACCACCTCCTCCGACATCCCCATAGCACCTCGGCAGCCAGAGCTCCAAGCGCATGATGGAGGTTTTCGTAATTATAGTTTCATTCGTCGTGGCATCGGTTTTACACATGTGCGTTGCCTATGCATTGTTTCAATGTTATGGGTGTAATATTGCAGGCCCGGATGGCAGAGTTGGAGGCCAAGCAGCGACCCAGCGGCAGACTTTGAGGCCAAGCAGCGGCCCAGCAGAGGCCCATTGGCGGAGATGGAGGCGTATCGGCAATACTCGGGGCGTCGATGCGGGACGTGGCGGCCTTCTTCCGGGCCTTCAAACCCGGTGTGACCCCCGCCTCCGTTGCCTACCTCGCTGTTCGCTCCACCCCGTTTCCGTTCCTAATCCTTTAGGGACTCCGGTGAGTATATGTTGTTGTTTATTTCTTTGGCTTGTGCGGCCATCCCGCAGTACTAATGAGATCGCCTCTCCTTTATACAGCCACGCCGGGCGGGTTCGAACCCGACTCCTCCAGGTGGCCCTTCTCCACCCCATCCGGTTGGCCCGACTCCACAGTACACGTGGCCAGGTGGCGTTCCTCCTCCGGGCACGCAGCAGCCGCAGTTCGGGCTTCCACACGTCCCTCCTACACACCGGGGTGGACGACGCCTCGGCGCCCACCGCATGGGTGGTATCGGGGGGCAAGGCGGGGGCTCCTCACACTCTTCGCACCATGGAGGCGACGGGTCGCAGTGAGTTGGTGGTGATTATGTTCGACCTGTTGCCCTGTGATGGATTTCTTTTGGATGTTGGACATGTTGGATGTTGGACATGTGCGTTGGCGTGGATTTTATGTGGATTTTTGATATATGTGGACTATATGTGTGAATTTGTGATATATGTGCATTATATATGTGAATTTGTGATATATGTGCATTATATATGGGAATTTGTGATATATGTGGATTATATGTATATATGGATGGATTGTGGTATATATGTGTGTTATATATGTGCATTTGCAGCAAGAAATAACAAAAAACAGCAAAAAAAATCCCAGATTTGCCGAGTGCCGGCTTTCGGCAAAGCTGGGTATATTGCCGCCTAAAATCCCAGCTTTTGTGCGAGGAGGAGGCACTCGGCAAATCGACCATTTCTTTGCCGAGTGCCTCCTGCAAGCACTCGGCAAAGCCGCATTTTTTTTTAAAAAAATAAATTCTTTTCAGTGCTGACATGGCACTCGGCAAAGGAAATTTTTTCTAAAAAACAAAAACATTTGCCGAGTGCCATGTCAGCACTCGGCAAAGAGCCCCGCCCAGAGAACGGCGCCGCTAGCTTTGCCGAGTGCTGACATGGCACTCGGCAAAGCCTTTGCCGAAGTGCCGACGGCTGGCACTCGGCAAAGAATTATTTGCTGAGTAATTCTTTGCCGAGTGTCCTTTTGCCGAATCGCGGCAGCATGGAATTCCTGTAGTGTGCCCAATAACTGTTGCCCCGATGCGTGGCGCATCGAGCAAACCCCAGTCGATAACATTTGTGGAACCAAAATGATTCGGAAGTGCCTTCGGCGGCACTATTGTGTGCTCGTTTTGGCCATACTGCTGATGCGCGTATATGTGGAAGCGATGCTCCAGGTGCTGCACCACAGAGGTAACAGCCGGAGAAGTTTGTTGGTAATAGGAAGGGTTAGCCATATGCCTCTATATCCTATGCTAGCTAGATCGAGCTGCCTTCGTCTGGCTGGTGAGCCTTGGCCCTAGCTTGGCTTTATGAAGAAAGAATTGTTGTGAAGGGGGTCAATTTATAGATGGGATTGGAGGTGGTGTCCTCGGAGCGAGCTTACACGTTGTTTGTCGATCTAGTATGGACACGTATGTGTTTGTTTAAACACTTGACGATGCTATTGTCTAGTGTCGACACACATGCATGTCACATTTGTGTAATTAATGTTTTATGTACTTTATTTATATTAGCATGGTGGTTAATGGACTATTAACGGATACGGTTTCCTTCTGTTATCCGTCTTCATTAAAATTAACCGAGGCGGTCTCATATCCCTAGGGTCAGTCAGGCATTAACGGAGGCGGCATCCTATTATGCCTACCTCTGTTATACATGTCTAGTGTCTTGCAAAATCATTTGTGTAGTAGTGTAAGTGAGAAAAAAAAACTTACAGACAACAAGTTGTATGTGGATTGTATATGCCTAATCAGTAACCAGCTCTACCAATGGCTCTCTATCCATTTCAGTCCCCTTGCAAAATGTACTCGTGTGACTTGATAATTTGTAATTCTTTGTCCTAAATTATAAGTTATTTTGTTTTAGGTAAACTGCATGTGCAAAAACATATACATAGGCGGTTCGCATAAACTAAGCGCCTGTGTAAATTGTTTTACACTAGCGGTTGGCATAAGTAAAACACCGGTGTAAATCTGTTTTACACTGGCAGTTTTCTTAACCACACTGCCAGTGTAAATGCATTAACATTGGTGCATCATAGGTAGACATATGTTATAATCTTGATTTCCACTAGCCTTTCACACTGGCGGTGGCACTAAACGCCAGTAGAAATAGGTCTGGAACCGCCGGTACTAACCTCCACTGTACTAATGACACGCCGTTGTGTAGTGTTGTCTTTGTGTCTAATAAAGTCTCGATGAACAACGCCGTTTATCTTTTCTGAATTCGGACACTGGTATGTATACGCTAGCAGTCGACCGTGATCACTATATATATATGCCCATCACTCGGCAGCCTACGTATGCAAGAGATAAGGTCTCATGCCCATGCTTGTATTGCTGTAATGCTGTGGCACGTTTCGATCGTGACACTTGTGAAGAACGAAGACACGTGTGGGCATGGTGCTGAGACGACACGCCGTGTACAATTGGACCAAAAAAAAAAAAAAAAAGATCGGTGAAGCTACTGAAAATTAAAGAGATGAATAATGAAGCTACTGTACTCGTACTATATATTGTAAGCTCCTAGAGCAAGTTTGCTAGAGGCGTGCACGTACTGTCCATGTGTGACGAGGCTAGCCTGGCGCGTGCGTGCATCGTGGCCGAGCGAGGGAGATGCCACACGCAGCAGGCGGTTACCGATGCATACGAGTCAAGTCGTGCCAATAGCACACAAGCATACGGAACCTATCCAGTACCACAAATATTAGCAAATTTTATATTAATCTAGTTAAACTTAATTTACTTTAATGTAGAACGGTTCTAGAATTGCATTTTTTTTTTTTTGAGGGAGGGAGTGCAACGGCTAGTCGTTATCTATGGTCAGATACTACAACTGTACCCAGATGAGAGGCATCGAAAAAAAAAAAAAAAAAAGTTCTTAAACTCCTGTTTTTTATGGGAAGCACTTCTTTTTTTGAAGAACTGGAGGGGGTCCGCGTACTGATTAAGAAATATTAAAAATAGACAAAATCAAAGGTTTACAAATAACAGAAGAAAACAAAAAGGATTGCACATAGTTGTCTGGCCATTGTTCATATCAGAGAGAAATGCTCTCTTTTTACCGTCAGGGTTGTGAGAGCAAATTCTGTCTTGAAAGAGTTCTTGTATATAGTTTTGAACTGCAGGTTGGACATTCTTGAAAATGAAGCTGTTTCTTGTCATCCAAATACTACAACACAGGAGGATAATAATCTCAAAAGAGAGGGACTGATTTAATTGCCCTTTGAATCCTGAAAGAGATTAGAAAGGGCTTTCCTGTTGATCAGTTATCAAATTTAAAGTAGCCCGGCAAGCTGAAGCAAAACTGCAACGGAGAAAAAGGTGCTTGACAGTTTCAGAACAATCCGAGTTACAAAGGATATAGAGATAGGATGGTGAGGTCCATGCTTCTTCTTCTTAAGACATCTCTGCTCCGTCTCTCACTCTGTCCCTAAAGAGAAGCCAAAAAAGAAGTTTTTCTGTTTATTTTGACAAGAATTTTCCAGATCCATCCGCAGGCTTAAAGATAAGGATGTACATTAGCTTGTCCACTGAGCTGTTTATTTGGATCCCAAATGTAAGTGCAACCGTCTTGAATTTCATTTAGTAGAAGTGAATCCCGGGAACCTTGTAAGTTCAAGTATTGAATAAAGGGCTGTTCAGATAAAGCAATGAAGGTGGAAGATACTGTGAAGAGGACTAGTAGAAGTGATTCTCTACATATGATTGTCTTTAAGATATATTCTAGGTGAAAAAATGATTCCTATATATGCAGGAAGTTAGTATGGTGAATCTAATTTTTATAGCTCGCAGCTTCTAGTTTAGTTGAGAATCAACTTATTACATAAATCAATATAGAATTATTTATATGCAACATGTATTTAGCAGGAGCCTTACTAGATTCAACTTGAAAGCTACTTTGTGAGATCTACCAAATAGACTGAAAAAGGAACTCAACTATTACTAAACAACAAATGGGCCTCATCATCAGTAAGTGGAAAATAGTTCGGATCCATGACGGATTACTTCCTAAGTACTACTTCCAAAAAGCATGTCATACATTTTTATATCAAGAAAAAGACAGTATTAGTAGATTCAAACCTAGCTGTTCATGGTGCAGGTCTGTCAATTGTCTGAACTATTAATGTGAGCATAAGCACTTGGCGGTGGAGCTTTTTACCGATCACGTTCTAGAAACATACACGCATGGAAGCGTGCTGAACATGCAAGATCAAGTAGTCATTCCAATCCAACCAATAAAAAGTATCCATTTACTTCAAAATAAATCATCAGGAAAAAGATCTGAAATATAGTTGGAAGTTGGAACAACGATCTGACTTGAGAAATGATGAATGCTAAACAACACCCATATGTTTTAGCAACAAAAAACACATGAATTTTTCTGTGTCTATGACTTTGGGGTCCACAACTCATTCTTCCCTGACTTCCTCCGAAGCATCGCGACTCCTCCCCTCCTGTCCACGTCGCGACAACTCCCATCTTGTCCGCGTCCGTCTCTCTCTCACAGACGGCGACGGCGGCCGGTGAGCCCCACCACGCCGGGCTAGCTGCGCTCCCGTGCCGGCGCCTCCCCATGCCCGCGCCTCCCTCGCGCCCGGCCGGCCATGGTAGCAGCGGCGACGGTGACCCAACGGCGACAGCACCCGGCCATGGCAGCAGCAGTGGCAGATCCACTGGCGGCGGTGGCGGATCCGGCTCTAGGCCTCCCCTTCTCCTCTTTGATCTATGATTTATCCTTCCACAGAAAAAAAATTGTCATAAGTGATTTGTCCTTCCATCTTACCCACCTTAGTTTTCCTCCCTTGGATGTAGATCTAACCCATCTGATTAACCGCTCATTGTGGGCCCAAAAATTTCCTGACATCCTGACATATGGAACGCGTGTTTTCGTGGAAGGAACCACCGACATCGATCGGAAGTTTTTACACGAAACTTTTCTTACCTGCCCGCACGTGCCCACTCCTCCGACACCGCCAATCGCAGAGCCCTCCTCCGACACCGCCAAACGCCGCGCTTCTAGCGCACTCCCACGCTCACGCCGCCACACGAACTGCCGTCCCGACATCAAACAAAGCCACACTTGGGGGCCGGGGTACAATATTATGTGATGGAAGCAAATTATTGTTCAGGGTAACCGTGCTCGTCAAGCATCGACAATTCTTTCAACTTGCAATGTCCTTGTTTCAACTTTGAACTGCCGTAGATGTATAGTCGCTTTAGCACATGTATACCTCTGCAGTTGTTCTTCCCTATATTTGTAGAACTAATCTTGGTGAGTTAAGGACAAGAATTTCGCCTTGACAGTTGGGCTCTACATGCATCGTAATGGATAAAAAGACAAATGAACAAATAAGTAATTAACTTGGCCAGTAAACACGAGCTTGTCTTAGCTGGTGAACGAACAGTATCCCAAGTTATATACCAATGAGGACATACACGGTGATATGGGCCTCATGAATCCAAAAATACTGATTAGTACGTGGACTGTAGAGGCCATAGACGAAGAAGACCGGTGAGAAGTATCTTATCTTACTATTACTAACTAAATGCCCCAATGAAACGCCCCATGCTAACTCTTAGCACATGCGCTAAGCAAAAAGATAATGCTAAAAATTGGGGAAGGCTACAACTTGGGAAGTAAGAAGTGTCCAAGGATCAACTGGAAGTGCATATCATTCTTTAAGAAAAATGGGAAAGAATTAAAAATTTGATGATCCAATAGTGGGTGCACACACATCGGCTTCAGCTGTAGTGTAATCAAGAAAATACTTCAATTGGTATCAAGCCCGAGGTACTTAAGTCCAAATCTCATGAGTTTACGTACGTGTGTTTATAGGAGTGAGTATACGGCGTGTTGTGAGCATCTACGTTGTACTATATGCAATTCTCGAAAAAAAAAAAACTATATTGGTATTTATGTCAATTCACACTCAGCACTAACAATCTTACTAGTGGAAATCGAGAGTGCCAAACACTCTCCTTCTCTAGATTACCCAGGCAGCCAGCTTCTGAAAAACCTGTCCCCTAAGAGCTGATGCAGCTACCGTAGCTGAGCATGTGGAAACTGAGTCGTCCTGCACCTGTGGGACAAAACGTTTGCCGCACGTTTGGCCTCAATTTGTACCAGCACGCAACACAAACTGCGGATAACACAGTTTGTGGCATGCGAAAAATTCATCACGAACAGATAAGCAAGTGCAGCACGCTAGAATTTTTGCACGGTGAGCAGTGGATGGGATCCAAGCACAATATAGTCTTGATAATAAATAAACATGCCAAGCATTTATGACCTTGCCTTCATTATACAAGAACTAAGGTGATGTAAATTTTACACAAGAACATAGTAATTTATAAGACTTATTCTTGCAAACAGCGACATGGATGTGCACCAATTCTGATCAGAATTGCACTACACACAAAAGCATGGGCTTCACAACAGTATTCAAGCAATCGATTGGAAATAACTAAACTAGCTATACAGCTGCTCATGACCATCTTGTATTCCATGTTGTACCACCTTCATCAACAATATAGTCCAGCAGCATTTATGCATTATTTGATAATGATGAGGTAGCACTTGGATATATGCAGCAGCAGCTAGATGACAGCTACTAGTTTGGGAACCAAGAGGAGCTTCTCCTTCCGGTGCACCACCAAACCCGAAATCCTCGGACATGTCAATATCACGCGCCTCCTTTCCCTCCGGCATCTCCCAGTCCAAGCGGTGCATCATGTTCGCCAGCATCAACTTCGACGGCGGCCATCGCATAGTTTATTCCAGGGCACAGCCTACTCCCGGCGCCCGAGCGGCAGGAACCGAAATTATTGCCCCAAAAAGCTCAGGTGCGCTGCCACCCTCAAAAACCTCTCGGGACGAACTCCTCGGCGTCCTCCCGTGATCGAGCCTCCCCGCCTATGGCCCGGTGTTGACCAGACACGCACCCGGCCGGAACATGGAAACCGCCCGATGCTGTAGCTGTCCATGGAGAAGTGAGGTGCCGTGAGCGATCTCACCGACTTAACTGTTGTCCCTTGGCGCCCACGGTGCTCCTCACCTCTGTTGGAACCGAGCACTACTACAAAATTGATTAACCGTGACACTTGCAAAACATTTTCCGTTGCGGTTATTAAAAAAACCGCCACCATTAATCGGAGCCGGATCAGCCCCCTTGTGACGCAAATAACCCCCTAGACATGAGCGATTCGGCGGATTTGGGTTCCCTTTTCTATATATCCACTCATGTGGTACTTCATCATACGATTCATATAAGATCCATCTGTCTAGAGATCGTCATATACATCTAGAAAGCCGTATGCTTTGGAAGAAGCTTGTACAGTTTGGGAAGGGGTTTTTTGATAAAAAAGAAGAATCTACTTCAACCGATATGCCCTTAGGCACGGCCATACATAACATAGAAATCACATGGAAGGGGTGGGCAATTAGCTAGAGCAAAGAGCTTTGTAGCTTAAACTGATTGCAAAAGAGGGTAAATTGGCCACTTTAAGATTACCATCCGGGAGGTCCGTTTGGTATCCCAAAACCGCTTAGCAACAAAATCCGGACAAGTGGGTAATGTTGGGGTGAACCAAAAAAGTTTGGGTAGAGCCGGATCTAAGTGTTGGCTAGGTAAACGCCCGTAGTAAGAGGGGTAGTTATGAACCCTGTGGACCACCCCATGGGGGTGGTGAAGAAAAGCCCCCATTGGTAGAAAAAACCCACAACCCCTTGGGGTTATCCCGCGCTTGGAAGAAGAACTAGGAAAAGGAAAAAAAATATAGTGATAGTTTTATTCTTCGTCGCCGTAAGTAAATACGTAACTAGGAATATGGAAAATTGCATTTTTGGAATTTGCAATAATGCGATGGGCTTAACGACGGAATTGAACCCGCGCATGGTGGATTCACAATCCACTGCCTTGATCCACTTGGCTACATCCGCCCCTTATCCAGCTTAAAGGATTTTCTCTTTTTCCATTCATTATTATTCTATTTATTCTTGACCTCCATACCTCGATCGAGATAGTGGACATAGGATGCCACTCTTTAAAATGAAAAAAAAAAGGAGTAATCAGTGTGACACGAAAAAAACAAATCCTTTTGTAGCTCGTCATTTATTGGCAAAAAATAGAAAAGGTCAATATGAAGGAGGAGAAAGAAATAATAGTAACGTGGTCCCGGGCATCTAGCATTCTACCAATAATGGTTGGCCATACAATCGCGATTCATAATGGAAAAGAACATATACCTATTTACATAACAAATCCTATGGTAGGTCGCAAATTGGGGGAATTCGTGCCTACTCGGCATTTCACGAGTTATGAAAGTACAAGAAAGGATACTAAATCTCGTCGTTAATTGAATTCAGAATAGAAAGATTCAGAATAAACAAAGAAATACCCAATATCCTGTTGGAACAAGATATTGGGTATTTCGGCTTTCCTTCCTTCAAAAATTCCTATATGTTTAGGAGAAAAACCTTATCCATTAAGAGATGGAACTTCAAGAGCAGCTAGGTCTAGAGGGAAGTTGTGAGCATTACGTTCGTGCATTACCTCCATACCAAGATTAGCACGGTTGATGATATCAGCCCAAGTATTAATAACGCGACCTTGACTATCAACTACAGATTGGTTGAAATTGAAACCATTTAGGTTGAATGCCATAGTACTAATACCTAAAGCAGTGAACCAGATCCCTACTACAGGCCAAGCAGCCAAGAAGAAGTGTAAAGAACGAGAGTTGTTGAAACTAGCATATTGGAAGATTAATCGACCAAAATAACCGTGAGCGACCACAATATTATAAGTCTCTTCTTCTGACCAAATTTGTAACCCTCATTAGCAGACTCATTTTCAGTGGTTTCCCCTGATCAAACTAGAGGTTACCAAGGAACCATGCATAGCACTGAATAGGGAACCGCCGAATACACCAGCTACACCTAACATGTGAAATGGATGCATAAGGATGTTGTGCTCTGCCTGGAATACAATCATAAAGTTGAAAGTACCAGATATTCCTAAAGGCAGACCATAAGAGAAACTTCCTTGACCAATAGGGTAAATCAAGAAAAACAGCAGTAGCAGCTGCAACAGGAGCTGAATATGCAAAGCAATCAAGGACGCATACCCAGACGGAAACTAAGTTCCCACTCACGACCCATATAACAAGCTACACCAAGTAAGAAGTGTAGAACAATTAGCTCATAAGGACCGCCATTGTATAACCATTCATCAACAGATGCAGCTTCCCAAATTGGGTAAAAAATGCAATCCGATCGCCGCAGAAGTAGGAATAATAGCACCAGAGATAATATTGTTTCCATAAAGTAAAGAACCCAAAAACAGGCTCACGAATACCATCAATATCTACTGGAGGAGGGCGATGAAGGCGATAATAAATACGGAAGTTGCGGTCAATAAGGTATAACCGCAAGCGGTTAATGGGGATTAACCGCAACGGTTATTGTTAAATAACCGCAACGGTTAATCGATTAACCGTTGCGGTTATTGTTAAAAACCGCGAACGTTAAGTCCGGGCTATAAATAGGCCAGCAACCCTCTTCTTCCCCAGCTGGGGCTCCTCCATTTTTAGGGTTTTGAGCTCCAAAACCCTAAAAAATGCGACTATAAAATTGTTTGGGAAATATCATTTAAACAAGTTTAAAATCAAATTTTTTGATTTTTATTAACCGTTCTGCGATTATTTAAGGAAAGCCACAGCGGTAAATGATTAACCATTGCGGTTTTCCTTAAATAACCAGAACGGTAAATGGTGGCCTATAAATAGGGATCTACTGAACGCTCCACGGCTAAGTCTTCGCTCCCTCGTGGACTCGGAAGGGCTGCCCAAATTTTCGACGCCCGCCATACACCGCCGCCGGGCTCCTCGGCGGCCACCGCCGCCCTCGATCTCTGCGCCGCCCGGCACCTCGCGGCCACCTCCTCCCTCCCCTCTCCTCTGCGCCACCCCGGAGGATCGCGCCACCGAGAGGGGGAAACCCTAGCGCCGCCGCACCACCGGCTGGCCGATCCTCGAGCTCCGCCGCGTCCCGGACCCCGTCCTCGAGCTCCGCCACCTCCTCCCTCTCCCTCTCCTCCCTAAGCGCCTCCGCCGCCACCGAACTCCGCCCCCTCTCGTTCTACTTGGCCGTCCCGATCTCGCCGCCACCGGGGGCCTCGCCGCCACCGAGGGCCTCCAACCCGTCCTCGGCGTCCTCCCCCTGCTTTCGCCCGGCCATCCTCCGGCCACTGCCTGGGTGAGCTCGCCGCCCCCCCCCTGTTGTTGCGGCGCCGCCTACTCTTGGCGCGCGGCGTCTTGCTGATGATACTGGCGTGCGGTGAAGCGCCGCCATTTCTTTTTACGCCGTGAGTTGGTCTTCTTTTGCTACTGTCTTGGTGATCTGGTGCCTCCCCCTCCGCCGCCCTCCGTTTCTGTCTTTGTGGCAGTCGAGGTTTGAAATTTTGGTGAATTTGGTTGCCTATGATGCTATTGTCCTCAAATGAGATGAATTATATCTAATGCTGCCTATGATGCCATACTTGATTTTTAGATGAATTTGAGATGAATTATAGCTGAGCTATTTGCCACTGCCTATGATGCCATACTTGATTTTTAGATGAATTTGAGATGAATTATAGCTGAGCTATTTGCCACTGCCTATGATGCCATACTTGATTTTTAGAGGAATTTGAGATGAATTATAGCTGAGCCATTTGCCACTTCTATGATGCCATACTTGATTTTTAGAGGAATTTGAGATGACTTTTAGTTGAGCTATTTGCCTATTTGTGGTTGTCTTGGCTGCCCATTCTCCCAAACTTGTGGTTGCTTTGTGATGTCTTGGCAGCATGTATTTCTATTGATTTTGAGCTAAATTTTGAGCTACTACCACTTTGCCTATGATGCACATTACTCCAATTCCTACATGTGATGCTATTTATTCATCTTGTGATGCCAAATAATGTCCCTAAACATGTCATGCCTATTTGGCTGCCCATCCTCCCAAACTCATGCCTGTGATGCCAAATTTGATGGTCTTGCTGCTCCACTACCACTACCCCTTGCTGCCCATCGTCCCAAACTTGTGACTATCTACACATATGCAATCTACTTGTGGCTGTCTTGCTGCTCCACTACCACTACCCCTTGCTGCCCATCGTCCCAAACTTGGTGTTATCTACTTGTGGCAGCCCTAGGCTGCTGCTATCTTCACATGTGCAATGATTTTATTTGTTTGGAGGCAGTGCTATCTACACATGTCAAACTTATGATGAATCTTTTTATATACTAAGTGGCATATGCAATGATGATCTTTTTATATATTTGTAAAATATAGGGTTGAGGCAGTGGCATATGCAATGATGGGAATTCTTTTAAGCTGAATTTTGAGAATTTGTCATGAATTTGAGATTATTTTTGGGAGAATTTTGACTAAATTGAGAACTTTGTGTTGAGGCAAATGGCATATGCGATGATGTGAATCTTTTTATGCTGAGGCAACGCGTGATGATGAAGTGTCCCCATACTTGTGAGTGCAGCGCCAAACTAGGGACGGCTTGTATACCATATACAAGCAAACCAGTTTAGTCGCTGATGTGATGAGAGTTGGGTACTTCGAGCCAAACACATTTTTTCTACTTTTCTTTCACAATCATGTACCTTTTTCGTTAATTTTTTTTGTACCTACTCTATGTAAAAGGGAAAAATATGTAACCATGCTTTAAGAGGAATACAAACAAATGATTTTTTTATATGTTCTGAGATGGCTTTGTGATGGCTCTACTATGGCATACTACTGCTGTACTTCACTCTTTACTATTGTACATTACTATAATATACTACCCCCTGTGTTCTGTAGAATCCAATGGCAGCCTAGCCAACCGATAAAGATCGTGGAGGTTTTGGAGGATCAAGATGGCGTGAGTTTAATCCGACGGCGATACCTCATCATCGGATGAGGAACCCGAATCTGGCGAAGAGATAACACGAGGCCAGACAAAAAACATCGAGGGAGGGCGGCGTTGATCCAAGAATGGGCCGATAGATCTAGAGAAGCCTAGCACCACGGGGTTCTCGGAGTGTAGATCCCGTGATGACACCAAAACCCAAAGGCGCGGCGTAAGTATACAACTAGCACAACTTTGTTTGCCTCTTGTCACTATATGAGTAATAATTTGACTCCCTCATTATCACGGCAAGCCTACCGATGGTGCCTTTGCGCCTCAAATTCCGGAAGAGGGAGCTAGGTCGAGGCGCGGTCGGAGGAGCAGGCATATGGTCCCAACCCCAGCAGGTTCATCGACCAAGAATAACAAAGTCGAGGCTTGAAGAGAGGGCAGCACAGGAGGCACAAGATATCTGAAAAGGTGCATCAAATATTCAAGATAGGGCTGGATGGAGAGCCTTTGGAGCCGAGTTCTGTCATCGGTACCTTTAGCAACCAGGTCTCCTATGTAGTCAAGCGCAGAGGTGCCGATCACTTACCAAGACTTCAGGAAAGTCCCGAAAGAAATCAAGGAAAAGGTGTGGAATGCTGTGAAGATCCGGTTCCATTATCCGAAGAAAACTATGATGAAGAAAAATGCAAGAAACATGTGCCGGGCATTGCAAGCGAGGCGCCAGCACCTTCAGGACCCACCTCTACAAAAACTATGTGCTGAAGGGTCGGACACCATTTGAAGACTACAAAAAAATCATCACGGAACCAGTCTGGGATCAGTTCGTCAATATTGTGACTAGCGAAGAGCATCAAGCCAAGTCTAAACGGGCAAAAAGAGCTCGCGAATGAAGAACGACTTTTGGCACAACCTCGGCATGACCGGATATGCGGTCGTAGGCTAGAGGGCGGCGTAAAAGAAAGGGAGGAAGAAGAGAAAGGGGGTGCCAAATCCGTTGAAACCCCTTGGTGAGAGGACACGTCACTTCTTCTATGCCCGTCAACCCAGAAAACGAAAGGCGGGCACCACATCCAAGTACATTAACCCAAAGGTCGACGAGGTGGAGAAAAAAGGTGCTAGAGGTCAAAGAGGCCATGGACCGTGGGGAGTTTAAACCTATGAGGGAGCACGCGATGAGTTGGCCGAGGCAATCGGAAGACCCGAGCACCGTGGCGAGTTGGGTGCCGGCTCGAGGCATAGGCCGGAAGATCGTGGATTCACGGACATCCGGCAGCGAGCAGCCACCACACAAAGCGGAGGTACAAGGAGGCCCTCGTGGTAAAGGCTATCGAGGAAGCCATAAATGACATTGTTGAAAAGAAGTTAGAAGAGGCATTAACGAGCAACGACCCCAAGCATCAAGATATGCGGGCCAGTTTTCTTCGCCAGGCTGCTCTATCGATACATCTAGGGGCGGCGATCACTGGAGCTAGCAACAAAAAGCCCGTCGGCGACCTGCGGATTGCGTAAAGGGCTCTCTCCGGATACCCGTCGGCGGGAAGGGAAAGAAGAAGGAGGTGGCCTTAGGAATGGTGAATCCTATCTTAAAGGATGGCATGTTCAATAACCAGCCGATCCCGGCCGACTATGTCATTGTGGGCGTGATGTCCGCAGACCCAAACTGTGATGATGAGATCGATTTTCCAGGTTTAAAGGGGGAAACAATGGTCAAACATCTTAATAAGGATTCGACTGTCCTATGGAACAAGGCGGACATTGTCCTTATTAGGCAGAAGATGCCTCCATCTCCCCTGGATGATGGCGACTATGCTGGCGATGATAACAACGACAATGATGGCCTAGGTGGCAAAAGTCCTAGTCAGAACCTGCCTCCCGACACGGACAACCTAGAAGGAGATGAAGGCGGCATCGACACACCTTGTCACGGCACAGGCGAGAGAACTCCTTCTCCTCGTGGTGACAAGGAGGATCTGTTAAGACCAAAATTTGGTAAAGGCCGAATGACAGGTGGGGCCAGTACAAGATGCTAATAAGGTCATTCGGCAAGGAATTATCCAGCGAGCGGTTTGGTGCGCCACACAATATTTGGGTGATCACGAAGATATTCGGGAAGGTGATGGACGACAGGAGCAAGTCACCCAGGAAACAAGGCCCACGATGCGCATACCACGTCGACTCCGAACGGGCTTAGAGCCCAAGTTATCTTATTAAGTTAGGGTTTTCTATTGTAATCGTAATAGAGTAGAACTCTTGTCACGTCCAGGGTATAAATAGTGACCCTCGACCATTGTAACAAAGACAACTCTCAATCAATACAACAACCCGGCTCCGTGCCAACCTTTTCGAGTCCAAGTCGTGTCGTCGATCTACTGCACGAGGAACAATCGATCCGTCGACCTCGGTAAGTACCGGCAACCTTGTACCATGTCTAGTATCATGCGGTTGATTTAGATGTGATGCAGGTAGTCTTGTTTTTTTTCTATGTTTAGATCATGAGTACCGTGCGGCAGGCTAAGGTCTAGCTTAGAGAGGCAAGAGGGTTCTTTGTTAGATCATGAGTACCGTGAGGCAGGCTAAGATCTAGCTTGGGGCTAGTTATCGGCTTCATTGGATTTGGCGAGATCTAACGAATTCATCAAGTTATCCATGCGTTGCAATGAATCTGTTATTGTTTATTTATTGTTTTGCAACCATAAAATCTTGCCCTATTTAGATTGATGTGGCTCGGCTTTCATCTTTTATAGATTCATCCGTTCTTCGGTGCTTCCACATTTGCCTTGCCATGTTGGATAGATCTATTGCACTTGAGATCTAACTTCGCCGCGGCAAGGTGACATGGAAACACCCGAAGGAGGATGAATCTCGTGTTTACTCGTAGCCGGGCTTAGATTCAATCTAAGTAGTTACATGTTGTGGGTTCGTGCACGTTAGATGTAAACTTAGGCTTTGTCGGGATGAGGTGCGCGGCGGCCAGATCCTTACACGTTTACGTTTGTGTTTCATGTGACCACGCGTGTCCTTCTTCATGAACCCGATTCCCGGCAAGTTTGCGAATGCGGTCATACGTTCACTTGTAGCTTCGTGGTGTGAGTTTGTCCTCTCGAGTCTAACATATCGACTCTACCCATAAACCAAACTCATGTGGTGTGTTTTTCTTTTTTACGTATCTTTGTGCTTTAACAGTAATGAGTATCTATAGATCTATTTAGGTTTATGTATGCTCACGGATTAGGAAAGCTAGGCGTGCGGCGCGAGACTAGTTGAATGATCTATGCATATATGATCTAGATAGGCCTTTATTTACGAGTTACTGTCTTTGTTTTACATGTTGGAAGTAAGATCGATCTAATGCTTTATGCTTTATCATGATATATCTTGATGATTAGTTTTTACTTGTTCAAACATGTCTTCGAGGTTCATTCGGTAGCAATACATTCATATGCTTTCATTTATGCTTACCGAATGGATCTATAAACTTTGTTGGCGGCCGGCTTCCATAGCTGTATGTCGTCGTAAGTGGCCCGGGGCCGCGTACGAGGAAGGAACTGTCTTGGTCATACAGTGCACGTTCCTGCTCTCATGGTTTCCCTTGTAAATTACTGAGGTCAAATTGATCGGCACGCCTTTGAGTTGAACGTCCGCTCTCCGTCGAAGCTAGCATTTCCGGCTTCGGTGTGATGGGCACAAAGCGGCGTTTTGTGTCAACACACTTTTTGGCACGCTTCGGTGGGACGAACAAGCTTGAAGTCAAGATGCGGCGACATTGTCAACAACGATGACAAGAAGGTAAACATGGAGGATCCGCGCCGAGAACACCAAGGCGAAATGCATAGCGGTCGCGAGGACTTTGCTCAAAAGTGCTTGCAAGCTTTTTCCAAGAACAAGAATGGCGAGGTTCTCGAAGTTTGACATGTCGAAGATTTGGGTTGGCCACCAGCGTCGATGATGAAGCTACCCTCGTGAGCAAAGCGAAGTTAGCGAAGGCGTGGGTCAAGCCATGGCCAACCACAATGGTGCTTTCCTCAACACGTTCCGTACCATCATGAAGGGTACCTTTGGGTCTCCTGCTGATCAGTTCCTTGAAGAAGCTCTTGGGCCTATTAGTGGACCAGTATACTTTAATGTGCCCAATAATCCAAAGAAGAACAAGGCTGAGAAGACGAAAGGAAGAGAAGAAGAAGATGAGGAGGAACAAGAGGAAGAAACGCGTAAACCCAAGTCTAGTGCTAAGTCCAAGCGTCAAGAGCCTAAGACTCCATAGCCGAATACCTATGGAGGTCTAGCGTTTGGCACACCGGGGAATCCTCCACAAGGCCATTATACCATCTCTCCGTTGAACAACAGGCTGCAGAGGAATCTCTTTGGTCCAGGCTATACTGAGTATGCTGATTACTCTACTCTCAATGCCATGCCGAATCCTAGGTATGTGCCTTTGTCAGGGAAATCGCAGGTTCCCCAGGGTTCAGCAGTGGACCAGTTGCTCAGTCAGATGGCCGACATGATGCGAGACGAGTTTGGTTTGAGACCTAAGAATCAGCCTCGTGGGTACCGCTCTCCATATCCGGAGTGGTATGACAAGGTAGCTTTGCCTCCAAGGATGAAGCCACCAACTGACTTGACTAAGTTCTCTGGCCAGGATGACACCAGCACCACAGAGCATATTAGTCGCTACCGGTACAGCTAGGAGAGCTTGTCACGTAGAAGCTTGGAGGATTCGCTACTTTCCATCCTCGCTACATAGACCAGCTTTCGTGTGTGGTTTTACACCGCGCCCAATTCCATCGGTACATGGGCGTAATCGAAACGTAAATTCCATGGATACTTCTACAACGGTTCCAAAGTGAGAAGGAGTTGGTCGATCCGATGGGCATGACACAAAAAGTACAATGACATGCCCCGTGAATTCATACGCAGGTTTAGGGGAGACAAAGAATTTCGCTACTCTTTGAGTCTTCCCGACAGACCAACCTGCGAAAGAAGCTATACGGTGCATGCACCCGAATGTCGAGAGAAGCCGGCGGCATGGAATTTAGTGACCTTGGTCAGTTGTCACGATGCCTATCTCTCATGAGTGACCAGTTCGAGCATCAAGAAAGATGGCCGCTACAAGAATGGTGATGTGGCCCACATGTATCGAGTTTCCCCGAGGATGCCGATGACTCGGCGAAGGATATGTCGATGAAGAAGTGGGTGATGCTGAATCGGGTGCGGGAAAGGAGCCTACAAAGATCAAACAACGTTGGTTGAAGCGGACCAAGGGGACCTATGATTTTGATGTCTCCAAATCGATAGGCTCTTCGAAGTTATCGATCAAAAGAAGGACGCATCAAACCGTCGGATGATCATCCAATGTCGCATCCGGGGAGGGGTGAAAGATAAGAAGTAATTGTGGTTTCCATAATGCCAACTCCCACTCCATCAATGACCGCCGAATATTCAGGCAAAGATATTCGAGAGAGGGCGATACAGAAGGCCACTTGAAGTTCGACAACAACATGAAGGTGGACAAAGCGACCTTTCCCCAGAATATGATCTCTTTCTCTTTGAATATGGTTGATGCCGGCAAAGAAGGGCAAGATGAAGGTGTTGACCTCTCGAGAAAGCTAAGCAAAGTGGTGGTTGTTGACCGTAGTCGTCATCAAGAGGAGTTTCAGAGCGGCCAGGGTTCGGTTCCCGAATAGCCGCACCGAAAAGAAGTGAAACATCCAAGTCCGGGTTACTTCACGAATACTTTGCTAAACAAATGGCAAAGACAAATGTGAGAAGCAAAGATCGTAGGGGACCAACAGATTTCTTTGAAGAGCAGCAAAAATATGAGGAAGAGATGTATCACCATCAGCAAGAAGAGTACATGAAGGAACAGGAGGAGTCTCATTGGGATTGTCCTTTCTTTTAGACATTGCTTTGGAATGAAGGCTTGAAGTTGCCTCGCCAAAACAATTGTCCCGAATGCAAGTGAGCAATACATCGGGTACAAAGTGCGGAACACGAAGTTAACCACCGTCCCACCTAGGAAAGATCGGGGCACGCCTCGAGGATGATCGGCGCGTAAAAATAAAAGTTGATTGCAGATACCATACTGGCAAAAGAGTTGTTGATCAGGCGTGGATGGACTTTGAAGACTATGATGAAAGTAAAGTTCCTCAAGAGTACACATGGCAAAGGGGACCGTGGTGCCCTCCAGGATTGAGGAAGAGTCAGAAGAGAAGAGTCCAACGTCTGAGGAATAAGGAGCTCAAAGAAGCAGCAGCTGAGAGAAAGAAGGTCTAGCGCCCAAAGAAGAAAGTTGTTGAACCCATGCCATCGGCTGATATGAACATGGTTTTCTTTCTCCCGAAAGAGTTCATGGCTCCCCCGCCACGAAGAGGAAGAAGTAGATGACTGCACCGATGATGCTTTCTCCGATTTGGATAGCTAGGAGTTGATTGGCCTTTTGAAGCGAGATGACTTTGGCCGTGACAGCAGTGTTTGACAAGCCCAAGAATCATAATCATCTAATGGCTTTGTTCTTGAAAGGGTTTGTCAACGGGAAACCTCTGACCAGGATGTTTGTAGATGGAGGTGCAGCTATCAATGCCATGCCATATACAATCTTCAGGAAGCTGGGATTTACCAAAGACGATTTGCGTATCACGACATGCTTCTTAGAGATTTTATCGCGCAGTTCTTCAGATACCCATGGAGCTATACATGTTGATCCCGACCATTGGCTCGGAAGACATTGATCACTACTTTCTTTGTCATAGATTGCGATGGAGCCTACAATCTCGATACTTGGAAGAGATTGATTCATGCCAATTGTCGGGTGCCATCCACTATGCATCGTACTTATTCAGATGGGATGGAGATGACATTGAAGTAGTGCAAGCCGATGACTCGCGGAGTGTAGCGATTGCTGAAACTCGTTTCTGGGAATACGATGGTGTTGAGTGCTTATCAGAAAGAAGTGGGGAGGAAGGATACCCCTGTCAATGCCTATCGCCAGATCAACAACGTACCGGTTGAAGTAATCGGCTCTCATAGCAATTTCTAAAGAACAAGAGTGTGTAGAGTGACGTACACTAAGGTGTTATGGTTCAACTTTCAGAAGTTGTACGTGGCGGCCGATAGCCTAAGAGTGTAGGATCGGCCCTTATATGAGTTAAATAATGAAGTTTGTTGGTGATTTTCTTTATCCATAGCCGAACAATTGTTAAATCATGTTATTCGGTGCGTAAGTTTTGCTTATGCGTTGGTTTCTGGTATAGCAATTTTAGTATTGTTCTTTTGGTTACCAATGGCATCTTAGGGAAACAAATGTGGATGGATAAGAACATCACCTTTAGCCGTAACATAAAACATCCATTTGGGAATAGCCGACATTGAAGCATGTCGCCTCTAGACTAAAATCGTAAACAAAAGAAGAAGTTCTCATTCATTCAGAAAGTCTTTATTACAGAACATGGCCAAGTCTGGATTACAGCAAAAGATAGGACAGGATCCTAGAATCCTAAGCTACTTGGTGGAGTCCTTCTTCTTCATGGCTTCTTTTTATCTTGTCAACGACACAGCTTGGAGGTGAGGAGCAATTGGATTTTCGGGTTGGTCAAGCGCCCTCACCGATTGTGTACAGCTTCACGGAGGCAGTGGTGACGCTCTCCCATCTCTGATAATGAATCTATCAGATAGAGAAAAGTAAATGCGAAGGAAGAGATGGGTTCAAAGTGTAAAACTCACCGCCAATATGAGCCTCAAGAGACATACGGTGTTCACGCTCTCGCCTCAGCGTAAGAACTTGCCACACCCAAATCTGCTTGAAGTTCACGACGCCTGCGTTTTTTCTTGGCGAAGCGATTGGCGAAGAGCCTCAATACCGATGAATCATCATCAAAGGACTCTGAAGGGACTGGAATCGGGATGCGACTAGTCCCAATCATGTTCTCCGGGAGAACATCCAAACTGCCAAAGGTTTCAGAGATGATGCAAGGTAAAATTGGATAAACGTAATCATCTTGTGAGATCAATATTACCTGGAGATATGCTGCTGTCTCGGAGCCCATGAGCCATGACTAGATGCTGACTCGTCTGCAATGCTCTTTCCTTTATCCGCCATTGGTGGTTTTTTTCTTGAGTTCTTGGAAAGTGATGGTAGAAAAAAAGAGGAAAGAGAAAAGAATGGATGACGGCGGAGGTTGAATAGTTCTGGATCTACTTACAACTGATTATGCCAAGCAGATGGCCGAGCATCGTTGAGAAATATGGATATCGAGGGTGTTTTTGCAAAAATCTCAACAAAAGCCGATGCTACACGCAGCGTCGCCTCGTGCGTAAAACCCTTAACGTTCGGGTCCCGGTCCGACTTTTTACCCCCTTGGTTGGTTTATCGGGAAAGAGAAAGTAAATGCATTAATGCTGGACGGTGCGTGAAAATTCTAGAGTTTGAATTATTTTTGCAAGGAAATCCCAATTGATCGGATGACGCCACGCCGCTCGAAAAAATTTCGCTCGGGTGTACCATTCGGGATTGATGATGGACATACTGAAAAGGGATGAGGAAGAATGTACAATGATCAGTATGGTAAAATTACACCCCTTAAATCCGCCCCTAATTACAAACTACATCCTCAAATTATTGAGGGCGGATTGCGCTGGAAGAGATTGGGCCACAGCAATAGCATGATTTTCATACTTGGCCATGACAACTTCAGCAGTTTCAGAGGTTTCGCCACGGATTCTGGTTGGATGGGTGGAATAATCTTCTCCAGTCTGGGTCTCCAATGCTACCAGACATATTGTAGCTCCCAGCTTGATACCTTGGATGACGGCCTGGTCTGCGCGATTGTCAGCAACATCATCAAGGCGTTCTTCCACTGAATCGCCCTGAGCCGTCATCCTATTGGTGACCCTAGCAGCTGATGCTTTCAAATTCATATTTTTCGATCATAAGCCAAGCAACCTCCTCAGTAAGGATTGTTGGCTGCAGACGTGTGTTCTCAGCCCATAATCGGGCCACTTCTTCTTTCAAAGCTGTGATGAAAAGAACAGAATTAAGGACGAAGGTAAACACAAGGGATTAAGCAGATTTTCAGTTATACCTTTATTCTCAGCACAGAGAGTTTTGATATGGTTCATCATAGCATCTTCCCGAATGCTGGCTTGCTTCGAGTACTCGCTGTATTCGTCCTTGATGGTGTTCCTCTCCTTGCAAACTTGCTCAAACCAGTAATCCCTCTCTCCTGGACCTTGGTGATGAGCTGCGTTGTAGGCATCAATGTCGAAAGAAGATTCGGATGAAGGAGATGAGCTTTCAGACAAAGGATCCACGGGTGATGCCAAGATGCCAGGTAAACGCGATCTTCTCAGTAAGGGGGCACCTGGTTCAGGGATTGGTCTGAAGATATGTCTTATGAAATCGGTACTTGAAAGATAAAAGACCGATTGCAAGGAGGCGACAGTAGAGGCGAATTCTTACCTGGGTCGCCGGCGCTGAGGTGCGTTGCTTCCTTCTGCCTCGTTCCCAACACGGCGTATGCTGTGGCTGCTCCTGTCAGCCATCGGGAGGTTTGAATGCAGGGGTTTTTCCTAACTCGGTTGAGAAGAGAAAAGGTCCCTCGGTTTATGAACCCTGCGATGCACGACTTGGAGACGGATTTAGAATCCTTAATGAGGACGGTTCTAGTCTCCTTATTGGGCCAAATAGTGGGCCGGGTCGAATATCAGGATCATAGTCCAACAAAGTTTGTTCAGTTGCGTTCTATTCGGCTAGGAAGAAATTTTGGGCTCTCGTGTTTTGAAGTGAAAATTCGGAATTAGAATACAATCATCAGCAATCATTAAAGACACAAAGATGAAGATTCGGAAAAATAAAACAGACACAGGGGGCAATGCAGGATGAAAAGAACTTTTATTCATTGTTCCCTAGTTACAAGCTACAAAGGCTTAGAATAGCCTTTCATAGACCTTCACCAGGGGACGGTACCGGGCGATCTCTCGGCGTGCTCGTCGTACCTGGCGAACAACGACTCGGATGAGTGTTGAAGTTCGCCGGGTTCCTGGAGCTGAAGCCCGTCGGGTTGTGGGAGAGATCCTCCTCCATCCGCGTGTCCATCGCCGCCAAGCTCATGCCGGCGCCGATGAAGAGACCTTCACCGACGGCAACGTCGATGCGATCATTGACGCGGTCCATGCAATCAGGCACCGTTGCGCCGCGGGCATTCACCTTGTCAGCGATCGCGGCGCCGGTGGTCTTCATTCGAACTTTTTCGGCGGAGAGTTCTGCAATCAGGCCAAACACAAACTTATCAGACAAAGAGCAGAGATCTCAGAAGATGAGCCGGGGTTTTTAGAGACTCACCGCCGATGACCGCCAGGAATTTCCGCCGCTGATCTTCCCACTCCAGCTCCTTTTGAGACATCTTCTGATGGTACCTATTGTACTCATCTTGGATCCTCCGAGTATCCACGCGGAGACGCTCAACGTAAGAACGTGAGTCCTCCAACTCCGATCCCGAAGAGGAGGAGGAGCTGGAAGGCGCCCGGTTTTCACCCGCGACCGGAGAAGTCGGGCGGAGCTGTCCTCCTCACGGCAGGAAAGGGTGTCCGCCACACAAGGTTTCGTAAAAAGATTGCATCAAAAAACAGATCTATGGAAGGAGTAGGAAAAGGAGAGACAGATTAAGCAAGAAAGCTTACTCGATCCGACGACGAGAGCCGAGGCCACTGTTTGCCTCATCTTCAGCGATGCGCTTGCCCAAGTTGCGTGCTGGACCCGCCATTGATGGAACTGCTGTGTTTCTTGAATAAGTGGTGGGGCGAAGGAAAGAGAGCAAGAGATGCGCAAGTCTGGTAGGATGATTTTAGCAGAGGAGAATGCTGATATTTATATACAAAAAGAAAATCAAGAGACTCAGCGTGGGCGGTTGTGTGAACTCGGGAAAGAAACCGAATTGAATGCCCGCTGAAAAACCCCCGGGAAGATGGAAAGGCGTATATCGCTCACAAGGGGAAGCTTTTAGTCAATTCCAGAATATAAAATCCTTTTTATCCCGGAATTGAGGGGGCATATGTTAACACCAAAATTTGGTAAAGGCCGAATGACGTGGGGCCAGTACAAGATGCTAATAAGGTCATTCGGCAAGGAATTATCCAGCGAGCGGTTTGGTGCGCCACACAATATTTGGAGTGATCACGAAGATATTCGGGAAGGTGATGGACGACAGGAGCAAGTCACCCAGAAAACAAGGCCCACAATGCGCATACCACGTCGACTCCGAACGGGCTTAGAGCCCAAGTTATCTTATTAAGTTAGGGTTTTCTATTGTAATCGTAATAGAGTAGAACTCTTGTCACGTCCAGGGTATAAATCTATGTCTAATCGAATATAATGGTGTAGCTTGGACGGTGTATTTACAACAACAATGTCGAGCCACTGGGTTACTTGGATAATCAAGCCTCAGGATGGAGTTGCCGTAAGGATGGACTCCTTGGAAGGCACCACTCCAGGACTCTATAGACATTTTGAACGGGCTATGCAATTGTAAGTCACGACACTTGTATTCTTTCATACACACAAGGTACATATTAAGTTTAACATACATAGTTGTTGACACTCTTGGATTTCATACAGAGCTTACAAGGATTACTTGGCCGATCCCGACTGCTACGATCGGAGAACCAAAGAACGGAAAAGGGACCACCGAATGAATTGAAGATCCGCGAGAGTTCCCGTATGTAGCATTACCGTGGTTCGCTTTTGTCCATATTGAATGCTCTAAAAATGGTCTAACGATTTTGTGGCACATATATCATGCATGCAGTGCGCTAAGCAGGAAGCAGGAACACCGATGTGTGGTTTCTATGCTTGTGCGGCCCTGAAGGCTTGTGACGCGTACCGTTGCAGCTGGAATGAGCTGAAGAAGAGAGTCGCAAAACAATGGTGGTGGAAACCCACCGACTGGGACCCAAAGTTCAAGAAATTTGTCTCCGAGATCTGTAGGGCCTTCACAGATGACATTATGCTACCTGAAGGGAACTTCTTCGAGCCCGTATGCTTTAGACGACAACTTATGGCAACTACGCGACTGGAGGAATAAGTTGAACATAGCCGACTATGCGTGGGGTGGCCCTTTTTAGATGTTGACTCTCTAGATATTTGTAACTTAAACTTTAGACTCGTGATCTCGAGGTGTGTTTGTAACTTATATTAAACTCATATGTGCTGTACCTCTTGAACTGTAATCTCAGTGTTTGATCGAAACATGTGATTTGAATGTCCAAATGTGATGCATGTTCAAGATTTGTCTAAATTCTCTTATTTTTATTATTGTATTCTATGGTGTTCCATCATTTATAATTTTATAATTTTTTTTATTATTCGAAATTATTAACCGCTGCGGTTATTTAAGGAAAACGCAGCGAACGTTAACACCATTAACCATTGCGGTTATTTAAGGAAAACCATAATGGCTAATGGCATTAACCATTGTGGTTTTTGTTAAATAACCACAACGGTTAATCTCAATTAACGTGGCGGTTATTGTTAAAAACCGCAACGGTTAATACTATTAACCGCAACGGTTAATACTATTAACCGTTCTTGCGGACAAAATAATCGCGAACGTTAATCAGCCGATTAACCATAACCTTTTGTTCGTTGCGTTACAATAACCGCAACGGAAAATGAAAAATAACGCAACGGTTAATAAATCCTGTAGTAGTGGAGACTGGGCACGGTCCATAGGCCCACGGAGCACACACACACTAAGGTCTGGGCCTAACTCAACGCAAAAGACTAGCCGATAGGTGAGGACTGCCACGCCTTATATGTTGTGCTTCCCACCATCAATTACCGATGTGAGACTAACCCCAACAATCTCTCCCGTAGTTACACATCGGACTCAACTCTTCAACTCACACCGAATAATAAAGAAGGCGTGTTTCTTGTTAATATAATAATTGATTACTTACGGGGACTGGGATAACGACATATACAGCTGCTTGTTTGGATATATGCGGCCGACTGTTACGAAATAGCACTGTGTAATCAGATTTTTTTAGACAAATGAATAAATATCGGGCTTCATCCGCTGTGAGCAAGAGAATCAGAACAATTAGCGGTCTATTCATAGCTGATGTCTCTCGCCAATGCAATTATTACCATGTCGTCCAACCAAAACATAGTCGATCATCACAATCAGTGATCCCACACATCAGTCTAACCCCAATGAGTTAGATTCCACTTTTACATTATTTACTTGAGAACCAACCAAATACATGCAAAGATGTACTACCTCTATCCAAGAAGAAAGACCCTATGAGGTGTGCGCTGATCAAACTTGTCAAATTTGATTAGCTTTATAGGAAATACGGCACCCATAATTGGACACATGGACCCGAGTTACATTTCACGAAGAATAAAGAGTGTCCTATTCCCTCCACGTCATATATAGATGATCAAAGCATTATACTCAACAAGCTAGAATTGTACTCCCTCCATTTCAAATTGGTCAAATAACACCCCTCACACGGTTTTTGGATAGTGGTTTTGCTACAGTGACAGCGGTTTTTGTTTTTTTTATTTATTTATTTTTGTTGAATCTTTGAAAAAATCATAGTAAATCATAGAAAAAAAAAAATCATAAAATGGAAAATCCAATTTTGTTAGACTCCACATGAGTAGATCTACACAAAGGAACATATAATATGGGATGTTTTAGGACAAAGTTTTTTTTTTGTAGCTTTAGATCTAAGCTTTTCTATAATTAATTAGAATAATTCATAACTGCAGCCTCTATGGTCTAATTATGGTGAAATTTTTTAAGGTGGGCTAATTATTTTATGCTTGAACTGTAGTAAAACTTCCATGCTCATTGGATCATGCATAACTTAGTTATAGATTTATTTAAGTTTGTGCTTGTTAAAACTACGCTTTATCTATATCTAAGTTATATATGACCCAATGTGTATGAAATTTTTACTACAGTTCAAGCATACAATAATTAGTCCACCATAAAAAAATTTCACCACAATTAGACAACAGAGAAACTGTAGTTATGAATGGAAATGGACTACTAAAAACATAATTGATCAGTCCTAGTAGGCCAAGTAGTTATGAATGGAAATGGACTACTAAAACATTACTGTAGTTATGAATGGAAATGACCTTGAAGAACTTGCAAATTGGAAGGATAAGTCTGAGCATGTGGTCGTGCGTAACTGTCGCTCACTCAAATAAGCTAAAATTTGTGAAAGATTCCTTTCTCAACTAATTAAGAATGTGAAAGATTCCATTTCTCAACTGAATCACAAGAACAGATTCTGTTTCTCAACAGAATCACCCGAAAAACGGGTACAGGCTAGTTTCTATTTATTCTATATTTGTTCTTCCCTTCATAATAATGATTTTTATTTTTTAATCAATTGTTTTGTTGTGCAATAATTTAAAATAAACTGTATTTAAGTTGATGTTGACCCACAAAACGTTCCAGTTTTTAAGCATATTTTTTTGTTTATAGGTCGACACGTGTCCTAGAAAAATAAAATCAGTAGATGCACAGCAGTAAAATTTCTCTCTGCTATATAACAATAGCGAGCAGCTGCTCCATAAAATTTTTGAGCATCTTTGTGGCGGCGACAGCAGCAGCAGCAGCATGAGGACCTGCAATCATATTTCTACTGTTGTGGCATTGCCGCCGCCGCTCAGGCAATGTCCAGGCGGCATTCATGGCGGCGGCCCAGCTCGTTGCAATGTTCCATTGCAGAAACACGGCATGCACTATGTAAAAAATCACATTGCAGACGTGCATTCCAGGTCATTAAAGACACCATGTGTTTTAGCGCGTCTGTTATTTAGCATCTGTAATAAGGCCATATTATAGACACGTATAAAAAAATGTCCGTAATAATACCTCCCCACAGACTGTAATACACAAAAGCACGCGTCTGTGTAGTGGTAATCACAGACTCGTGTAGTCAAAATGCGTCTTTGATAACCCCTTATCATAGACGCGCACAGCAAAGCACGTCTGTGATAACGACTCACAAAAGGGAAAAAACCAACTCCAGAGTCTTATATACATGTCACTTCCTAATTAGCAATTTCATATTACATATCCCACCAATAAGATTGAGGCCCTTTTGGTGGACTGAAACTGCGACACATAGGTCATTAATTAGCGGCACCTCATGGTTAGAAAAACTTAAACCGAATTACAAGAACCTCAGCACCAGAGAGACAATACACTGTCTTGTACATCACGACAGCACCAGTTTCTACGACAGGCAATGCCATCAGCATTCAGCACCAGGCAACCCCATCACACCCACAACCGATATATTACTAATGGGAGACGGTGACCCATGCTCCATCATCAATGCTCATGAAACACTTGCGGCTTGCCCGAATGGCTTTTAGAATTATATCCAGTTGCCAAGCTGCCAGAAGGCTTTAGGGCACTCCCCAAAGGCAGATCTATTGTAGTTTCTATGGTCATTTATTATCCTTCTATTTTTTTGCAATTTGCTGATGTGGCACTATCACTACTACATGAAATCTTTTCGCAAGGCGTTTCCATTTTTCGGAGGAGGGCAGGAAGGATAACCGCACTACCCCAGAAATTTTTTTCCGTGACGGCTAGAACCATCAGGGAAAGTAGTACATACCGCCGGGGAAAGTTTTCCTGACCGAACCGCCAGGGAAAGAGCCGTCGGGGATTGGCTGTCAGGGAAAGTGAAGTATCCCTGATGGAAAACCGTCAGCGAATAATTCCTGACGGTTCAAACTGTCAGGGAAGGTTTTCTGTGACGGTTCGGAACCATACCGTCAGTAATTATTTCCTGTCAGTTATCAACCCGTCGGGGATGGTGAAACTTTCCCTGTCGGTCTCTGGACTGTCAGGAAAAATTTGAACTTTCTCCGTCGGAGGACAAAACCGTTAGGGAAAGTTTTTTCTTCCCCATCAGTGGCCAACCCGTCAGGGAAAGTTTTTCCTGTTGGCTTACAAAACCAAAATATAGCTTATTTGAGCCATTAAAGATACTTTCAACAGCAACTAATTGCAGCAATACTAACAGAGTCACTGAAACACTCATCCATACTCAAGTAACACAAACATTACATTCGATGTTCTTCGAATATCATTCAAGTTGTCCATAAGAAACACAACTCAATCCAAAGCTAAATTATAGTTACTGCCTCCTACTTAGCCTTCTAGTTAGGTACAGCTAGCATAATTTGAAGTACAGGATCCTAAGTAGGCAATCTAGCATCTATTACTTTAAGATGACATGCCTTGACCCTTGAGGAGGCAATCTGCTAGTACGTAGCTGCTATCTCAACCAAGATACCTCTGTTGCACAGCACGTCCTTCAAACAGCATGCTGGTTGTTGCCTTGACCCTTGAGGAGGCAATCTGCTAGTAGGTAGCTGCTATCTCACAACCAACATACCTCTGATAGGCAACAGGTCCTTCAAACAGCATGCTGGTTGTTGCCTTGACCGTTGAGAAGGCAATCTGCTTGTAGCCAGCTGCTCTCTCACCCCAAAAATGCAAGCCTGCAAGCTGTGAGTAGACATTATGTAGCTGCTACTTCACAACTAGCAACCATGACTTGAATAGCAACAGAATCCGCTTTTGTTGCATGACGACCAAAATACCTCTCTTGCACAACAAATGCCCTTCAAACTTGCTGGTTGTTGCCAAAATCTGTAGTCCGATGAACAAAAGACTACGGCTCCAAAATATACTTCCTGCCATCACACAAATCAATGGCCATCGCTGTTGTCCAGGTTCGCCGAAGCATGAGAGGATCCATCTATAGCCCCTCCTCCATCCAAAACGAAATAAATTGGACCATTCATGAGAATATGTAGACCAGATAAATTCTGGAAATGATTTAACTATGAAAGGAGAATACAGATAACAAAAAACATGTATTTGAAGTATGACAATGTGCTAACTTAATATGCATCAACTCTTAAGAATTAATCTCACCATCTCATTTTCTAATCTGAGGCAACTTCATCAACTTCTGTGAATGGGAGGTGGGAATGGGTGGAGCGGAAGCTGAGCGGCTAGTGGACACACACAACAGACAGTGTGGCAATGCCTGCCCTCCAGCTTCCTCCTCGTCACACAAGCACATCCACGACTGGATCAGCTACAACAGGATGACCATAATAATAATATATCAGGATAGAGACACCACACTATTTCTGGTGATGACGTTTGGTACTGTTTTGGCTCTGACCAATATGTTTGTGATGCCGTTCGGTACTGTTTCTGGTGATTCTGTTCAGAAACGTTATGGTTTCTTGTGATTCAGTTGGGAAATGGAATATTTCACATTCTTAATTAGTTGAGAAAATGAATCTTTCACATCCTTAATTTTAGCTTATTGGCGCGAAAGCGACAGTTACGCCCGACCACATGCTGCTCATATTTATCCTTCCAACTTGCAAGTGCTTCAAGGTCATTCGCACAGGGCCTGGCCTACTACGATTGCTCAATTATGTTTTATAGTCCATTTCCATTCGCATGAGTCTGACTTGGGACCCGGTACCTGACAAACTCTCTTATAGATGAGTCTGATTTTTCTTCCTGGCACACGGTGCGCCCCTCCGTCCTAGGAAGGATATACTCCCCTCCGTCCCGATTTAAATGTGGTTCTGGCTCCAGTAACCTGTCCTGAATTATGTGTCATTTGGGCTCCTGTACATAGGACCCACAGCTACCATCGAGGCCTGCATGCAGCCTTTCCTGTCACTCGGTCACCCCATCGGCCCATCCACCTCCCTCTTCTCATCCGCTCGCTCGCTCACAACCGCATCTCTCCCTCTCGTTCTCATCCGCCGACGCGTAGCCGCATCGCCTCCCGAAGCGGGCCGACATCGAGCCCCTCGCCGGCGTCCCTCCCCTTCTCCTACTTCACTGGTGACACCCCCCTCTCCTCCACTGGCATGCAGTCAGGTGGGGTGGCTGAGATCTGGCACCTAACGCGGCGGGCGGGCTGGCAGCGGTCGGAGCTGGTACCGAGCGCCCGGCTCTGGTGTTGCGCGCCCGGTGAGAGCTACGCGTCGTCGCCAAGTGGTTGTGTATATTTTCATAGTATACCAATTTGATATCATAAAACTTTGTAATTGGTTGTGTATATAATTTGTCAAAAAATGAGACGCTTTGATGAGTTTTTAAGAAACTTGGAATGACATATTATTTGGGATGGTGGTATACAATTCTAGAGTACGTGTGCTATATATCCTAAAAAGGTTTGTTCTATAGATGCATGAAGCTTTGATGATCTATATATGACGTACGGAGGGAATAGGACATGCTTTATTCTTTCTGAAATGTAACGCGCCCAAGTGTCCAATAGTTGGTGCCATATTTTCTATAAAGCTAATCAAATTTGAGAAGTTTGATCAAAGCGCACCTCACAGTGTCTTTCTTGGACAGAGGTAGTACGTCTTTGCTAGTGTTTGGTTGGTTGTCAAGTGAATAAAGGAAAATGGAATCTAACTCACTGGGGTTTGATTGATGTGTGGGATCACTGATTGCGACCAACTTCGTTTTGGTTGGACGACGTAGTAATGATGGTATTGTGGAGAGACATCAGCGATGAATAGACCGCTATCAAGTTAATAAGCAAAAATGGAATCTAACTCAGGGGTTTGATTGATGTGTGGGATCACTGATGGTGATCAACTTCGTTTTGGTTGGACGACATGGTAATAATTGTACTGTGGAGACACTGGAGAGACATCAGCGACGAATTGACAGCTAACTGGCCTGATTCTTCTGCTCACAAGAGATGAAGCCCAATATTTTTTTTCCTTTATCCGAAAAAACTGATTACACAGTGCTATTTCGTATCAGGCCACATATATCAAAACAAGCAGCTGCATGTCGTTATCCCAGTCCCTGTAAGTAATCAGATTATGTTACCAACAAACACCTTCATTACTATTGGGTGTGACGTTCCTATCACTATACCACGTCAATGTCTTTCTGGCCCCACCACCATCCTGTGTGTGTCAATGTGGTTTTGGCCTCGTTCTAGTACATTGGGCCTAGGCTGCACGGACTCAACGAGAGGTAGATACTGAAGCTGCCGCACGAAACCGTTCTCCAGCGTAGCCAACCCGGACTAAAGGACCCTCCTGCACCCTCCTACAGGGCTAGCCGTTGGACTCGGCACTAATGCTCACATTAGTCCCGGGTCTAACTCTAGCAGGGACTAAAGGTAAAAACCGAAGGTCCATTCTCAGCCAGTGTGCATCAAGCTATGTATTAAGATGAACATTTCTAATGTTGATGTGCATTGGTTATAAAGGAAGAGTAGATGGGCTTATATTTATAATTAGAGCATAAAAGGTGCCCAGATGGACTTGTATTTATAATTAGAGCAAGTAAAAAGTATTATTAAAGAGATGCATTGGATATAGACGTGGTTCAATTCAATCATTATTAGAACCAGACTGATTTATGTAGACGGGTGTGATCCAATCAGCGTACGCTTTAGTCCTCTTTCGTTCTTATCCACCCGCTGTCCTATATTTATGTGATGCGGGCCACTCTCATCAGGTGGTTAAGCCATGGTAACATTTCGAGCAATGCTCCTAGTTCCTAGGACTAGTACTATATGTTGATCTATCAGCCAGGCGTAATTGATGATTCAATGTATTTGTAGTTCCAATGGCAAGTACTATATTTTGAAACATCAGCCTGACATAACTGATGATGCCATTATTTTTGTAGTGGCCTACAACTGCTTGCCATGGAATGGAAGTATCAACGTCTTTGATCCTACCGTGGTCATGTCTGTCTTTATATATTATACTACAGGAGATATTTTGCCATTGTTCCGGGAGTTTATAAGATATTTTTGAAACTCTTACTTGTGAAGTAAGACATCACAGATGGTTGAAAAGAGCTGTTGCTGAAAGGTGTGTCTTGCTGAACGCAACTCCGTGACGGTTTGTGTCGGCTCTCCATTTTGGAAGTGCTGCACATTGTCGACATCTATCAAAAATTAAAGAGTGTCGCAACTACATCGCCATCAGGTTTTCCTAATCTGATGAGGCAACTTCATCTAGTAGGCTCGTGTGATTGGGAGGAGTGGGATGGGTGGGGCCGAAGCTGAGTGAGCATGTGAGTGGACACACACAACACACCACGGCAATGCCTGCCCTCCAGCTTCCTGCTCATCACATAAGCACATCCACAACCGGCCAGCTCCAATAGGATGACCATAATATCAGGATAGAGAGATGCACTATTTGCATGAGTGGGATGCCTGCTGGCCTTGAAGCAATGAACGCTCTTTGGGCCATCAAGGTTGATCTTGCTCTCCACTCCCACAGATAAGTCCTTCATTGCTTTTCTCTCCAGTATTTGGAGTACCTTGCATTGACAGAGGGGCCTAACCAGACTGAGACTGTCCTAGATTGAGTTCTTGGTCTCTGAAGAATTTGAGACATGTCGACCTCTCTCACTTTCATTTCTCTGGCACAGTGTCAGCCCCTGGTCTCAAACGTTACAAAGTAGGAGTATCTTGACCTCTCTTATGCATCTTTTTCTTGAGATATAGGTGATGCTGGACACTCATCTAGTCATATGGTGGTTAAGCCATGTAACAGTTTGAGCAATGTTCCTAGTTCCTAGCACTAGTACTATATATTGAACCATCAGCCTGACCTAACTGATGATGCCATTATTTTTGTTGTGGCCTACAACCGCTTGACATGGAATGGGAAGTATCAACGTCGTTGTCTACTACAGGAGATGTGTTAGCATTGTTCTGTGAGTTTATAAGATATTTTTGAAACTTAATTCGAAGTAAGATATCATAGATGCTTGAAAAAGAATTGTTGCTGAACGCAACTCCCTGATGTGGTTTGTGTCGGCTCTCCAGTTTGGAACTGCTGCACATTGTTGACTTACCAAAAGTAAAAGCGTGTTGCTACTACATCACCATCAGGTTTTCCTAATCTGAGGTAACTTCATCAAGTAGGCTTCTGTGAATGGAAAGAGTGGAATGGGTGGCGCCCAAGGTGAGCGAGCATGTGAGTGGACACACACACAACCCACACCGTGGCAATGCCTGCTCTCCAGCTTCCTCTTCATCACACAAGCACATCCACGATTGGATCAGCTCCAACAGGATGACCATAATATCATGATAGCGACCTGCACTATTTGAATGAGGAGGGACGCCTGCTGGCCTTGAAGCAACGACAACTCTTTGGGCCCCTCGACGACCTCGACTCAAGGGCCATGGCGGCTAGGACATGAATCATTGCTGCAACTCGCTGATGGTTTGTGTCGGCTCTCAAGTGAGATATCATAGATGCTTGAAAATAATTTTTGCTGAAAGGTCTGTCTTTCTGAAAGCAACTCCCTGATGGTTTGTGTCGGCTCTCAAGTTTGAAAGTGCTGCACATTGTCGACTTACCAAATGTAAAGTGTGTCGCTACTACATCACGATCAGGTTCTCCTAATCTGAGGCGACTTCATCTAGCAGGCTTTGTGTGAATGGGAGGAGTAAGAATGGGTGGAGCCGAAGCCAAGTGAGCATATGCGTGGACACACAGAACACAGAGCGTGGCAATGCCTGCTCTCCAGAGTCGGGGCTCGCCAGCAGCAGAAGGCTTGGTTTGAGGGAACTGGAACTGCACATTCTAGCGAACCAGACACATGTAGAGAAATTCGCTTCTTTTTCGATACTGGACATCTTTCATTGCCAGAAACTCAGAAGGATGACCGGCCTCTCTCCAGGTTCCACAAGATTAGGATCACCTGTTGCCTGATTTTTCAGGTGCTGGAAGGTGCTCCCGCACTTGATTCCATGGAGCTGCAGCACGCCACTATGGACACAGTTCCGGGATACATCCTCGTTGTATGCCCAAGGTATCCCAATTGGCAATAGCTACGGTACACCCAAATGACTGTGGACCGTCCATTTATTCCGATCAAATGGTCACGCGATCATCTAGGTAATAGTATTTATTTATTTTTTTTTATTTTATAAAATAGGGTAAATAAGGGAAGTTTTAAATATAAAAAATCTTTTTTTAGATTTTGTTGATGCATGCGTAATTTGTAGATGATATGGTAAAACTTTTTTATTTTATAATTTTGTACCTGATATATTTTCATTACCTTATAATTTTGTACGTGACTTAATCAGCGTGTGTACGTGTTTGTGCATGTTAGCTAGCGTGCGTGTGGTTAGCTAGCGTGTGTGCGTGATCGTGCATGTTAGCTAGCGTGCGTGTGGCTAGCTAGCGTGTGTACGTGGTCATGCATGAGCATGCGTTTGGTTAGCTAGTGTGTGTATACGTGGTCGTGCAATGTTAGCTAGTGTGCGTGTGGCTAGCTAGTGTGCAATTGGTTAGCGTATGCATGCACGTTATAATTAGTGCACATAACGTGTCAGCGTATGTATGCATGTTAAATGAGTGTGGGTAACATGAGTCTCCGGTGATCCGGCGTAATGTAGGCAGCACCGCGCGAGGAGGGTTGGGATCCGGCGCTGGTCTCCCATGATTTTGTTGGACGGGGAAGAAGAGATGACGCATGCGTTGAATGCGGGATTCCCTCCCGTTAACAGGGGATGCGATGTTTTTTTTTTTGTTTTCTTGAATTTATTAATTTATTTAATAATTTATTAAATTGTAAAAAATCAACAGTCGAGATCGATTTGAGATATTACCTCCTAATATATATATATATATATAGGGTGCACTTTCTATACACCCGGTGTAGTTACACCCATATTCAAAAATCACATTGTGTATGTGTTCATACTTGTTTATCGGTTTGAATATGTTTAGATACTCATATTAAGATACTCTAGATCTTATTACACTAAAAAAAAATTTCGAAGGAACCTATATTTTTTAATATATTACATAAAATGCCACTATCTTTGTATATAAAAAAGTATATCCATATACTCAACGTATGAATGCATACATAACATATATACCACAATAGATGGTCTAGTATGATCATATACTTCATCCACATACACTTCTCGTTCGGTCATATATACCACAAATCTTGAGATATACATATGGGTGTAACTACTCCTAGGGTGTAGAAAAAATTTACATATATATATATATATATATAGGTATGTTATATGGAGCCTTGGGCTTCCTATAACTATTGAAGCCCTCGACCTTGACTGGCTGATCTGGGTTCCACCGAACCCCCCACCGGCCCAACCGAAGTGGGCCAAGAGGGCCCATTCGCGTGGCTCCAACAGCCCAATTCGGGGCCATATATATACACCTGAAACCCTAAATCCCATCCCCGCCCGTGCACCCTCCCGACCCCATTCCCGACCCGCGGGGTAAAAAAATTCCGACGACGCCCTCCGCCCGGCCTCGGCGGCTTCCCTTCCGCCCCGGCGGTGCACCCTCCCCCCCCGGCTGCTCCCTCCCTTGGCGTGCGGTGCTTCATCGCGGCGAGGTCCATGGGAGGCGTGGCGCCCACCCCGGGCGTTCCCTCCCCCTCACCGCCGCATGGTGGCATGGCAAGACGGCGGCGCGCAGCCGCGGGTGTCCGGCGGAGGGCGCACGGCACGGCGCGGCGCATAGGGAGGCGGTGGCGGTCGGTGGTGGGCCAAGGTCCCAACCCGACCACGACGCACCCCTCCCGTTCCCGATCCCGGTCTCCACCCTCGGCGCAGCCTTCTCGGTCCCCCACCGCGGCGCACGAAGATGCTGTGGTAGGCTTCGTCTGTCTCTCCATTTATTGGTCAAACTTCATGTGCTTTGCTGTTCGTGGCAGCGAGCCCCCACACCCAGGCGCGGCCTAAGCGGCACGGAATTTAGGCCAGGCATCCCGCATCCTTTCACGGACGGCACCCATCGATGCGTCCACGGCCATGGAAGCCCAAGACAGATCCGGTGTTCAACACCATCCCTCTACCTCTCGCTGCGTCGCGTCCTTCCTCAACGACCGGTGCTGCTGTGCTAAAGAACGTAGTGGCAATTGATTTTTTTTATTTTTATGCTTCTTTGAGCCAACCATATATGCAAGCAAGAAATTGGTTTTTGCTCCAGACTTTGTATGTAGGCGAGCGGTGGCGTCCTTGTGAGCTTCGAGTAGGGATGAGGAGTGGAGCTGCTGCCCTACTCTGTAGCACGGTGAGCAGCAATTTGGTATTTTTGTGCTTCTCGTGATAGTAGTACTATTAAATGGCTAGAGTTGGATTTTTTTTATGCTTCATTACTCTTGTTTTCTATGCATAGAGCTTGTGTTTTTTCGCCTAGAAATTAGTAGATCGTTGGATGTATCGAAATTGAAGCTTTTGACTTTTAGTCTATATGCACCGTTCTTTTATTAATTAATTTTTTAGGCTTGTATGCACCTACACCTTATTTTGTATGCTTCATGAATTGTATTTATATGCACATAGGTTACAAAAATTCTTGAACCTAGGATGTTTCTATGCACGCAAGATCCAAAATGCACGTGTGATGCAATCTTGAAGACAGGAGAAAAACATTTGATTTTTTCTACGCTTGCTTTCTTGAGTTTCTATGCATAGGAATTGTTTTGCATTTTTGGAACCTTAATTTTTAAATGTATGGAAATTGAAACTATTTTTTTTTGGATGCATAGAAAATAGAGATTTTTTTATGCTTTGGAATTGTGGTTTGCCAATTTTTTAACGCATGATCTTGGTGGATTTTTATGCTTCATTACCCTTTGTTTTTTCTATGCATAGAAATCATGGTTTTCTCCTAGAAATTAGTAGATCATTAGATACATCAGAATTGGAGATGAGTTCGGTGATGCATAAGTCAGAATTTTATGCTTTGCATGTATAAGCTTATATGCACCATGCCCCCATGATTTTGTCGGTATGGAGGTGGTGTAGTTAGATGTATCTATATTTATGTGTTTCTAAAATTATTGTGCCTCTGTGCAACTTATTTTTATGCAATAGTGACAGTTTAGTGATCTAGCTGCTCCTGTTTTGCTGTGCACATCGACTTGGATTGAATAAAATGGTGTGGTGTCACTGTTCTTCTTCTATTTTTTTTATGTTTTGTATGCACATGCATGTTAATTTTTATGCATACAAATTTTTTATGCACGCATGATGATTTTTATTTTAAGCATACAAATTTTCTATTTTTTTTTTTTTATTTGTATGCATGCATGATGAAATGTATATGCATCTTAATGACATTTCTTATTTTTTTGGTTTGTATGCATGCATGATGAAATGTCTATTCCAGCCTACAACCGGTGATTTTTGGAGGAAGGGTGCTTGTGGACCAATCTGTCGGAGGAGGGGCTCCTGCGCCGGTGGATGCATTTTGGTGAAGCATTGCATTGCACGAGGCGACAACAATGTACGGTGATGGTGGGTAGGGGACGCCGTTGTTCGACCATCAACGGCAGATCCGCCATGATGATGCTCCCCTTCGCCACCGGTACCATGACAACGCCTCAACGTTGGTAGCTGAGATGCCCCAAGTTGGATTCAAATTTGAAACGATATGTTTGTATGTAATATATGCTTTGATGTTATATGCATGATGCTCGTTTCATTGGTTTTTATGCTGGTAAAAGAAGAGTTCTATGCACTACTAAATTTGTCACGTATTCTGCTTATTCATCTAGTTGTTTTTCACGTGCCATGGTTCAAAACTTATATGCATATTTGACCCGTGTTATATGCATCCATTTGTGCAATAATGAGTCATAATTCAAAATTCAAATTTCGAGAAGATGATATGTCTCCATGTTTTATATTCATTCCGATGAGTGAATGTATGCATCTCAACCTCAAATTTATATGCAACGTTGATGCCAAAACGTTTGTATGTATCCGGATGAGTGAATGTATGCATCCAGTTGTTCAATAATGAGTCGTGATTTCAAAATTCAAATTCGGAGAAGATATGTCTTTATGTATTATATGCATCCGGACGAGCGAATATATGCATCTCAACCACTAATTTCTATGCAACGTCGATGCTAAAATATTTATATGCACCCAGAGGATTGAATATATGCATTCAATCAGCTCTTCTGTGGCATGATTCAAATCTGAAATTTAAAATTTTGGAGTGCAATAATGAGACATGATCCAAAAAAAATTCAAATTCGAGAAGATGATATGTCTCCATGTGTTATATGCATCAGGACGAGTGATTATATGCATCTCAACCGCTAATTTCTATGCAATATCGATGTGAAAAAATTTATATGCACTCGGACGAGTGAACATATGCATCCAATCAGCCCTTATGTGGCATGATTCAAATTTTGGAGAAGAAGAGAGCACATAGCATGTTACTATGCACTCACACACAAGTTTATATGCACGGACTAGAAGCATAAACTCTATTGTCTTTATCCACAAATTTTTGAATTTCAAAATTTTTAGAAAAATATTCAAATTGGTGCTTGAATCGTGCACAAAAAAATATCAGGAGTTCAATGGTGAAAACCGTTTTTGAATCGGATGCTTCATTGAGGAATTATTATGAAAAACGGATGGAATTCGAGTGGATGCGTGCATGTCAGCATGTGTCAGCCTGCGTCAGCCTTTGTCAGGTGGAACAGCCAGCTCGCGGAGAGGTTTGTATGCATCGCAGAACTGGTTTTGATTATCTCGTCCATTAATTTTTATGCATCGTCGCAATAAAACGTTTGTATGCATTCTGAGGTGAGATTTGAAATTTGAAAAAATGGTCCCCACGTGCGCGTGTCAGACCTCGCTGGTGGGTGCGCCGGTCCGCCCAAACTGGCCGGTGCGCTCAATACCAATTGAAGCCCTAGGCTTATATATATGATATATATCTATATATATATATATATATATATATATATATATATATATAACACATCTACGTTAAGGTAACATGCTTTCATTCTATCTGCTGTCAACAGTGTGTTCAGCTGATTATTAATTGTTGCTTGCAGTAGTGCTGTTCCATTTTATAAGCAGAGCAATATCCATACATCAGTCACTGACACGTCAAATATACATCTGAAGGATCAGCAGGTAGGGAAAGCTTTATATTTGGATCCAACAAAGCCACACTAGGGGCCGGGGGGGTACAATATTATGTGATGGAAGCAAATTATTGTTCAGGGTAACCGTGCTCGTCAAGCATCGACCATTCTTTCGACTTGCAATGTCCTTGTTTCAACTTTGTACTGCCGTAGCCGTATAGTCTCGCTAGCACATGTATATACCTCTGCAATTGTTCTTCCCTATATTTGTAGAACTAATCTTGGTGAGTTAAGGACAAGAATTTCGCCTTGACAGTTGGGCTCTACATGCATCGTAATGGTTAAAAAGAGAAATGAACAAATACGTAATTAACTTGGCCTGGAAACACGAGCTTGTCTTAGCTGGTGAACAAACAGTATGCCAAGTTATATACCAATGAGGACATACACGGTGATGTCGGCCTCAGGAATAAAAAAAATACTGATTAGTACGTGGACTGTAGATGCCATAGACGAAGACGACCTGTGAGAAGTATGTTATTTCCTGTCTTACTATTACTAACTAAATGCCCCAATGAAATGCCCAACACTAATCCTTAGCACACGCGCCATATCAACTTGCGAAGTAAGGAGTGGCCAAGGATCAACTGGTGTCACAAAATGCGGAAGAATTAAAAAATTGATGATCCAATAGTGGGAGCACACACATCGGCTTGAGCTGTAGTGTGATCAAGAAAATACTTCAATTGGTATCAAGAGCCCGAGGTACTTAAGTCCAAATCCCATGAGTTTAGGTACATGTGTCCGCACGGGTGAGTGTGCGTACGTGTTGTGTGTGCGCCTAAGTTGTACTGTGTAATTTAAAAAAAAATTATATGGGTATTAATGTCAATTAACACTCAGCATAGACAATCTTACTAGTGGAAATCAAGAGTGACAAACACTCTTCTCTAGACAGCTAATTCTTTAGACACTGCTAGATTACCCAGGTAGCCAGCTTCTCACAAAAGCTGTCCCAAAAGAGCTGATATGGTTACCGTAGCCGAGCATGTTGAAGCTGAGTCGTCCCACACCTATGGAACAAAACATTTGCCGGACGTTTGGCCTCAATTTGTAGCAGCTTGCACGGAAACTGTGGATAATACAGTTTGTGGCATGCAAAAAACTTCATCACGAACCAAACGACAAATAAGTAAGTGTAGCACGCTAGAATTTTTTTTTAGAGGTCAACTACGGGGGGATCGAAATGGTCCCCACCTGAATTTCATTCCACAAATGCCGGCATAGCCGGTGGGTGGAAGGGGCCGAGCCGTCAAAAGTACAATAGGTGACCCTTGATAGGTCTAAGAGGTAAAGGGGGGAGAGAAGACAATGACAACACCACCAACATCAACACAACAACAACAACAACAACATGATGTAGTTACCACCATGACCTACAAACCGAAGGAAATGCAAACACTACTTTTTAACATGTGCCACCACCAATGACAAACTCCGAAGAACTCTAAACCACATGCAGCTTTAAGGCATTGAGTAGGTCCAAGCAGCGACAAACCGGGAGGTTGTAAGGTATTGAGTCGAAGCCAACGGACCACGGCTGTAAGATGCACGCCTATGAGCACTTCGGGCTCCAAGCAACGTCCACCAACACCATTTGGGGGAAGGAAGCCTCAAAGGGGAGGAACGTCAGGGGAGAACGAGGGAGATCTAGAGGAGAGATCAAGGTCCCCGCAACCCCAGCATATGATGAGGTGGAGCACTCAAGTGATGTAAAGGACGACAGAGCAATTTGTTGATAGCAAGCACCGATAGCAAGTGGTGTGTGCAAAAGCCAAAGGGTAGGAGGGTAGCAGATCAAACACAAGACAAGGAAGAGCAAACTGAGAGAGCATCCATGCACGCCCGGCTAGGCACAACATCACACGGGGCGACTCGACGAGAGAGAAACGAGAAGATGGAGCAATGGCGCAACAAGAACAAGGATGACCGGCGAGAGAAGCGGAAGATGGAGTAGTGGCACACTAGGACCAGGAGTGCTCCAACGAAGCCTTCATGAAGGACAATGACATCCGTGAGGTGCCATCAACGTTGGAAATAAGCACCAGAGGCATTCACTCTCAATCTGCTCCAACGGCATGCGCAGCATAGCGGAACGCCGACAACACCTTCAAGAAGGTAGATGGCGCCTAAAAATGCGCCTCGTTGTAGCCAGCAAGAAGCTAGGCAGTCTTTTTTCACCAGATTCCGTTCGCCCCACAGGCGTAGGCACGAAAAGTGCTAGCACCGGCCACCATCCAGCTACCGACGCAACATGCCGACCCTTGGCCGCCACCAGCAGCTTCTGACAGGCCATCCCGGCTGCACGGCATCAGCGTGAACGCATAGGCGTGCCTGTGCTCCGATCACATTGCCGCACAGCACACCAGATCGAGCCCCCAAATGCACGGATTTAGCCACTAGCAGAGACGTTGCTAGCAACAACGCTTGCTGCAGCACGGACGATGCTCTGCTCCAATAGGCCAATAAGCCTGGTGGCCTCGGCCGGCATGGCGACCCGCAGACCCAGCACTCCCTGGACGCTGCCGGCCCGGCTGACCCGCCTGATGCCTCGGCCCCGTTTGGCACGGCCGGGAGTCCGCGAGGGCAAGTTCTCCACATGACGGCGCCTGCTGCTTCCGTGTGGGCCTCGTCCGGGTGGGCCGCGAGCATCCCTCTGGCGGCCTTGTACTAGGGCGCCGCGCAGCGCCCGCGCCGTCTGGCTGAGCTGCACGCTAACTGCCGGGCGTGCGTCTGAATCGCACCGGACTCTGCTTGGCCGCGAAACGCACGCACTCCGCCGACGCCCGCCGCTTTGTCTCCCGCGCTCGCGACCGTCGGGTTGCCTTGCGCGCGCCTGGCTGGGTGCCGGCTCATGTCGCCAGAATCCACGGCCGGGATGACATCTCGTGGCGTCCGGGAGCTCGCGTTGGTCGCGGTACCGGCGTTTTGGAAGGCCAGGGCACGGGTGCGAGAGCCTCCCCTCGCCCACGGCTCCCATCCGCTGCTCCCGGTGGCGCCGAGATCCCACGACGGGGTCGCCGGATCCGGGCCGAGGGCTCGGATCTGGCTCGTCTTGCTCGCTGCGGCCAAGCTTGGATGCCGGAAAAACTAAGCTCGAATGGGGAAGAGGAGGGGAGGAGCGGAGAGAGGACCGGGATGTGGATGCCGCGGGGGGGAGCCTTTTGAGCCGCAGCGGCCGCCGCTGCCGCTAGTCATAGTGCCGCGGTGGCGGCGCGGGGGGAGCCGGTGCGGGCGGGGGTTCCGCGGCGGTGGCTGAGTGGCCCCTAGTCGCTCAGACGACGACGCGGGGAGGAGAGGCCGGAAGGAAGTATCGCCCAAATCCCACGCTAGAATTTTTGCACGGTGACCAGTGGATGGGATCCAAGCACAATATAGTATTGATAATAAATTAACATGCCAAGCATTCATGACCTTGCCTTCATTATACGAGAAATAAGGTGATGTAAAGTTTACACAAGAACATAGTAATTTATAAGACTGATTCTTGCAAACAGCGACATGGATGCGCACCAGCAATTCTGATCAGAATTGCACTACACACAAAAGCATTTGTGCATTTGCACTTCACAACAGTATTCAAGCACACAATCGATTGGAAATAACTAATCTAGCAATACAGGTACTCATGACTTGTATTCCATGTTGTACCACCTTCAACAATATAGTCTTGCAGCATTTGTGCATTCTTTGATAATGATGAGGTAGCACTTGGATATATGTAGCAGCAGCTAGACGACAGCTACTAGTTTGGGAACCAAGAGGAGCTTCTCCTTGCGGTGCACCACCAAACCGAACTCCTCGGACATGTCAATATCACGCGCCTCCTTTTCCTCCGGCAGCTCCCAGTCCAAGCGGTGCACCATGTTCGCCAGCATCAACTCGACAGCAGCCATCGCATAGTTTATCCCAGGGCACAGTCTGCGCCCGGCGCCGAATGGCAGGAATTGGAAATTATTCCTCCCATAGAAGCCCAGGTGCGCCGCGCTGCCACCCTCGAGAAACCTCTCTGGGACGAACTCCTCAGCATCCTCCCAGAATCGAGCGTCCCTGCCTATGGCCCAGGGTGTTGACCAGGACACGCACCCCGGCCGGAACATGGAAACCGCCGATGCTGCAGCTGTCCATGGAGAAGTGCGGCACCAGGAGCGGCCCCGGAGGGTGTAGGCGGAGCGACTCCTTTATGACAGCTCTCAGGTAGGTCATTTTGTTCAGGTCCATCTCGCTGACGAACTCTTGTCCCTTGGCGTCCACGGTGCTCCTCACCTCCGCTTGTAGCTTGGTCATGATGTGTGGCCTCTGGATGATCTCAACGAAGGTGTATTCTAATACCGCAGCTGCCGTATCTATTCCAGCGAAAAAACACGTCCTGCATGCATGGCCGAGAGGAGTTTGTGATTAATCCGGATTCAGTAGATTTTGTTATAGGACTTGGAGGAGTGACCACGGTTCAAATTTACGTGCTGTGCTGTGTGTATCTGTATCTTTGAAATTTGAAAATGTTGCTCATTCGTATAATAGCTAGTAATAATAATCAGCAGGTACATCTGTGTAACATCAGATAAGTATGAACTTACAAGTAGGATAGCTTTCATTTGTTCTCTTGTGAGGTCATACTCTTCTCCGACAGATAGCATGATCTGTGCGAAGTTCTCATCATCCTCGTCGTTGGGATCATTTGCCGCCACTGACTCTGCCATCGGTGGTTTGTACTTGCTCTCATGTTCATCGATCAGCCTGTCCAGCAGCTCGTCCCACCTCTTCCTCAACCTCTCGGCCTTGATGCGGACCAACTTGCTGAGCACACCGAAGCAGGCCAGGAACGGAAGAACTCGTCGACGTTGAAGCCTCCTAGGAGTGGTGACGTGTCGGCGATGAGATGCTCGAACCGCTTGCTCCGACCCTCGCCGCACGATGACTCCCCCCATGACGACACGGCACATGAGGTCATTCAGGAATGAGCCCATCAGCTTGCCCACGTCGACCGTCGTGCCTGCGGTGGCCGCCTCCAAGACCTGAGCCATGACCATTCTCACCTCTTCCTCGCTGGGGCGTGGCGGAGTACCTTCACCCTTCTCACGGTGAGCAGGTGCGTGGTGAGAGGAGCATCCTCGCCTTGCGCCAGGTGTCCCCGCACGGCGCAAAGCCGATGTTGGATGAGCCGCACAAGATTACTTCGGCGACCATGGAGTTGGGCCGGGATGCGAACACGTGGTCGTGCGTGCGCAGCACCGCCTCGGCAGCTCGGGCGACGACACGACGAGCACCAGCATGGCGCCGAGGCGGAGCAGCATGAGGTCGATGCCATGCTTGGTCGAGAGACTCCTGAGGGAGACGTGGGGGGGAGCGAGCCGATCAGGTGGAGGTGCCCGAGGAGGGGCAGCCACCCCGGAGGCGAAGGCGGTAGGCGGTGGTCGTCACGCTGCTGCCTCTTCCCAAATTGCAATGTGTTGTATGAGTAGCGTATCACGAGCAAGAGGAAGAGAGGGCAGAGGAGAAGGAGGAACCATGCTCCTGGAGCCGTCAGCTCGCGCATCAACTGCTGAGCTACTTTTTCATGGCAATGGATATGGATGGATGGTACATAGATTCAGCTTGTGGAGTATCAAGTATGTAAGCAATAGTAGAGCGGCTTACCTCTCCTAGGACGTGCAACTGCTTTTTATATAGAGTCCCGTCAAAAGCCTGTTACATAGGCTAACAGAAGTGAGAATTACATTATTAGAAACTGGGTACCTTCCTGTTAGATAGTCTGCAAGCCTCTTCAGATTCTAGTGACTATATACTTACAAAGAGACTCCTGCTCGGTTACGTGTACTTTAATATGCTCCTCAATTACAACTTAGAGCAGTTGTGATTCTTTCTAAATTCTAGAAGCTTCCGTACTGTCATATGGGTTTTGGAAATAAATTGGGTGTCGGTCGTCCAACACTGTGGGAACCTTGCCTCAAAGGATGACACGTGTCCCCTGACAGTTGATCCGCTTGGCTCGCCTCACAGAAATCGGAACCTAGGCTCGTCCTTGCACGCCCAACTCATCAAGCCCGTGTTGGACCGATTTGAAGCGGTCAACACAGACCGAGTCCAAAGGGGCTTGCCACCCGATGGACCAGATCGGGGGTCACTCCTAACAGACTAACAACCAGGTCTCAGGCCACCCCGAGCATATAATAGAGAGAGTGATCTCATTATTTTCTCTTAAGCCAATCTAAGATATATAATACCTAAGACCTTTTGATCGAGGTGGCTCATGGAGTGGATCGGTAGCCGACCATCACCCATTATTGCAGTGGCGGCGTCCTCTTCCTCTACATCGACACTACAGCACCTGCGTCACTCGGGCATGAGGGCACTCACAACGTATACTCTACCATAGAGTTTAAGCCTATTTATTATCTTCCTGTTTATTGTACTATGCTGATGTGTCAGCATATTTATCAAAGAAAGGGAGAAAAGCCAAGACTCCAAGTCTTGTTTAGACTTCAAGTCTACAATACTGATTCTCCCACCAGAACCACACCCAGGTTTTGATGTCCAAACCCAAATACCATCCACCTGGTGGTTTTGAGGTCGAACCCACCACACGCCGCGAGTAGCATAGTCCATACGTGTGCCCAGCACCTCAACACATGACACGACCATCCTCAACTGCCCTGCTGTCAAGCCTTCCAAAGCATCCGCCGACTTGCCCCTTCAGTTGTCATGACTTGATTAACACGGTCACTCCTATGCACTACTACAAAAAATCTTTTAAAAGGCGTTTCTATTATTTTTCGAGGCAGGCAGGGAGGTAAACCGCCTCGGTTAATTGCTCAGAATAACCGGGCGAGCATTATCTATTTAACCGAAGTGGTCAAAGAAAACTGCCTCATAAAATTGATTTGCCGAGGTGGTTACCCTATAAAATCCGCCCACAGTAAATGATGGCCCAACAGGCAGCCTATCTAGCCCCGATATCACGCTTTTGTGTATATACCGACATCTAGGGTTTCCTACCCACTCCCAAAGCCACGCCCCTTACTCTCCACTCTCCCAAACATCTTAGCCTGACTCACACTCCCCTCCGCTTCCCTCCGCAATTCGCACTCCCCTCCCTTCCCGTCCCGGCTCCTCTCCCCTCTCCTCTCGGCCATGGCACAGGGTGGAGTGCCCCTCCCATCCTGGCTACGGACTCGGGGCGGCAAGCCCCTCCCCATGGCGCGGCGGTGACCCTCCCCCATGGCCAAGGCTTGGCGCTGCGGTGCCCCTACCCCACGGCCACGGCTCGATGTGGTGGCTCTCGGCCCCCATGGCATGGCGGTCGGGCGGCGCCTCCCTCCCCTCTCGCAAGAATCTGCCATGGGGCGGCGCTCCTCCCTACCCCCCGATGTGGACTAGCTGCTTGCGCCGATAGCGGGAGGCTACACGCCCATTTGGGGGGTGGCCCGGCCACCCGCTACGGCGTGGATCCAGCTAGTAGTGGTGCGATCCGGGCGGTGGCGGTGAGATCCGGCTGTGGTGGCGAGATCCCTTCTACGCCCTCCCTCCCTTCCTCTCTTCTCCGCTAGATCCGGCGTGTGGCGACGAGATCCGTGCGGTCGTGGGCGAGATCTAGTGGCCGAAGGCTAGATCCCCGGCAACCGGAGGCCGGATCCAAGTTTTGGGTGACCGGATTGTGCGGTGACCGTAGAGCACGGAGGCAGATCCGACAGGTGAGGCCGGCGTCCGAAGACCGGATCGGTGAGCGGCGCGGCGTAGCTCATGGATGGGCTCGGGGGCCCGAGGATGGGCTCGCTAGGCTTGTGCACCGCTTTCTTATTCTTTTTGTTTTATTTTTTTCGATTAACCATGGCAGTTGTCCAATCGCGCCATGGTAAAGGACACGATTAACCGTGACCTTAGGTCTGAGGCGTTCGAAACCTGCCACGGTTATTCGAGAATGACCGCCGTGGTTAGTGTTTTTGTAGTTGTGATGTACACATTCACTTGTCCATGTCACTAGGTGTCAGCCACCGGCTTCGCCGGTCCCTCGCAGTGCAAGACTCTGGCCTGCGTCCTTCACCGCCCCCATCCCCGGCACGAACCCACTTGACCTTTACCTTCACCATCGACCACCCCCTCCGAGGCTCTACACCTGCGCACCACATGCCATAGAGACATGTCACACAACCCAACTCATGCCACGGTTAGTTCAAACAACTCAACCCGAAGCACAACACGCCGACAATTACACATCACAACACCAAACCATTACTCCCATAACAGCCCATTAATTTGATGGCTCCATCCAATGGCCTAAGTGTCAAAGCAAAGCCCACTTCAGGTTCAGGCTTCACATGTTGTGGCACGGCCTGGCTATTGCACGTCATGGTCACGCCTTGCTTTGTGTGGCATGTCCTTTGTCTCTCTCAACTTAACAAATGCTCGTATAATTTCAGTGGACATCGCCTAGTCAAAAACCTTATAAGGAAGTAAGATTTTATTGTACCTAACATCTAATACAAACCTAAAAAGAATAATTTCTGTTAAATATTAAAATGGACCTAATAACCGAATTATTTTCGAAAACAATAAGCTCGCCAGCATAGTGTACATTGTAAGTACTGCTTTGTTCGGCACAACAGTCACATGTATGTGGCATTCAGGATGTAAGTTCCTCCATATAAGATGGTATAATGTTAATTTTATTATTTCTTCATAATAACAAAGCATCGTTTAATAATAAATATATAGTACTGTATGAAAAATAATATTGGCAAGGCACAAGGATGACCCGGTGCTGGAAATAAGAAGTCCACAACATAAGACGACGGGGAGAATTAGTAGGCGACGATATGTTGCGACGGAAGTGATGGGTCTGTCAGGTTCAGGCTTGGGATGTGGTTCACGGTTGCCTGCGCGCTTCATTCTCTAAATTCCTAGAACTGCATAACGTCGTACCACATACTCAGAGAAGTGCAGGTCATTCGTTTCATAGAAGAGATTGTCACTGATGTAGCTCAATTTATTTATTACTGCACTCTCCTTTGCTTCACAAGATCACTATCATCAGCATTGGTACAGAACGTCCCCTAGTCACATGAATTGTTTCTTGGATTCCCTCTGAAGTGAAAAACAGGGTCACCATATTGCCATGTATAGCCACCCATTTGATGAAGGGCTTGGTTTATAATGGCTTGAAAGCTACAACTTGCATATGTTAAGTCATACGCCTCAATATGTAGTGTTGAGAAAAAATGTGGTGATTATCAGAACCTTGCATATACATAGACATAACAATGAATCTGGATCTGGATATAAGTTATGAGACTGACCACATCATTTATATTGTTACAAGAAAGCATGCAAATGTACCTAGTTAAAACATAAACCTTTACAAACCGGACGCCACTCTCATCTGTCTCCACTACCAGTAGCGTATGTCTCGAATTGTGTAACCGCGCTCAGTGTCTATGTAATGCAAGGCCCTCACTAACGCACTCTCACTTGCCTCATGAAGAGTAACACATGGTAGGCCATAGATAAAACCCACCGTTGGACCAACGGCTAGGTTTGGAGTAAATTTTAGGCAATACTGAATTTCATGTGTGGTAGGCTGGCCCATGTTGTCCACATAGTCCTAGTTGTACCCCAGTTGTTCAAGAGATTGCGAAAGAATAGCCTGTAAGCCAGCTGCAGCATAGGTACAATCATGGAGCAAATTCTGCAAGCGTATAAACAAGAGAGTATTAGATAGAGATCGTATAATCATAACAATAAATAAACATGACTATGATGTCATGCACCACTTACCACATCCATTTGGTTAAATCTCGCAATCCTTTTCGCTTACTTGCGGAGTATCCAGGTGATGCTCACGCAAAGCTTGTATCTTCATGTGCGAAAAATCAGGCAAAAAGTAGCCAATGCGCACAATAGTCTATAAACACAATGCAGCACGTATTGAACTGGGCGTCTCCCCGAGTCAGATGTGGATGTCCCCAATGCACGATTTCTTGCTCTACTTCTGGACTGTACCTAATAGGAATGTTAAAGGCGATATTACACATCCACAACCTATCACTTTGTTCATTGACGACTTGACTGATCGTATCCTCGAAGATGGACGTCACTCCAACCACCCATATTGTTGATTCCAGCCACTCGACCGGGGATATACTCTGTGACATATGCAACAATCATATTAAGGATGAATATATATATATATATATATATATATATATATATATATATATATATATATATATCATTTATATTATTTAGCTAGCATGTGGAAATTAAAATATTCCATATTATAGACGCATCGAGGAAACGTGGAACGGCTCTATCTAGCGACGGCGCAAATGGCAGATCGCCAGGGTGAAAAACCTGGGCCTATGGAGCGGGAAGTCTGCCGCCATTCATCATACCTAAAAAGCTGACAAATGCTTCCAAATAAATATAGAGAACCCCCATATTATAAATATGCCATGCAAGAATCATATATAAATATATTAGAGAAACATATAAAAATGTGTCAAGATACAGACATTCATGTAGAAATGATGTATAATAGATAAAAATAAAATCCATCATTCTTATTCCTAATCTAAAGAACCACACATTTCTATGTTTATTACTAAACATGGAATGATCTACATATTTTAGCATTGCAAGAATCATATATAAATATATTAGAGAAACATATATAAAATGTGTCAAGATACACACATTCATGTAGAAATGATCTATAATAAATAAAAAAATAAAGTCCACCATTCTCATTCCTATATAATCTAAACAACCACACATTTCTATGTTTATTTCTAAAACATAGAATGATCTACATATTTTACTATTGCAAGAATCATATATAAATATATTAGAGAATCATATATAAAATGTGTCAAGATACACACATTCATGTAGAAATGATGTATAATAAATAAAAATAAAGTCCACCATTACTCTTATTTTTAATCTAAACAACCACACATTTCTATGTTTATTACTAAAACATGGAATGATCTACATATTTAGCATTGAAAGATTGGAAGATGAAGTTGCTAACCTTTTGAAGATTGAAGATGAAGCCGACGGCCTTCAAGCAAGAACTACTGTCCCCCAAGCAAGAACACGGATGAACACACACGCACAAGCAAAGCCTAATAATTGACCTGTGTCTCGAACTTGGGGGACAGTAGAAATGGCTATATATAGTGGGGACATTTTGTCCCGGATGGTAGAGCTCACCGGGGACTAAAGGATTAACCTCTAGTCCTGGTTGGAACCCCAAACCGGGATAAAGACGTTAGTCCCGGTTGGAAGAACCAACCGGGATTGAAAGTCTAACTTTAGTCTCGGTTTGAGCTACCAACGGGACTAAAGGTCTCCTTTCATTTAAAAGCCTGTTGCACTATCCGTTGGGCGGGGACTTAAGTCCCGGTTGGTAGCTCAAACCGGGACTAAGTCCTTCTCTAGTCCCGGGTCCAAAAATGGCCGGGACTAAACCCTAAAAGCGAAAGTCTGTTCTCTACTAGTGGAACAGATATGACATAAGTGAGACTATTTTATAATAAACACATATATTACCTTAGTGAAACTATTTTGTATGTTGGTTATAAAAAATGAATCCTTTTATACTTAAAGGATATAATGCAAATAAACAAACAGCCAGATTCAATTGTTCGATATTTTACATCCACCAATTTGCATCAATGTCTAATCAAACAATATGCATATCGATTAATCAGTTCTAATGAACCATATACAAACACATGAAATTCTTCTAAAAATAATTCAAGCAGCTGTAAAAGAGGGGATTTGACAAGCAAAAACGATATGGCCGACCAAACCAAATGGACGCTTACAAACTCCTAGTGAGGATGTTGTGGCTCGGCGGCGAGGATGGGTGACTCCAGAACTTAATATATAGGGGTATGTTAAGTCCCCGAGCTATGGACGCGACAAGATACAGCTAAACCCCCGACCGACTATCCAAATCGTCCAGGGGCTCGGGCACTAGATCCATCGGTATGTTTTGCGGCGTACCCTCCGGCGCGAAAAGGGGATGGCTCGGTAGCTTTGTAAAAGGGGACCTCCCCAAGAAGGCCCCCAACACCGGGGGGCACAAGCCCGAGAAGGCAAGTGCCGCTATCCCTCGGGGCTCGGGGGCTCAGCCGGGATGTAGGGGTTCACGACCTAGGGGGATCCCCCCGCCGACCCTCGGTGCTGGTGGGTGTCATAGTCATAGTTCGCAGCCAACAACCGCCTCGAGCCTAGACCGTAACCCGGCTCGAGAATCCGCCATAGGCACAGGGGCCGACGGGTGCTCAAGCAAAGACCGCAATGCGAGGCGTTGTTTGTTAGCTAAACTAGAAGCATGCATATGTAATCTTTATTTCCTAAGTCATAGAACAAAGTTAGTTAGGACTTGGACACAATCCAGGTCGTGGTCGGTCATTGTAAGCATCACACGACGCGTATTGACGCTACCTTGGTGCGGTCGCGGTGAAACGGCATGCACACGGTGCGTGGGCGCGGGCGCGGGGGATCGCGGGAGTCTGTTCCCAAGATCATGTATGCATCTATATAAGCATGAATAAAGGATTAAAAGGCTGCGAGATTGGCAAAAAAAACAAACATTCATCTTACTCATGTGTCCATCTACTATAAACCCTAGTGTCTCGGCGGAACGGGCGATCACGGAACGCCGGGCGACGCGCGTGATCCCGACGGTGTGGCGCGGTGCTGCTCCAACACGTGGTATCGGAGCCGCGGTTGATCGAACGCAAGGGTGTTCGCCGCAGGGGGAGAAGTAGAGGAGCACGCCGGGTGTTTTGTTCACCGGAGTTGAAGGAGGAGTTTGACGGAACGCTATCGCCGCCATGACGGATCCGCAGAACCTCGGGAGAGAAGGAATCCCGGGACCGGGCTTTCAATCAGGCAAAGAAAAGCAACTTGGTCCGGCCGATGTTAACCCGCACGAACTATCAAGAGTGGTCGTCGCACATCCAATGCAACTGAAGGGATGTATTTGTGGGATGCAATCTCGAGACCGATCCAACCAAGGTAGACAAAGCGCCGTGATCGGGTGGCTCTCGGTGCCATGCTACGCGGTGTACGCGGGGAGATGCACTCGCCGCTTCTTAACAAGAAAACAGTTAAGGAAGCATGGGAGGCTATCAAGAAGATGCGACTTGGAGCCGATCGTGTCAAGGAGGTAAAAGCCCGTAAGCTCCTAGCTGAATTCGAGTCTATCACGTTCAAGCCGGGAGAGGCCATTGATGATTTTGCTATAAGAATAACGGCCTGGTCACCGATCTAAAAGGGCTAGGGGAGGAGAGTGTCACCGACGAGCGTGTGGTAAAATTCCTCCGCGTGGTTCCACCACGTTATAGTCAAATAGCGGTGACAATTGAGATGTTTTCAGACATGAAGAAACTCACCATCGAGGAGTTGATCAGTCACCTTCGTGCTGCAGAAGATAGATTTGAGCCGACGGTGGATCAAGTTGTCGAGAAGGCGGGAAGCCTGTTGTCGACGTAAGAAGAGTGGTCAGCCAAGTTCAAGGGCCGCGGGCAGCTGGAGTCATCATCGACATCCGGCAGCTAAGGGTGGCGGCACTATGCCAAGAAGGAGCAGTCTGGGGCACGTGGCGGAGGCAATGTGCGTGACTCTGGTGGGAGGCAACTCACGTCGATGGGAACTCCACGACGGAAAGGCAGGTGCAACAAGTGCAACATATATGGGCATTATGCAAAAGAATGCAAGACAAAGAAGAAAGAAGAGAGGCAGGAGGAGGCTCATCATGCAGCCGGTGACGTCGAAACAGGAGCACTTCTAGTGGCTCAGGTCTGCTCGGTGGCTGGCACATCAGAAGCAGACGATCAGCATGTGTTCTTGAATCAGGATCGCGTGTTCCCGGCGGGGTACGTGGAAGGGGCGTGGATACTTGACACTGGTGCCACAAACCATATGACGGGCTGTCGGGAGGCACTGACTACCTTAGATGAGTCGGTGCGAGGAGCTGTGCGTTTCGGCGATGGATCCAGAGTGGAGATCCACGGCATTGGCGCGGTGACTATTGCTGGAAAAACTAAGGATCATCGGGTCCTTACAAAGGTATATTATATACCCTCTCTCAAATGCAATATCATTAGTCTGGGGCAATTGGAAGAGGCAGGATGCCGGGTCGAGATGGATCACGGTGTGATGGAGGTGTTTGAGCATAGCTGGCCAGCATATAGAAAGCGTGGTGTACTTCTGAGAGCAGAAAGGAAGAATCGCTTGTATGTGCTGAAGTTAAACCTCACTGATCCAATTTGCTTGCTGACTAAGATGGAGAATGCGGCTTGGCTATGTCATGCCAGGTTTGGGCATTTGAATTTTCGGGCGCTACATGATCTCGGGGCAAGAGCAATGGTAGAAGGCTTGCCAATGATCAAACAAGTGGAGCAGGTATGCGATGGGTGTGCCTTGGGAAAGCAGCATAGGGCACCCTTTCCTCAAGCATCGACGTTCAGAGCGACGCACGGTCTTGAGCTGATACACAGTGACTTGTGTGGTCCAATTTCACCGCACACGCCAGGCGGCAAGGCATACTTCTTACTTGTGGTTGACGATTTCAGTCGCTACATGTGGCTCGAGCTGTTAACGTCCAAAGATGAGGCGTTTGAGAGTCTGAAGAAAATAATTGTGGCAGCTGAAGTTCAGTCAGGGCGTCGGTTGAAGGGTTTCAGATCAGATCGCGGTGGCGAGTTCAATTCAGCAGTGGTGGTCACGTTTTGCAGCGAAAGAGGTGTTGCACATTACAAGACCACGCCGTATACGCCCCAACAAAATGGTGTCGTCGAACGACGTAATCAAACGGTGGTCGAGATGGCTCGTTGTTTGTTGAAGTCGATGAAGGTACCAAATAAGTACTGGGGGGAGACAGTGAGGACGGCTGTATATATTCTCGAACAGATCGCCAACCAAGAGTTCGAATACGAAGACACCCTATGAGGCTTGGTTCGGCAAGAAACCGAGCGTGAGCCACATGAGGACGTTTGGTTGTGTTGCATATGCAAAACGCAATGGGCCAGGAGTAACTAAGCTTGCAGACAGATCCATCCCAGGTGTGTTCTTCGGGTATGAACCGGGCATGAAGGGCTACAGGGTTTTCGATCCAGTGAAGGAGAAGTTGATGCTATCACGGGATGTGGTGTTTGATGAGAAGAATCCATGGAATTGGGGGGAGAAAGCCAGCAGCGCTAGTGGTGGAGAAGCTGCACCAGGTTCTTTCAGTATTCAGTATTCAGACACTGACACTGTTTCTTGTCCGACAACAGACAGCGGTTCAGGTCAGGCTGCTGATTCTTTCGATGGTGGCGCACTTACCCCGCCTGCTGCAGCAATTCCAGAAGATGGCGATGGGGCTCCTGCGCTACACACTCCCATGATTAGCAGCGTTGGATCGACCCAAGGAGCTATCCAGTGGGCGACACCACCAACTGATGCCTCTGAAGATTCAGATGGAGGTCCTAGGAGATACAGGACCATTCCAAATTTGCTTGAAACAACCGTGCCCATCCAAGACATGGAGTATAGTGGGTTGTGTTTAGTAGCAGCAGAGGAGCCTAGTTCGGTGGAAGAGGCCTTGACAGAGCAGTGCTGGAGAGATGCCATGATGGTTGAGATGAAGGCCATTGAAGAAAATAAAACCTGGGAGCTATCAGATCTGCCTGCAAGACAGAAAGCAATAGGCTTGAAGTGGGTCTTCAAAGTAAAGAAAGACCCTGAAGGGAAGATAATAAAGCACAAAGCAAGGTTAGTGGCTAAAGGTTATGCACAGCAGCAGGGTGTCGACTTTGATGAAGTCTTTGCACCAGTAGCCAGAATTGAGACAGTGAGGGTTTTACTTGCATTAGCAGCACAGGGTGGTTGGCAGGTTCACCACATGGACGTTAAATCCGCTTTTCTGAATGGAGACCTGACTGAGACAGTGTTTGTGAAGCAACCTCCTGGCTTTGTGATTGGCAAGGGTGACAAAGTGTTAAGATTGAGGAAGGCACTGTATGGCCTAAGGCAAGCACCAAGAGCCTGGAACTTCAAGTTAGATAAGGAGTTACTGAATCTTGGCTTTGTGAGGAGTAAAATTGAGCATGCTGTGTATAGGAGGACCAGCAAGAAATCCTTCTTACTCGTTGGTGTTTATGTTGATGATTTGGTGATCTGTGGACCACATGTCAGTGACATAGTGCAGTTCAAAAGGAGATGCAGAAAAAATTCAGCATGAGTGATCTTGGGCTTCTAAGCTATTATTTGGGGATTGAAGTAAAGCAAGGAAGTGAAGGTGTCACGTTGAGTCAGAGTGCTTATGCACTGAAGATCTTGGAAAATGCAGGTATGATGAACTGCAATCCAAGTGCCACTCCAATGGAGGTGAGACTCAAACTCACGAGGGGTTTAGAAGAAGAAGTGGTGAATCCTACAGCATACAGAAGCATAATTGGGAGCTTGAGGTATTTAGTCAACACTCGGCCAGACTTAGCATATTCGGTTGGTGTGGCTAGTAGATACATGGAAGCTCCAACTAAGCAACACTGGGCAGTGGTGAAGCATATACTGAGGTATCTGAAGGGTACCGTGGAGCTTGGCTGCAAGTATGATCATGGCACTGCGCTGAAATCCTTCTTGCTTGGGTACAGCGACAGTGACTTTGCAGGTGATACCGAGGATAGGAAAAGTACCACAGGGGTTGTCTATTTCCTCGGGAGCAATTTGGTCACTTGGGCTTCACAGAAGCAGAAGATAGTTGCTCTTTCTTCATGTGAAGCTGAATATGTGGCAGCAGCTGCAGCAGCTTGCCAAGGTGTGTGGCTTAGTCGACTGTTGGGTGATTTGTTGGGAACAAAGGAGATGCCAGTGAAGTTATTGATGGACAATATGTCAGCTATTGCCCTGAGCAAAAATCCGGTGCTTCATGATAGAAGTAAACACATTGATACACGGTATCACTTCATTCGTGAATGTATCGAGCAAGGCAAGGTGGAGATTGAACACGTCAGGACTGAAGAGCAGCTCGCTGATATGTTTACCAAGGCCTTGGGAAGGGTGAGGTTTCAAGAGCTTCGTCAAGCGTTGGGCGCCGTCAAGGTGCATCAAGTTTAGGGGAGTTTGTTAGCTAAACTAGAAGCATGCATATGTAATCTTTATTTCCTAAGTCATAGAACAGTTAGTTAGGACTTGGACACAATCGGTGGCGTGCTGGATTGTGATCTAGGTCGTGGGTCGGTCATTGTAAGCGCCACGACGCGTATTTGCACGCGGTGCAGGTCGCGGTGAAACGCACGCACACGGTGCGCCGGGCGCGGGCGCTGGGGATCGCGGGAGTCTGTTCCCAAGATCATGTATGCATCTATATAAGCATGAATAAAGGACCAAAAAGGCTGCGAGATTGGCAGCGTCAAACATTCATCTTACTCGTGTTTCCATCTACTATAAACCCTAGTGTCTCGGCGGAACGTGGCGATCACCGGAACGCCGGCGACGTCGTGATCCCGACGGTGAGCGCGGTGCTGCTCCAACATTGTTGGCCACCCAATCGGTAGGGTTGTGCTCGTGCCATGACGCATCAAAACAAAGGACTTCCCTAAGCCCGCAGAGCTAGGGGCTTCGGGCCCAGTCATTAGCTCCTCGTTGCAGAGGGAGGATCCTTGTGTAGGCTGAGAAGGCGCATCCAGGAAATTGACACTAACGTCAATGCAAGGTACTCCAAATACTTGAGAGAGAAAGCAATGAAGGACTTATGTGCGGCAGTGGAGATCAAGATCAACCTCGATGACATGCTAACCACCTTGGCTGCTACAAGTGACACCTGTCGAGTTGCAGCAATCATTCACATGTCCTACCCGCCATGGCCCATGAGGGACACACTTTATATTTAACATGCATATTCATATTTTTACTTTGCATGGTATCTTTTATATTTTAATATGCAATTAGTTTGAAACCTTGCCATTAACGATGGTGACTCTTAATGCATCACATATATTAAGTCATGGATCTGAATTTTAATTTTTTAACTTTATTTTTATTGACTGCTACAAATTTTTTTCCTGGAAAATCGCAGTTAGCAATAGTTTTTTCCTAGCAAATCGCCCTGGTTAATCCAAAATGCCCGTCAAGGTTAGCCCTGGAAAATGGCAGTTAGCAATAATATTTTCCTGGCTAGGCCCTGGCCAGCCTCGGTCAAGTTCGCATCACCGCACCCCAGCACCCCACCGCACTGCCCGTGGCGCCGATCATGGCCGTCTTCCATCCTGCTCCACACCGGGGCACCGGTCATCGTGGTTGTCCTTCAGCAGCACCGCACCGTACTGCCGGTCGTCGTCGTTGTACTGCTTGGCTCTGAAGGGGAGCAGTGCGGACCATGTCTGCCTCCTCCCCTGTCCCTGATTCGCGACACTGGGGCACACGAGCGCCACTGCGTTGATTTGCACCCTCCTCGCTCAGATCTGGCCACGGGGAGGTCATAGTGACTGAGGAGGTGGAAGGCCTGTTGACCGAGGAAGGGGGGGTCCTGGTGGCTGAGGAGGAGGACCTGGTGACCGAGGAGGCGGAGCTCTTGGTGGCCAAGGGCGGCGTGTAGGAGTGTGTCGTCATGAAGCTCTACTGCATGCTCCGCCTTGTGGAGATTTACGTGGAAATGGTTGAGGCCCTGCTACTCGTCGTGCTTACCGTGCCCTACTTGCGTTGCTGCTGTGGTGTGCTGTGCTCGCTGAGGAAGCGCACCAATTTGGAGAAGAGGTAACTGTACCAATTTTGAAACTTCTTTCATTTTACTGCTTCCTTTCATTGTCTCTTTAACTTCCTTTATATACGGGTACCGAGTTGAGGAGGGAGTCTACCAAAAAAAGATGCATATGAGAGGTCAAGATACTCCAACTTTGTAAGGATGGAGAGCAGGAGGTGTCACTGTGCCAGAGAAAAGAATCCGAGATGTCTCGAATTCTCTTCGGAAACAATCTCAGTCTCAGTCTGGTTAGTTCCCTCGTCCCCTCGAGGAAATTGACACTAACGTCAATGCATGGTACTCCAAATACTTGAGAGAGAAAGCAATGAAGGACTTATGTGCGGCAGTGGAGATCAAGATCAACCTTGATGACATGCTAACCACCTTGGCTGCTACGAGTGACACCTGTCGAGTTGCAGCAATCATTCACATGTCCTAGCCGCCATGGCCCATGAGGGACACACTTATATATTTAACATGCATATTCATATTTTTACTTTGCATGGTACCTTTTATATTTTAATATGCAATTAGTTTGAAACCTTGCCATTAACTATGGTGACTCTTAATGCATCACATATATTAAGTCATGGATCTGAATTTTGATTTTTTTTAACTTTATTTTTATTGACGGCTACAAATTGTTTTCCTGGAAAATCACAGTTAGGAATAGTTTTTTCCTAGAAAATCGCCCGGTTAATCCAAAAACGCCCATCAAGGTTAGCCCTAGAAAATCGCAGTTGGCAATAATTTTTTCCTGGCTAGGCCCCCTGCCCAGCCTCGGTCAAGTTCGCATCACCGCCCCCAGCACCCCACCATACTGCCAGTGGCGCCGATCATGGCCGTCTTCCATCCTGCTCCACACCACGGCGCCGGTCATCGCGGGTCGCCCTTCAGCAGCACCGCTAACCGCACTGCCAGTTGTCGCCGTTGTATTGCTTGGCTCGAAGGGAGCTGTGCGGACCATGTCTCCCTCCCTCCCTGTCCCTGATTCCCGACACCGGGGTCACGAGCACAACTGCCTTGATTTGCACCCTCCTCGCTCAGATCTGGCCGCGGGGAAGGTCATAGTGGCTGAAGAGGCGGAGGGCCTGGTGACCGAGGAAGCGGGGGTCCTGGTGGCTGAGGAGGAGGACCTGGTGACCGCGGGAGGCAGAGAGCCCCGGTGACCGAGGAGGCGGAGCTCTTGGTGGCCAAGGGGGCGTGTAGGAGTGTGTCGCCTTGAATCTCTACCGCATGCTCCGCCTTTGTGGAGATTTACGTGGAAATGGTGGAGGCCCTGCTGCTCGTCGTGCTTACCGTGCCCTACTTTTGCGTTGCTGCTGTGGTGTGCTGTGCTCGCCGAGGAGCGCACTCAATTGAAGAAGAAGAGGTAACTGTACCAATTTTGAAACTTCTTTCATTTTACTGCTTCCTTTCTTTGTCTCTTTAACTTCCTTTATGTACTTTGTTTTATCAATATATATTAACATGTAAGGGCTCCTGGTACTAGCTGAGTACCGAGTTGAGGAGGGAGTCTACCAAAAATAGATGCATATGAGAGGTCAAGGTACTCCAACTTTGTAAGGATGGAGAGCAGGAGGTGACACTGTGCCAGAGAAAAGAATGCGAAATGTCTCGAATTCTCTTCGGAGACAGTCTCAGTCTCAGTCTGGTTAGGCCCCTCGTCCCTCGAGGAAATTGACACTAACGTCAATGCAAGGTACTCCAAATACTTGAGAGAGAAAGCAATGAAGGACTTATGTGCGGCAGTGGAGATCAAGATCAATCTTGATGACATGCTAACCACCTTGGCTGCTACAAGTGACACCTGTCGAGTTGCAGCAATCATTCACATGTCCTAGCCGCCACTACCGGACTCGAGGGCTTTGCTGAGTGTCACGGGCACTCGGCAAAGGCGATATATCGGGAAGCCTTTGCTGCGGCGGCCTTTGCCGAGCGCCACACCGCAAAGCGCGCTTCGCAAAGATTTCCGGCAAAGAGGCCTTTTTGCCGAAGTGTCTTTGTCGGGCACTCGGCAAAGGCTTTGCTGAGTGCTTTCAGCAAAGGCTTTGCCGAGTGCCAAATCGCAGACACACGACAAAGACAAGCTGCCTGACGGCGTGGACGGTGGCCCTCTTTGCCGAGTGCCCGGCGCACTCGGCAAAGAGTTTTTTACTTATTTCTTTGCCGAAAGTGTTGTGACCACTAAACTCGGCAAAAGAGTAATGCCTTTGCTGAGTGTGGGTAATTGCACTCGCAAAAGAATTTTTTTTTTTTTTTTTGCAAATCTATATATATTACAGTTTCACATATAATCACATATATAAATATATCACATATCTCACAGGTCCACATATATCACAAATAATATATATATATATATATATATATATATATGTATCTCACTAATATCACATATGTCACATAGTTGATCACAAACATCCATAAATTCACATAGTCCACAAATCAACCACAAATCTAACAACCACACACACAAGTCCACAAATGTCTATCACAAGTCCATAAGCACAACTCACGGCGCAAGTAGTGCGCCAAGTTCCCACCCAAAAGGAGGAATCTGTTGAGCCGGAGATTGGAACGTGGGCGCAGATTGTTATGAGTCGGATGTGGGTTATTTGACGCCGCCGATTGGTGCTGCACAAAGAAGAGTACAATGTGTGAGACAAGATTTAAGATAGGTTATGAAAACTTGTAAAAAGAGCAAGATAATGTTGTTAGTTCAAAATTTCGGCAGCATCTCCCCTTCACGGTGAGGTTTCCAAAACCTGCAACAAAACAATGGCTCGATGGCTGACAACACATATCCATATGCACACATCATGGTGCATTCAATCCAACATTTCATTTAGATTCACTTTCATATATGCATATTCACATGCACATTAGGGGTTAAGTTATAGAAACTCACACTCGCTGGAGTGCTAGCAAGATCCTGTGGAGTGAATAGCTGTGGTGGCGTCACAGTATAGCCCGAGCTGGCGGCAAAGTTTTGCATAAAAGCCCACATTTCTCGCTGCCTCGCATCAGACTCCTCCCGTAGCCTCCTCTCTTCCACCAACTGGGCCTACAATATTTCACCCCAATGTTAAAACGCAAAGCAAAGGTATGTAAAAATCAATGGACAAAGAATAAAATAGAAGTAACTGCGGGCGCGTAACCGTATGCACTGTAGTGTCCGCCATGTGTGTATGGCGGGCTCGAGCTCGTCTTTGCTTGCTCGAATCTCCGAGTTTTCCTAGTGTTGCGCTGGTCGATTCTTGGCCGCCGCCGATATAGTACCGCCCGTGCTTCTTCTCTCCTCCCAACCTCATGACGAAGTTCTTCGCCAATGGGATGGGCAGGCGGGATTAAAGTCCTGCCCATGGACCTGTCTTGACATCTCTCGTGTGTACTCAGTGAGGCGGGAGTGTATGGACTGGTTGGTGTACGCCTCGGTGGGGCCTCCGGTTGTAGTGCTCGACGGACTTCACGGGGCGGTGTGGGCCATTGCCCACGCCTAGAATAGGGAGCAGCTTGCCACCATGTGACTCCGTACGCAAAAAGAAACAACAGGATAATTAGAAATTTGCATACTTGAGCTTTTAGAATAAAGAAGTGGATTGAGCGTACCCATTTAGCTGCATAGGCGAGGAGACAAAGGTTGCCTTGATGGTGCGGTACACCCGGCATCAACAAACGCCACTCTCGGGCCTCCCTGGTGGGTCCGCCAAAAGTCGGTGCTCCACCACTTGTCTGCCATTTGCGCCCAGCACTCTTCATCGTAACGCACCACCACGGAACCACCTACATGACATCAAATATGTGACATATACTAGGATCAAATTAAGCCTATTTAATCTCAGAAAAAATCAGTATTAGTTTTCTATATTTACCATCATGTATTGCTCCTTGGTCAGCTGACTCCTCCCTGCAATCTTGCATGTCTTTTGTTGACCATCCTAAACCAGAAGTTGGCGTTGTATGTTATGACAGCTTGGAGGCGTGCCTCGTAATGCATGTCCTTCACGAGTCTGTGGTAGGCTCTGTCAACCGCATCCCTCGCCGCATCCTCATATCTGAAGAAATCCTATATATAGATACGATGTATCCGGTCATTATTTGAAGAATGTCTAATGCATGCAATGTGTAAAGAAATGTAGTGAGACGAATACTTACCCACACCTCCGCCTTCACACGCACTGCCACATTAACATAAATTTGACCACCCCGATCAACTGCATTGGCCTTGACATCATAATGGTCAAACGTCTAGGCCGGCTCCCGCACTGAGCCATAGTCCACCAAGCCAGGGAAGTGTTTCTTGCACAACAGACTGATAATGCCATTGGGATGGCGTTTGTGATCACCTGCACCCACAATCAGGAAACCCCTGCCCATGTAATCAAGAAAAAGTATTAGTATTTATTGTGATTTTGAACATAACAAATGAGAAAACAGTAATAGCATGTTACTTACTTCGCACCACCGGGACGCACCACCGGGCGTCTGTCAAAAGGTATCGGTCGCTTCAGGAGTTTTGAGGGACCTCACTGATAGGGTTTAGCCGTGCCAGAGGAAGAGAAGCCCCCTGCCGCCCCTGCACCATAGGGACTGACCCCCCCCAGATCCACCACCTCCTCGTCCTCCTCCTTTCTCCTCCGCCGCCTCGTCCTCCTCCTCCTCCTCCTCCGCCTCCTCCTCGTCGTCCGCCTCCTCATCCTCCTGAGGTGGCGGAGGAGACGGAGGAGCCTAACGACCCTGCCTCCTGCCTCCTCCTCCTCCTCCTCTGCCACCTCTTCTACCACCGGCGCTGCCTCCTCCTCCTCCTACTACTACTACTACTAACTGGCTCAGCCTCTAGTATTTGGACTTTACCTGCTTGACAGCTCTAGGGACAATCCCGCCACCGGCATCTTTTTCAATCACTGTCATGGGCAAAGAGAGATAAAATCAACAAAACATAATTAGAAAGAGATTTAAAATAAACAAAACATATTACAAAAAGAACAAAACATAATTAGAAGGTAACATAATATTACATGAATTAGAAATAATCATCATGACCATCTGGAGGAGCTGGGACACGAGTCGCATCATCACTATCATACATGTCTACTTCCAAGTTGATATTGTGACCATCTGTTGTAGCAATGTCGCCCCTCAATTGTCATTGCCTAATTCTAATTGCCGAAGTAATTCTAAGTCTTTTCGTGATTTTCAACCTCATCCCCATCGTCCTCTCATCATCAACCCTTTCACCGTCTACTTCCATTATGACCGGATCAGTTATGTCTATCACAAAGCTCCCTTGTAGCCCCTCTTCTTAAAAGAACTCTCCCTCATATGTGCTTGGGTCAAAGTTGTAATCTTCATTGTTTGGCATAGGTAGTTTACCGCGGTGCTAATACCTTGGTCACAACATCCCAACCCTTAAGACACGGATCTTTTTGGCACGCCCATGGGAGATAATAAACTTGTGTGGCCTATTGAGCCACAACATAGACATCATCTCTTGGGTACTTGAAATCTTGAATTTCGACTATACCAAGATTTTCGGTTTTTCTTACTTGTTTAGGATCAAACCAATGGCATTTAAATACGACGGGATTAAGAGGTTTGTGGCCCTAAAATGTGAGTTCATATATTTCTTCAACTCTTCCATAAAATTTGTCCCCATCAAGGTTGGGCGTGAAAACTCGTATTTGTGGTTCTTCAATTGGGCCAACTCTCCTCGTGTCTTGTGTGAAAGCGATATCCATTCACGTCATAACCGTAAATGACATGAGCCTAAAGTCATGACCACCACAAGCAACCTAACTCAACTCGGCGTCCATATTCGCGTCCAGATTGGTCCTGAAATGTTATATCATTCGCAAGCCGTTTAAAAGCGAGGATAGTAATGTCAAACTAAGTACGTGTTGACACTTGTTATCATATAAATTTATTAATCAAATAAACATGAGAAAGGGGTATAAATCATAATAACAACCTAGAATAGGGTGTCACTAACATATTTCCACCAGTTTTGGTAAAGTTGTGAATTCACGGGGACTAAACAGGAAAACAATAGAATTCGCGAGCCAACGTAATGCAATCCAACTCCGAGAAAGACTCTAGAAGGCTCCGGACTAATCCCCGACGTAATCAAGACTTAACACCCAAGAAATAGGAGTCCGAAGGTTCGAGAAGGCACCGGGCCGCGGGACCCACGAGTGGGCCCGGCCACAGGCGGCCCGGCCATATTTGGGCCGGCCTCCCCCGCGCCACCACGTCCGCGTGTCCGAGAAGCTTCTCCAACCGCCTCTAAGACGCAATCTAATCCACTCGTTTAATGTCGGTTTGATCGAGGGCGACGGTGGAGTACGAAGTTGTGATCTAGTCCAACACACGGCACCTCCTCCCGACTATATAAGGGAGACCCTAGACCCCCTTTTCAGATCATCAAGTTCTCAAGTCATCAACAGCACTTCAAGATCCAAGTCATCAATCCCACGCTCTAGAAACACCGCCTTAGGAAGAGTAGCAATCAAGATTAGATCTAGTAGGAAGGGAGAAATCCGCCTCGACCGTCGGAGGCCGCTCAAGATCGGGCCTCGTTCTTGTAAGTTCTTCATTGTAAGTAGTCTTCAAGTTCCAGACACGTTCTTAATATGAATATCTTGATCATGTTTATATTCGAGATTATTTGTTCTAGTGTTTACTTTGATTACACGTTTAGCATAGTTGAATTATTTGTTATGTTTATGCATGGATTCGTATAGCGCTCATCTATTGATATCATGGGTGAGTGGTAGAGAGGATGTAATCATGGTGATTAGATCTTATTTGCCTGCGTTTGCTCCCTATATGCCGGGTCGTGTGGTAGATCGTGGTGGTAGCAAAGATCATTGAGTCCTTTGCAATCCATCCCCGTATGTAGGCCTAGCGGATGATATTATTCGAGTTGTTCTAAGTTTAGGCCTTAGTCTTCACGGATTCTGTCCTCATGTGTGGATTTAATTAGTTCTTCTTCGATGATTGTTAGATGTATTGCACTAATCAAGTAGATCCTAACTTATAGTTTAGAGTTACATATTGGAGTTTCTAATGCTAGCTAGCCTATGAATTGTTATCGTCCAATGTTTGACACTTTCTATTTGCACACACGGATATGACTTGGTTGAATCTATTTATCAGAACTTTTTATTATCATTGTGAACTTTGATCCCTGTTTATGTAATTGGTATATTTAATACTCAAGCTTCGCATACGAGAGATGATTGAGATGATTGAGAATCACATGCATAGTTATTCCATGATAGTAGACTTCTTTCCTGTGGTAGAATATAAATTCAACACCTGGTTCTTACTCCCTGGTTAAAATGCTACAATGGTATATTCATATCTCATGCGCTTGCGGATACCCGAGTTATAATTGTTTATTTACTTATTGAGAAGTTTATCAAGGCATAGTACGAATATTTTATTCTTTTGCATACTAGTAGTTTAACTATAGGGATGACAACCTTTTCGGATATGCTATGAAGCGCAATGAATTATTTTCTTTTAGTTTTATCTGAAGCAACATCGATATATGTTTTTGACGCCATTGCTAGTGATAGGTTTTATATCTGTTTCTAGTTAGTGACGTTAGAAATACCAACAAAGACGCAGCGCAAGAAATGGAACGTACCTTGCGTTTGAACCAAGAAATGAAATCGGGTTTTCCATTGCCCGCACCCCGTTTAAGAAGGGTGTTCAATTGCTGCGGGGTAGCGCCCTTGATCGATTCGAATTCATGAGTAAATTCCTGTACCGACAAGAAATAAGGGTGTTGGATGCGAGCGGTGACTAGTTGAGAACAAGTTTGTTAAAAATAGTGACTTACCCCATGTACGGCTCCATTTACGTGAGGTTGGTCATTTTATATACTGACATGATAGTGCGCCACTCTACACGACTCAAGGTCTTCTGGGTCTTGCCACTTGCACTTCCTAGTTGCCCTCGGAAAAGGTCTTTCGTAAAGTTCTTGGTGTCTCGTCTGAATGCAAGGTCAAGATCAAGGAATTGCCGATGTTTGTCAAAACAGGTGAACTTGCCACCCTTCTTCAACCAAATAAACCTCAAACCTGTCTTGCATACTGGGCATGGGAACTTGCTGTGAACACACTAGCCGCAGAATATTCCATACACCACGAAGTCATGCATGGAGTACTGGTACCAAACATACATCTTGAAGCTTCTCTTTGTAGCTCGGTCATATGTCCATACCCCCTCGTGCCAACCATTGATCAATTCATCAATCACAGGCTCTATGACCCATACTATTCCCCGAGTGTTCAGGAATTATCAACGACAAGAATATGTTCTGCCGTTGAAAGATGATGCCGGGGGGGTGGGGGAGATTGAGCGGGATAACAAACACGGGCCAACAAGTGTATGGGGCAGCACGTACATTACGGGCCTCTAGAGCTTTCTCACAATGAATGTCATCAAAATGTTGCCATGATTCACCATCGGAAGGATGTACCATCTTATTTGGATTGTATCGACGTCCATTTTTGTGCCATGTCATCTGTTTCACAGACTCCTCAGTCATGTATAGCCGTTGGATCCTCGGTATGAATGGTAGGTACCGTAGGATTTTTACGAGGATGAGCAGCTGCCTCTTGTGGCCATCACTAGAGTCTACCTCTAGGTACCTAGAGGATTTGCACTTTGGACAGTGCATAGCATCCACGTGTTCTTTCCTAAATAAGATGCAGCCCTTCAGACAAGCATGTATCTACTCATATGGTTCTTTGGCAGAAGGTGACCTTTCGGAAGCAAAGTGCCAAAAACTGTCAGCATATTCTTGAAGGAAGCTTGACTCAGGTGGCACTCGGACTTCAAGGCCATAAGGCGTCCAATGGCATCTAGTTGAGAGACCTTTGTATGGCCGTGAAGGGGTTTCTGTGCCGCAGAGAACATGTCGTAATATGCCTTTGCGGTTGCCTCTGCCTCGTCACCCTCATGCATATGTCCTTCACCGAAGTTTGCTTCATCATAGTCATCTATCAAGTTTCCTACCCCGCCATCTGCATCAAGATCCTCGATGCGTTACCTCACGGCCTCGTCTCTCCTACGTTCTTCACCATGGTGGGTCCACCAAGTATAGTCTGCCATAAATCCATACTTGCCAAGATGTTTACCCATTTCCAACTTTGCTTGTTTACGCCTGTTCTCACACTCGCTGTAGGGACACCAAACTTTATCCGCTTCATTACTCCCCCGAAATGCTGCTTCCAAGAAAGCATTGGTCTTCATCACCCATTCATTGGTCCAGTCTCCATAACCCTTCCAGCAAGTGTACATCCACCCATGGTCAACCATCCTTTACCATATACTCCATGTGAGTAATATAAGACTCCATTGCATCTACACGAGGATCCTACTATCTAATAGGTGAAGATAGGTCCTAATCCCACCCGAGGATGCATAGATGGGGTTAGTTTCCATGCTCTACTCATATCCGAGACAGAATTTTGGCAACACCTCCCCGCTGTTCTCCAAATACACGTCCCAATAGGGAGATTGTGTATCCGGAGAATAACAGGGAGGTATTGTCGAAATTCTTTCTCTGATATGAGTAGAGCGTGGAAACTAACCCCATCTATCCTTAGGCTGTCAAAAAGTGGACAATTCGAAAGAGATACGGTTTTTAGATATGCAAAGATGCGCATACTTCCAACCGTATCACTTTCGTATGGGAGACGCCCTAAGCGGGTTACGTGATCTATGACCATCATACATAAAGAGGGGTTATACCTAGCGGTGCGTGCGGAACCCAGCAATGGCGGTGGAGTCGGGTACTCGGCTCGGCAGCGACGGGCTGTTCCACTGAAAAAACATATGGGCTCAATTCAAAATTTCGTGAGAACCTCCCTACGAGTGAGGTTTTCAATACTGCAAGAAAATAGCGACCACGATGGCCGACCGGCACAAATGCATACGCATCGAATTCAACATGTCATTGCCGATTCACATTCATATACTGCCACCACCACCACTACACCACCTCCACCACCACTACGGCACGAAGGCTCACCTTGCTCGGGCGGGTGGCGGGGAAGACGGCGATGGCGGGCGGGACAAGCGCCGCCGAACGACGGCCGTTGATGGTGGATAACGTCAATATTTTACCGTAAATAAAGTATGAAATATGATCTCACTAGACCAAGAACAATAATAAAAATATTATATACTAATGATTTCTACGAGTTGTGTGAAGTTTTGGTCTCTGTAGAAATTTACAGAGGAAATGACAAGGAATTTCAATAAATAAATAAATATTTTTGAATTACGACTCTCGAGATAGAAAAGAAGGATCTAGAAGACACCAGAGGACACCACACCGAGGCTAGGCCCACAAGTCGGAGAGAGGGATGGGCGATCGGTAGTGGGCCCATGGCTGATCGGCCACCGACGTCGGTGAAACATCATCAAACTTCCGGAATCTTCTTCTAACCGACTTTGAGATCAAATCTAGGCCGTCCATCAAGGTCGGTTTGATCCGACGGTCATGATTCATCTAGAAGTCTATATATGCAAGGGCGAGAGAGACCCCCGAAACCCTAATTCATTATTACATTTTTGGATCATGAGGTGTCCCTTGTATGGATCTACCTCATAGCTAGTTATCAATAAAAAGATTAGTCCTCATTAGGATTTAATCTAGTTATTAGAAAATAGGGAGAGAGGAGAGGTGAAAGATCATAAGGAGAAGCTAGATTTGTTGCATTCTCCTCGAGCTTTGTACTTCTACGAATCTACTTCATTGAATTTAGGTTCTTTATTTAATATTCTAAGTTCTCTATTTACTTTATTTCAGTATTTACTTTTATGTTTATGTATTAGTTTCTTGCTTGTATTAAGTGCTCTAGTGTTTGCAATGCTAGAGTAGTAATTATTAGATTAGGCGTGGTGCTTAGTCTAGTGGTTACACGGAATTACACTCAATCCACGGATAGTTGTGGTAGCCCTGTGTGGTGATGACACGGCACGGCGGCGTATTCCACCACGTTCGGGTTGGTGTTTGTAGGACTATAGTTGGAGCTTCCTAGCCCCTTTCTCACCCCTTTACGTGGCTAGTGTTCTAATATCCCAAAATAAGTAAACCTTGGAGTATCTTTAATTCTTAGATCAATTAGAGAAATCTTAGAACCCTATTCTCTCTCTCCACAAAAAACATATAGTTATCCTTGGGACGACCTTGACCCTTGATTAGTACACTTCGTGTTCCCCATGGAAATCGATACCTTAGAATACTCCTAGGTGAAGGCTACATCGGTATTCGTGCGCTGCGGATTTTTTGTTTGCATTAATAAATACCAACTAGCTTTTCTGGCGCGCGTTCTTGGGAGAACGGTAGCCGTGCTAGTCGCGAACCAAGTTTGCCCGTTTGTCTTTTAATCCTTTTACCACCTTTTTTCATACCACCATCATCATTACCATCATGGATTCCACTCCTATTTTCAAACTTTCTGCTGCAAAGGGGCGGTGCTAGAGCCACCAAAATCATCATATCCTATTCTTACGGATGGCTATGAGATTCGATCCCCGCTTAATAGCAATGGCTCGGGAGCAACCTTTCTCTGCGGAGAAGTAGGCGAAGATCCATACACCCACCTTCGAGAATTTGAGCAATTGTGTTCATGCTTGAAAATTTTTGGCATGACACATGAGACTGTACAATGGAAATTGTTTTACGTTCTCCCTTTTTGGAGAGGGCGAAACAATGGTATGCTCATAATGTTAGAAGTGTAAACGGAAATTGGGATGAACTTCAAGAAAATTTTTGTCTTGCTTTCTTCCCTATTTCTCAAATTATCACTCTTCGTCTTGAAATTCTTACTTTTAAACAAAAGAGAAGGAAACCATAGGGGCAGCTTGGGCAAGATTTTCAAGTTTATTTACATCCGCCCAGACCGTCTATGCCCCGACCATGTCCTTTTACAACACCGCCATTATGGCCTTAGCAAAAGAAGCTGCCCTTGTCCTTGATACTTCTTACGGAGGGTCGTTCTTTCATAAAAATGTTAGTGAGGAAAAGCAATCCTTAACAAAATTCTTGAAAACACCCGATACAATTGGCGTTTATGATGAATTCGAAGAAGTCAAGCCAAGCCCTGAACCAATAGAGGAGGAACATACAACCGAATTAGAAGTTCCAATTGACTCTTCTATAAATTTGGTTGTTGAAACACCTCCCGATAAGGGAAGCATAAAACCAACTAGAGGATGATGAAACATCTCCTTTAGAGCTTCCCTTTGAATTGAGGAAGATATCTTTGAAGATTATGGAAACACCTCGAATTTTCCTATCCAAGCGAGACCCTAGTAAAGACCACTCTACCCGATCCACGGGAAGAATCTATTGCCATAGAACACATCAAAAAGCCTTTCGGCTATCATGAGTTATGAATGGCTCTTTCAACAAGCGAGTTATCAACCAAGGTAGCTCGAATCACCTCCCCTTCAACCATTCTTCTATGCCAAATTAGAGGGTCTACTAGAAAAGTCCACTACAACCCTTCGTCGAGATAAACATTATTTCAAAGGAGTTAGGCGATACTCTTTATCCCGACACATCCTTAACTCCATCTCAAAAACTTCTACAAGGCCCATCGGGATTTATTCTTGAAACCAATGGAGTTTTAAGGACTGTCATTTCTGTTAGAATCAACAACTCGGGATATGTCTAGATTTTCATATTTATGACATCTCTCGGAGATTCCTCTCTTGATTGGGCGGACCAATCATGAGACTTCTACAGGAAGAACCATTACGAGGTCACTTAGACTTCAAGGTTGGGGATTCCACTATGATCATTCCTCTTACTCGATCTGTTAACCGCGATAGTGGAACCTAAACCTGAACAAGACCCTATTGAGGAGGTCTTAATGGCGTCTCTACAAGAGATGGCCCAACCATTCTTCGACGTTGAACACTTCATTCAAGAAGAAGAAGAAGAGTTGGCAGAGCCCATTGAGCTAGATAAAAATGAGAAACCTCCACCTCCTTCAATAGAACTAAAACCACTTCCTCTGGTTTAAAATATGTCTTTCTTCATAATAATCGAGAAACACCCGGTTATCATCGGTGACAAGCTTTCTGAAGATGAAACATAAAAACTTGTCGCTGTTCTTGAAAGACACAAATCATTTGTAGGTTACTCACTTTCGAAGACCTCAAGGGCATTAGTCCCGCTTTGTGCACTCATCGCATCCCTATCGATCCTAATTGCACACCTTCAAAGGGAGCCCTAGCGCCAAACTTAACAACGCTATGCGAGAAGTTGTTAAAAAAAAGAGGTCCTTAAGCTCCTACACCTTTGGGATTATTTATCCCGTGCCACGCAAATGAGTGGGTTAGCCCTGTTTAAGTTGTGTGCCAAAGAAGGGAGGAATGACGATCGTTAGGAATGAGAAGAATGAACTTATTCCTCAATCGAACCATCACAGGGTGGCGTATGTGCATTGATTACGAAAGCTCAACAAGGCTATAAAGAAAGATCACTTCCGTTACCTTTCATTGATGAAATGTTAGCATGGATTGCAAATCACTCTTTTCTTTTGTTTCCTTGATGGTTATTCGGTTATCATCAAATCCCAATCCACCCTAATGACCAAAGTAAAACCACTTTTACATGCCCGTATGGAACTTTTGCATATCGGCGAATGTCGTTCGGACCGTGCAATGCTCCGGCTTCCTTCCAATGGTGCATGATGTCTATGTTCTACGATATGATCAAGAAAATTGTTGAAGTGTTCATCGATGATTTCACCGTCTATGGCAAAACCTTCGATGATTGCTTGGAGAATTTAGATAAAGTTTTACAACGGTATGAAGAAAAGTACTTAGTCCTGGCTGGGAGAAATGCCATTTTATGGTTAGGGAAGGAATAGTACTAGGACACAAGGTGTGCGAACGTGGGATAGTAGTGGATAGAGCGAAGATTGAAGTTATCGAACAACTTCCACCTCCCACGGATGTGAAAGGGATCCGCAGACTTCCTAGGACATGCGAGGGGTTCTACAGGCACTTTATAAAAGACTTTTCTCAAATCACTAGAGACCTGACTAGTCTCTTAGCTAAAGATGCACCATCTTTAGTGATGAGTGCCATGAATCCTTTCAAATCCTAAAAAGGGCACTCATTTTGGCTCAATTATTCAACCACCTGATTGGAATCATCCTTTTTGAGATTATGTGTGATGCTAGCAACTTTGTAAGTTGGTACGTTCTAGGCCAAACCAAGGATAAGAAGCATTATGCCATATCCTATGCTAGCAAAACCTTTATGCGGACCACGGCTCAATTATGCTACCACTTTGAAAAAAGCTATTGGCTATTGTCTTGCTATAGACAAGTTTAGATCTTATCTAGTGGGGGCAAAGGTAATCATTTACACAGACCACTCATTGCTCTTAAGTACCCGCTCACTAAGAAAGATGCTAAGCCTAGGCTAATTCGATGGATTCTTCTCGCTCCAAGAGTTTGACATAGAAACTGAGATAAAAAGGGAGTAGAGAATTCGAAGAGCTGACCACTTGTCTAGGCTTCAGTACAAGGGAACACATGAGTTACCCATTAATGACTATTTAAGGGATGACACCTTGCTCAAAATAACACACTCTGATCCATGGTATGCAAACATCGTGAACTTTATAGTGATGAGGCTATGTCCCACCCAGGTGAAAACAAAAGAAAGTTAATCTATGAGAGCCGTTTTCACCTGTAGGATGAGCCCTATCTTTTCCGAGTTTGCACGATGGATTGTTGAGAAGATGTGTCCCTATGGTTGAGGCTACTCAAATTATGGAAAGATGTCATGCCTCGCCATATGGAGGACATTATGGAGCATTCGGACACATGCCAAGCTATGGCAAAGTGGCTTTTTGGCCAACGATGCATGCAGATACAAAGGAATTTGTCGGGAGATGCCACGGATGTCAAAAAACATGGAAATATCAATGCGAGATGCTATGCCTCTCACGAACAATCTCTAAGTTGAACTATTTGATGTTTGGGGGATTGATTATATGGGGCCACTTCCCAAGTCCGGGAATTATGAGTACATCTTGGTAGCTGTAGACTATGTATCTAAATGGGTAGAAGCATTACCATGTCAAACAAACGATTCAAAACATGCAAAGAAAATGTTCCATGAAATCATATTTCCTCATTTTGGAACACCCCGGGATGGTCATAAGCGATTGAGGATCCCACTTCATCGATAAAATCTTCCAAAAGTACCTAGTAGATCATGGGATTCGTCATAACATTGCAACACCATATCATCCTCAAAACTAGCGGTCAAGCGTAAAACATCTAACAAACAAATCAAGAATATTCTACAAAAGACGATTGGATGAAATGGGGAAGGCATGGAAGGACAAACTTCGAGATGCACTTTGGGCTTACCAAACTGCATTCAAGACACCCATAGGCATGTCACCCTATCAACTTGTATATGGGAAAACATGCCATTTGCCTGTTGAATTGGAATTCAAGGCTCATTGGGCAATAAAGAAATGGAACATGGATCTTAATCTAGTCGGCTTAGAAGCGTCAAATGCAACTATCCGAGCTAGAAGAGTGGAGGGAAAAGGCTTATCACAACTCTAAGATCTACAAAGAGAGACAAAAAGATGGCATGATAAGAGAATCATGCATAAGGAGTTCAAGCCTGGAGACAAAGTTCTACTGTTCAATTCAAGAGTTAAGCTCTTTGGACATGGTAAGGTGCGGAGTAAATGGGATGGACCATATAATGTCGTCGACAAATCAACACATGGAGCCATCACCATCCAAGACGAAATAGGTAGCACGTTTTAAAGTAAATGGCCAATGCTTGAAAGTTTACCTTGAGCCTCAAATCAATATGGTAGAGGAACTAGATGTAATTGAGTTTTATATGATTCTTATTTTAGAGCATGTTAGATTTATTATATACATGGTTAGAATAATATATCTCTAATCTAATAGATTCAATCTTAACTAATCTTAAAAACTCTAGACAACTAATGCTTAGTACCTAACCTTTAATCAATTCTAACGAGCTTTGTTGTCTATTTGAGTTTCATAGGATTTAATAGATTTATGAGCCATGACAAAAGAAGGTGTTTGACCACTTGATAGAGCATTAACTCAACAAGAGTCATCATCAATGCTCCATCAAGGAAGGGACGATATCACCTTCATCTGTCTACCTCATTTTAGCACCAAAGGATTTCGATGCACCTACACTTCAACCTAGCTTGGGGAGACCACCCTAGGTTAGCAAGATAAGTATTTCTTTCTTATTATAATTATTATTATTAGCTCATATTATCTCTATGGATCCATAGTTTGAACTACAATATATTCTTTGCAAATATGCCATATTACTTAAGAGTGCCACTCCTATGAGCTCCATAAGCCATATTTAGAAAAGAGTGAGTAAAAGAGATGAGGAAGGCTTAATATATTTGGCCTTGTTCCATAAATACTACATATTCAGAGAAGGCGTAACACTATTAATGCCTAGTGAGGATCCATAAATACCATATTGAGAGATTGAGAGTGCCATTCAATTGCGAGCTTTTGAGGTTTTATTTAAAAGATTTATAAAAACTTTAGAATATTAGTTGATCTAAGACTTGAGACATAGTGCTTGACAGATTGATTTACGTCTTTCAATTACTCAAGATCCAAATGAGGTAAAAAGCACTATAGTTTTGGTAATAAGGGGTGAGTTTGAAGTTAGAATAAGTTTATCGATCCCGGAGTGAGAGTTTCTTTGTGAAAAGCGTATGTGTACTCTATAAGAATGAAAGTATCATAGCAACTCTTGATCCAAGTTTTGTCTTTTAGTATATGAGCTTTTGCTAGGGGTCTAGCAAAGGGTAAGCTTAGGGGAGCACGTTGATGGTCCTTATACATCAAATATAACCATCAACTTTTTGCATGAAATGATACAAAAAGGAATCACAAACACTAGATGTAGGGTTTTGATTCTAAACAAGTTCTGACGAGTTTGGTGTTTTCATTTGTCTTGCAGGTTTTTCATAGGTTTTCACTAAATAAAAGTATCTTATATGATGGATTAGAGTGCACCATTGCGAAGAGCTGCGTTGAAGACGATCGAAAGCGGACATATTACTTTGCCACATTTTGGAGTCGAGAATCAAAAGTTACGAACCCACGACCATTAGTATGAATTCAAGGACCTAAGGTCAACAAGCGTTAGCTAGCCAAAAAGGCTGGACCCACGCCCTGCAGGGTGGGGCGTCGACCGCCTATGGGGCGCTGGCACCCAGTTTGGCCAAATGGGGCCCAGCAGGAACTTTCCTCCACCAGGCCTAAGGGATCCTCGAGAATCATATCTAACAGTTGATTTAAGTCGGGTTTTAGATCAGTTTGATCCAATGGCTTGGAATTCATCCCTCGGGACTATAAATGAGAGGCGAGACCTCTCCCCTAAAACCCTAAATTCATTATTCATTATTCT